>MU968363.1:44890001-45210575 GCA_034641835.2 Pinus albicaulis | reverse complement strand
CTGCGTTATTGCTGAGGGAGCAGCGTTCCAAGGGTTTTGACATCATTTTGGAGTTAGATCTCTGATTGAGGGTGATCCTTGGATTGGCCAAACAATCCAAGTATATTTCTAATCTGATACTGAAGTTTGCTTCAGAAATTCTGAATCATTCTTCAGATCTGCTGCAGTAAAACTCAGATTTGCTCCGGCATTTTCATGTATTGCTGAAATCCCCAAGGGGAAAGTAATAAAGAGCCCTTTGGGCATTTTGTCTCATTATAGATCTCTGTTTTCATGTATTTATCAGTTTCAGATCTGTAATATAATAAATATAAGCTTCAGCCTCCTGGAGAAAACGCTGAAAGGTTTCTGGATCAATCTTTGTCTTGCGGCACCTCTATCTTGAGGGGTTTTCTATATAAAACTGTTGTTTAACCTTGTTGAAAGCCTATGCCTTGTTCTAAAACTCATTCTCTGATTATTTATAGTGTTATACATCATATTCCTTCAGAAAATACGCTGCCCTTGCTTCAGAAAATTTCTGCATATTCAAAGTCTTGGGAAATCAGGGTTTTTATGGACTAGTCGGGAAGGAGGAACTGTTTAACTTAGCAAAACGCCTTTGTTTGAGCTGAGATTCGACATGGAAGTCCCTCTTGACCTATTATAACATATCCCAGAACCTTGAGACGTCATTTTACGCAGATTTCCTTATACACTCATTTTAGGGCCAAAATCCTCACTTTTCCCCGCCTTTTTGCCCTTAAAAGCTGAGTAAAGGTTGTTGCTGTTATTTCTTTTGGTTGCTGAGCATTTTCAGACATATTATATGATAGCTGAAGCCATCATAATTGAAGAATGCGTTTTTCAGGCATGATCTGTTGAAGAATCCATTTTTGGGATATTACAATGCACACTTACCCACCTCAGACAGTTTTGGCACACCGGATGGAGGCAGACTTCCGGAAGGGAGACATAGAGTGGGCGGTTGAGTTGCGGGCATCAGAGGTAGAGACCACCAGTCGAGCAGTTCATCCGGATATACAGGCCATCCTTGACAGGCACGACGTAGTGTTTGGGGATATACCACCAGGTCGGCTACCGGACCGAGGGTTTGAGCACACCATTGAGCTTGAGCAGGGTATTCAGGCGGTGATCACTACCCCCTATGGGCATCCCAAGGCCTATCGGGATGAGATTGAGCGGGCCATTCAGGAGTTGTTGGCTCTCAGGCACATCAAACCGAGCACGAGTCCGTTTGCTTCTTCCGTGGTGTTGGTGAAGAAGAAGGACAACACCTTGAGGATGTGTATTGACTATAGGGCCCTGAACAAGAAGACTCTGAAGAACAGGTACCCTATACCCAGGATGGATGAGTTGATGGATGAGTTGAGAGGAGCTAAGTTATTCTCGAAGATTGATTTGAGATCGGGGTACCATCAGATTCGCGTGAGGGAACAGGACATTCCCAAGACTGCCTTCAGGTGTCACTATGGGCACTTTTAGTTCTTGGTTATGCCTTTTGAGCTGACCAATGCACCGACCACCTTTCAGTCTTGCATGAACCATATCTTCCGCAGTCATCTGAGGAAGTTTGTATTGGTCTTCTTCGATGATATACTCATATATAGCAGGCCTTGGGAGGAGCATCTCCAGCATATAGAGGCAGTACTACGCATCTTGGAAGAGCAACAGTTCTATGCTAAGCTCTTCAAGTGTGAGTTTGGGATGACGGAGATGTTGTATTTAGGTCACATTATTGGAGTGGACGGAGTGAGGGTCCATGAGGAGAAGATTAGAACCATCAGAGATTGGCCGGAGTCGAGGAACGTGACGGAACTTCGAGGGTTCATTGGGATATGTACCTATTACAGGAAGTTCGTCAGAGGTTTCTCACAACTTGTTGCACCCCTTACAGATTTGACGAAGAAGGGGGCATTCAATTGGTCAGATACAACGCAACGAGCCTTTGATAGGCTAAAGGAGGTGATGAGTAGCTGCCCAGTGCTGGCATTGCTGGATTTTACGCAACCATTTGTCTTGGAGTGTGATGCGTCGGGAGAGGGGATCGGCACAGTATTGATGCAGGGAGGACACCCTATAGCCTTTGAGAGCCGGAAGCTCCTTCCGCACGAGAGTTTGTATCCTATATACGACAAGGAGATGTTGGCCATCATGCATGCCTTGGCCAAATTCCAGCAGTATCTGGTAGGGAACAGGTTCAGGGTGAGGACTGATCACAACAACCTCAGGTTCTTTTTGGAGCAGAAGCAGCTACAGGAGAGGCAGCAGAAGTGGATCAGTAAGATCCAAGCATATGACTTTGACATTGAGTATGTCAAGGGTAAGAATAACGTGATAGCAGATGCCCTTTCACGTAGACCAGCCATGTTATCTCTTATGAGCTTGGATACAGATTGGAGGGCTCGACTTTCAGTGGAGTACTCCAAGGACATATTTGCATGTGAGGTGCTGGATGGACAGGTGGCGGATGACAGGTACAGGGTGGTTGATGAGATCATCTACTACAGGGACAGGATCTTCTTGACTGAGGGATCTCAGCTTAAGAAGAAGATACTCCAGGCATCACATGATTCTCCATTGGCAGACCATCAGGGGTTTACCAAAACCTACAGGGCCATTAGAGAGGTTCTCATGGAAGGGCCTCAAGGAGGATGTCAGGTAACCAAATTTCCAAAAGAGAAGAAAAAGAGACTGACCACCAGAGAATGAGCTACATTGAGGGGGCAACCTCCAATACATTATATAAATGAACAATTCTTTGATGATACAATTTACAAAACCTCCTTTCTATATATAGGAGTCCATGGGGCCATAATGTAATCCTAGTGGGCCACAATGTAATCCTAGCCGACCTAACAATAATAATTTAAGGGCACAATAATAACAAAATGGGGTTACAAGGGTACAACAATAACAATAAGGGGTTTACACTAACAATAATAAGGGGCTATACTAGTGATATAGGGACCTAACATGCCCCTCTCCTTCAAAAAAAGTGTTGTCCTCAACACTTGAGTAGCTCCAGGTGCTTCTGTATAAAATTCTCATCCTCCCATGTAGAATCTTCAGTGGGTAAGTTCTTCCACTTGATGAGATACTCTGAAATTAATCGATTCCGTAGCTGTCGAGTTCTTGTTTCCATGACCGCTTCAGGTTCCAATATGATTTTTCCTTCCTCATCAAGTTCTAGCAATATTGTTTGAACTCGAAGATTTTCACCTATAACCTTCTTTAAGCATGAAACATGGAAAACTGGATGCACTCGTGAAGAAGCAGGAAGCTCCAATTTGTATGCCATAGTACCAATCCTTTGCAACACCTTGTAAGGACCATAGTACTTTGGCGATAATTTATTATCCTTCTTAGCTTGCTTGAGGGACATTTTTTTGTATGGTTGTAGCCGTAAAAATACCCAATCTCCCACATCAAAACTTCTCTCGCTGCGATGTTGATCTGCCTGTTGTTTCATTCGATTTTGTGCCAAATTCAGGTTATCCTTTAAGAGTTGGAGAACTTCTTGCTGATGCTCGATGTGATCTTCCACTGCTTGAACCTTCGAATTTTCTCTTAAAGATGATGTGATGGATGGTGGATGGTATCCATAAAGTGCCATAAATGGGGTCATTTTTGCTGCAGTATGGAAGGAAGTGTTATACCACCATTCAGCGAGAGGTAACCACTTGACCCATTGTGCTTGTTTATCAAATACAAAACAACGAAGATATCCTTCCAAACATTTATTTACTATCTCAGTTTGACCATCAGATTGAGGATGATAAGATGAGCTATGAGCTAATTGAGTACCCAAACAAGAAAATAACTCTATCCAAAAATTTCCAGTAAAAATGGGATCTCTGTCGCTCACAATAACCCTTGGGCTTCCATGTAGCTTTTGAATTCTATCCATAAATATAGTAGCAACTGTACTTGCTTTAAATGGATGAGATAATGCACAAAAGTGTGCATACTTGGTAAGTCTGTCAACTACCACCATGATGACACTCTTTCCTTCGGACTTAGGTGTAAACCTGTGATAAAATCCATTGAAATCTCCTCCCAACGTTGACTTGGAATGGATAAAGGTTGTAGAAGTCCCGGGGTCTTAATTGTTTCCACTTTATTCTGCTGGCAAACCAAACATTCCGCCACAAATTTTTGAATATCAGATTTAAGGCCATCCCAAAAAAATTCTTTCTTCACCCCGTGGTAAGTTTTTAAAAATCCTGAGTGTCCTCCTAAAGGAGAAGTGTGCAATTCCAGAAGAATCTTTTGTTTTAGTTGGGAATTCTTACAAAGATATAAGCGATCTTTGTACCATAAGGAATCATTTTTCCAACTAAATGTATCAGATGTAATAGGATCTTGTTGCAACTTTTGAATGAGTGTCCATACATCTTTGTCCTTCTTCCATTCATCTCTTGCTTCAGTTATCCAATCTGGTTGGATAATAGAAATGGCACAAAGCAATGCTTCCACCTCTTCATTCTTTCTCGAGAGTGCATCTGCAACAACATTAAGCTTTCCTTTTTTGTAGATTATTTCAAAGTCATAACCCAACATCTTTGTGACCCATTTTTGCTGCTCTTCTGAAGATAGTCTTTGTTCCAAAAAGTGTTTAAGACTATCATGATCAATTTTTATCTTGAAGTGTCTTCCCATTAGGTAAGTTCTCCATTTATTTAGTGCATGCAGTATTGCTAACATTTCCTTCTCATAAATAGGTTTCTGTAAATACTTTCCTTTGATTGGATGACTTTCAAAAGCAATGGGTATTCCTTCCTGCATTAAAACAGCACCAATTCCATTTCCTGAGGCATCACATTCCACAATAAAGGTTTTTGTGAAGTCTGGCGTAGCTAAGACCGATGCTAGGCACATTGCCTCTTTAAGATGTTCAAAGGCCTTAGTTGCTTCAGGAGTCCATGAAAATGCATCCTTCTTCAATAATGTTGTTAGAGGTGCTGCTATTCTCCCATAATTCTTAACAAACTTGCGATAATACCCTGTTAACCCAAGAAATCCTCGCAACTTCTTTATGGTTGTGGGGACTTTCTATTCCTTAATGGCTTTAATTGTGTTAGGGTCTACTTTAACACCCTCGTGAGATACAATATGACCCAGATATTCCACCTCTTGTACTCCAAAGAAACATTTGGATTTTTTTGCATATAATTGTTTCTCCCGCAATAGTTTGAGCACCCTGTCAACATGTTCAACATGATCCTTCCAAGACCTGCTGTAGATTAGTATATCATCAAAAAATACTAGCACAAATTTTCTAAGGAAGGGTTTGAAAATGGAATTCATCAACCCTGAAATGTAGAAGGTGCATTGGTAAGGCCAAAAGGCATGACCAAAAATTCATAATGACCCTCATGAGTTCGAAATGCTGTTTTTGGAATATCTTCAGTCTTCATTCTAATTTGATGATATCCCGAACGAAGATCCAACTTGGTAAAATAAATTGCTCCATGTAATTCATCCAATAATTCATCAATCACAGGAATGGGAAATTTGTCTTTAATGGTGAGCTTATTGAGCTCCCTATAATCCCGACACATTCGCCATGATCCATCCTTCTTGTGTACCAATACTACAGGAGCAGAGAAAGAACTTTGACTAGGTTGAATTATACCCGCTTCTAACATTTCTGAAATCATACGTTCAATTTCGCTCTTTTGGAAGTAAGGATATCTATAAGGCCTGATGTTTGGAGGAACACTTCCTGGAATCAAATGAATAGCATGATCATGATCACGAATAGGTGTGAGTCCTTTGGGAGTTTCAAACACCTTGGAATGATTGTCCAAGACTTGTTGGAGATCTGCAGAAATAGATGATTTTGATGTCGGAACTTTTAGTGAGCATAATTGTGCAATTACGCCTCGTTGTTCTTTCTTTAGAAGCTTTGTCATGACATTAGAGCTTATTATCCTTCCCGGCTTCCCTTCAATACCCCGTAATTCGACTTCCTTTCCTTCTGAAAAAAATTTCAAGAAAGTTCTTGAAAATTAAAAGCTACCGTCCCCAAAGATTGTAACCATTGTACTCCTAGTACAACATCAGCACCTCCCATAGGAATGGAAAGCATTGGACTAGTCAATACATATTCCCCATGGTTAGCTTGATATTATGGCATTTTCCAGAGCAATTTATAGTTCCTCCATTTGCAACCATCACTTGACATTCTGGTGCTTGGTATAGGAAACAATTTAATTCCTTGGCTACCTTACAATGAATAAAATTATGGGTGCTACCTGAATCAATCAACACTATTACCTTTCTTTTCTTGATTTGTCCTTTTATCTTGAGAGTTTGAGGAGTGGTAATTCCTGCCAGTGCATTACACGATATGGTTGGATTCATTTCTTCCTCTTCTGGGGCTGGTTCCTGGTGTATATCCTCTTCTTGGTCATTTTCTTCTTCCTCTTCACAATCTATGTAAAATAATTTCTTCTCAGCACACTTATGACCTTTAGTGTATTTGCTATCACAACTGTAGCAAAGCTCTTTTGCTCTTTTTTCTTCCAATTGTTGTGGTGTCAACCTTGTAGGTTGTGGAAATCTAGGCGTAGCAACACTTCCTTCTTTATATAATTGAGTGGTAGGCTTCCTTGTCGCCATTACTTTACATTCAACTTTTCTTTCCAACCTGAATGCCTTCTCCAATGAATCTGGTTCCAAAACGCGAACTTCATGTTGGATATTATCCTTTAAAGTGCCTATGAAGAGATCGATCCCGTGTTCCTCTGGAATATCAGTTACCCTTATATTCAATTTTTGGAATTCCTCAATGTGCTGCCCCACTAAACCCTTTTGTTTGAGATTTATCAATTGGCTAAAGAAGGTGTTGCTCTTTGTATCCTCATAATGTGCTATCATTTCTTCCGTAAAAATTGACCAAGTGACAATTTTTTTACGGGAGTAAAGCCATCGATACCATACAAATGTATTTTGTTCTAAATGTAAAGTTGCAATGCGTACCTTTTGTGTGTTTTGCACATTATGGAGATCAAAATATTGCTCCATTTTTAGTATCCATGTTACAGGATCCTTTCCATCAAACTTCCTCATATCCATTTTTGGAATATGGTGGTTCTTCCCGCCAACATTAGAGTTTATGAAATCACGATTAACATTTATTTTGTTCTCATCATGAGTTTCCACTACTATCTTTTCACCATTAGGGAACATTTCTTGTATCAATTTTGTTAAACCTTCTATGTCTGCTTTTAAATCATTCTTCATGTTTTCCATGTTGTATTTCATGTCATCCATCTTAGCTTCCATGCCACCGTCCATGCCATCCATCTTAGCTTCCACGCTTTCTTCAAACCGTCCATCTTCACTTCCACGCCATCCATTTTAGCTTCCATGCCTTTCTTCACACCGTCCATCTTCACTTCCACGCCTTTCTTCAAAACTTCCATTTCATTTTTTGTTGCTTTTTGCGAGAGTGAAATTTGTTGCACTTGCTCTTGTAATTTTGATAGATCATGTTGCAATTCTTCATCTTCATGAGTCATGGTAGAGCCTTTTGAAGGCTTAATGGGTGTTGAATTCTTTTTAGGGGCCATTTTAGAATCCAATATTGATACCTATTCTACAATATGCCCTTGGAATCAATTCAACTTGATTCTTCAAACACGACTTATGCAATTCGGAAAAAAAAATACACACTTTTTACCTGCTTTGAGGAGCTCGATATTGAAATTGAATTATCTCTGTCATTGAAAATCTTCAATATCTGAAATTCAGCCCTGTAGTAGCCCTCTGAAGCTTCTTTCAAATTCCATAGGTCTGATCTAATTTTGATTCTCCAAGACAAAGTTGTGTCCAATCTCCCACAATGACCTAATTTTGGACTGGTTCAGTAGAGCGAACTTGTAGGACTTTCCACGTGTCACTGTTTCATCCTTTGTCTCTGAAATTGATAGCCAAGAAACTACAGTCCGTGTACTTGCAACCACTTTTTACGGCACTCAAATCCAATGCCCAGAGAGAGAGTTATTGAACTTTTCCCACGATCACCTCTTTGAGATGAAATTCAGGAGCCTGAAAAAGCACTACCTTCCACAGATCATATCTCCAAAAATATTGCGAACCAAGATCTGAAATTTTTTGACGACTTTCCTCAAGATTTCAGCTTCGCACCATACGAATTTCAGATTCTGAACCTTTTTAGAAAAAACTTTATAGCGCAAATTCCACGATGACCTTTTAGGATCCTGAAAAAAGACCTAACTTCCACAGATCATATCTCCGAAAATATTGCGAACCAAGCTATGAACTTTTTAGACACTCTTCCTCAAGATTTCGGCTTCGCACCCTAACAATTTTAGCTTCCGAAACTTCGTAGAAAAAAATTTATAGTGAAAATTCCACGATGACCTGTTTGGAGCAGCGAAACCCTAGAATCCAAAGCTCTGATACCAAATGTTGTGTAACCAGCTCCAAAAATAGAAGAAAAAAGATATCAACGCCTTAGAAATAAGCCACTTCGAAGGGGCAACCTCCAATACATTACATAAATGAACAATTCTTGGATGATACAATTTACAAAACCTCCTTTCTATATATAGGAGTCCATGGGGCCATAATGTAATCCTAGTGGGCCACAATGTAATCCTAGCCGACCTAACAATAATAATTTAAGGGCACAATAATAACAAAATGGGGGTTACAAGGGTACAATAATAACAATAAGGGGGTTACATTAACAATAATAAGGGACTATACTAGTGATAAAGGGACCTAACAGAGGACGTACTCCAGCACATCAGGGAGTGCGATGTTTGTCAGAGGAACAAGGGGGAGATGAGCCATCTCGCAGGATTGTTGCAGCCTCTTCCCATTCCGGAGGGGAAATGGGAGAGCATATCGATGGATTTCATCACAGGGTTGCCCATGGTGCAGGGCAAGGATTGTATCTTTGTCGTCGTTGATCGGTTGACAAAGTATGCGCACTTTTTCGCCATATCCGCGCATTACACAGCAGCACAGGTGGTCAAGCTGTTCTTCAGAGAGGTTTTCAGGCTGCATGGTCTTCCTAAGACCATCATCAGTGACGGGGACAACCGTTTTGTGGGCAGATTTTGGCAGGAGCTTTTCCGACTGGTGGGTACGGAGTTGACACCGGGTACCAGTTATCACCCACAGACGGATGGACAGACGAAGATAGTTAACAAGTGGCTGGAGAGCTACTTGCGTAACTATGTTAGTGGGCAGCAGCGAGCATGGTTGAGATGGTTGCATTTGGGGGAGTACTGCTACAACACGACACATCACATGTCCATTGGTATGTCACCGTTTTATGCTTTGTATAGGTACCATTCCTTATCTTTTGCTGATGTGATGTTCGGTGCTAGCAAGGCTCCTAGAGCCAAGATTTGGATCCAAGAGAGTCAGGACATCCTTCGAGCTCTCAAGGACAATATGGCTACAGCACAGAACCAACAGACACTGTATGCCGACAGAGGCCGGGTGGAGAGACAGTTTGAGGTAGGAGACTTGATCTACCTACGATTACAACCATACCGACAGTCATCGCTGAAACAGAAGGGAGCTTAAAAGCTCAAGCCTCGCTTTTACGGGCCATACAGGGTGATACGCAAGATTGGGCAGGTTGCGTATGAGTTGGAGCTGCTCCAAGGCAGCGAGATCCACAACGTTTTCCATGTATCCTGCCTGAAGAAGGCGCTGGGGCAACAGGTGACAGTGATAGAGGAGCTACCAGCTACGGATGATGAGGGGCACTTGGTGTTGCAGCCAGAGGCCATTATTGATACTAGGGAGAGGCAGTTACGGAGCAGGACAGTCCGGGAATTCTTGGTGAGGTGGAAGAATTTGCCGGATGAGGATGCCACTTGGGAGAGCGAGAAGATTTTGCAGCATCCATCACTTCAGTTGCTTGAGGACAAGCAACATTTTGTCGAGGGAGACTGTAATATTCCTAATTAGCGACAGTTAATTGGAATATTCGATTTTGTTCAGTTTTGCCGTCTATAGTTTATAAATAAATAAAAAGTGAGTGGAGAGGGTCTAACTCACTTAGATGGAATAAAACACCTTCCTAGTAGCACAACGTTGTGACTTAAGGGGGAGCCAAGGGGGCCAAACATGACGTAGAGAAGGGGGCCCAGTACACTCTAGAAGCTACTGCGCAGATAAGGATGAGCATGTGGAGGAGAGAGAGGCTACGTTGGGGCTTTGGAGGGAAACCAACGTTATAAAAGATGGAGGAGCCTTCTCATTTGATTCATTCTGGAGTTGATGATATTGAGCTAGACGTTTGTCTTCTTGAGCACGCTAGCTGTTTAGCCTATCTGCAGCACTGTTTAGTGCATTGAGTGTCTCCGGTCGGAGATCTCGCCCTTAGCCTCGGGGGACTTCGAGTGCCTGCTCGGGAAAGGTTATTTCTTCAGTATTTTGAGAGAGGTTTTGTTGTTTGGGTTTGCTGCGCAGCTGGGCTTTCATAGAGACTACGCAGTCACTGGGAGAGAGGATGCAGTCCATTTTGGAGGTGCTCCGGATCGGGATTTCTGCAGGAGATTGAGCCGAGATTTTGAGCAGAGGATCAGCCTTTGCCAGTAGGAGGATTTTGGGGGAGTTTGAGGCAGTGTTTCAGGTATTCTCATTTAGCCTCTGTGCAGAGCCTTGGAGGCCAGCGTAATTCCCCAAGGAGGTATTTTCTGGTGGTTTTCGGGGGTTGGCCATTTTTGATATGGTTTCTGGGTTTTGTCCGGGTTGGTGAGTAGAGGAGGTTTGCAGATTTTCAGCTCATTCCGGCAAGGGGATCAGCCCCTAGTCTTCAGTTCATTCCGGTAGTAGCATCTACACGGTAGTTTTCCAGTAGCTGGGACGCAGTTCAGAGAGCAACCATTTCCTGTATATTCTGAGTGTATTTCTTCACTTGCCTTCGGCAATATTAGGTGCCATCACTCTAATCACCTATTGTACTTCATTATATTTCTCAGATTAATAAAATGGCTTAGCATTTCCTCTTTATGTTTCTGGATGAGTTGCCATATTTGTTGTATTTCCTTTCTATGCTATTATATGTCTGTTGCACTGTTATTTTTTATATATTCTTGAGCATTCTAGTTTTATACCACTTGGTGCGTTTATCTTTCACTCTTAGACAGAGTCTGGAAAGGGCCAGGTAGCCTCCGGATCTCGTCCTCTTTTCAGAGGCGGAGTATCCGGTAAATGCCCTCCCAGTCCATCTCTAGTTGGAGTTTGCCGTGTTTTAGAGATATCCCCGAAACGGGATATTACATAGATGACAGGTATAGTGTGATGGATGAGATGATCTACTTTAGGGACAGGATCTTCTTGACCGAGAGCTCTAAGCTCAAGGAGAAGATATTGCACACCTCACATGACTCACCATTATCAGGCCACCAGGGGTTCGCCAAGACCTATAGGGCCATTAGAGAGAGGATCTCATGGAAGGGCCTCAAGGAGGACATACTCCGGCATTTCAGGGAGTGCGAAGTTTGCCAGCACAACAAGGGGGAGATGAACCATCCGGCGGGGTTACTGCAATCTCTTCCCATACCTGAGGGGAAATGGGAGAGTATTTCGATGGATTTCATCACAGGGTTGCCCACTGTACAGGGCAAGGATTGCATATTTGTAGTCGTTGATTGGCTGACAAAGTATGCACATTTCTTCGCCATATCAGCACATTACACTGCAGCACAGATGGCGGAGTTATTTTTCAGGGATGTTTTCAGATTGCATGGTCTCCCAAAGACCATTGTCAGTGACATGGATAGCTGCTTCATGGGCGGGTTTTGGCAGGAGCTTTTCCGTTTGGTGGGCACTGAGTTGAACCCGAGTACTAGTTACCACCCTGTTGTATGGTACAACAACCCTCCCCATTTCAAAATTTTAGAATAAATTTCATTTAGAAATAGGTCCCCTTTCTTTTTAAGATAGGAATAAAAGACTTTGAGGAAATCAGATCATTTTGAATAAAACAATAAAAGGTTCATTGTTTAGAAAAGCATATATCGCATATCACATATCACAAGTGTATATAAACAAATGCAACATTGAAATTTTCCGATCTGATGAAATATAAAGTCTTTTATCGCATCAACATAGAACATAAAAGTATTCATATTGAATAAATCCGATGTGATAAAGTAATTGCAATCGCAAATCGGAGGAATCTTAAAGTTTCACATTTGTTTTGCAAAACTCCGATGCGATGCGATTTATCGCAAATCGCATTTCGGAAGAACAATATTACATGTACTTGTTTTATAAACTCCGATGCGATGTAACCCATCGCAAATCGCAAAACGAAAAGAAAACCCCTCATTCAGTCAATTACAAAACTCTGATGCGATGTGATTTATCGCAATCGCATTTCAGAGGAACAACATCATGTTCATTCATTCTATAAAATCCCGATGCGATGGACCCCACCATCATCGCAATCGCAAATCGGCAGATATCATTTACAACTTATTTCCTTTGGAAGAGCCGATGCGATACACCATCATCGCAATCGCAAATCGGCGGAGTTCATGACATGTTATTTGTTGTCCCTTTTGAAAACCCCTGATGCGATGGATACTTAGTCTTTATTTTATCACTATTTTACACTGCACATATTATTTATTCATCGCAATTGGAAAATTCAAACGGAAAGTTTTATATTCACATTTCAAAATTGCCGATCTCCGATTGTACGTTTATTGTTAATTAGAAAATCAAACGAATTATGATGATTGATTCTAATTTGAATGCGTGAGTGTGACTTTCATAGAGAGCATTTAAGTTTAAACACGGAGTTAATAAATTGAAATCATTCAATAAATCTTTTCATATAGTTGTTCTCCTTACTTTATTTTTACGACGTCTAAAAGTTTTTCTCATTTGCAGAACCATAGAAAACCCAATCCTCTTGTTCGTCGAGCAAGTGAAACGATAGCAGACGAGAAAATGTCTAAGAGATCTAAGAAAGCAAAGGCCACTGCCACTGCAAAGACCGCTACTATTACCATAGTACCAAAAGAAAAACCAGCCAAAATTAAGCTGGTTACAGATACATCATGCCAGGGTCTTGGAAAAATTTCTTGGGAAGATGTATATAACTTGATTGAAAGAGAAAACTCTTAGGTCACTAAGGTGAAAGCGACAGTACCAGATGAAGAAGACTCAGATTCTGATTCTGAGACTCCTCTCAAAGCGCTTGCAAATTCATTCCTTCACAGAATTGCAGCTCGGGCAAACATTTTCCCCTATTATGATGTAATTCGGTGGATGATAGACAATGTCACCATAAAAAACAAGACATTTGTTTCAGCTGCGGGAACAATATTTGGGTCTTTCAGAGCAGAGGATATAAAGGCAATGTACCATCTTCCAGACCCTCAGAAATTCTATAGCAAAGCCTTCATTAAGGATTTCGCTGCAAGCAATGAGACTCAGTGAGAACCAATTAGGGAATGGAGAAGAGCTCCAGAGAAACATAAAAATGAAGCATCAGGTATGTACTCCGTGGAGTCTCTTGCACCCCCATATTGTTATGTTGCCGCAATGATGTGTAGGCTTTTCGGAAATGATAATTCTGCAAGATTTTCAGTACAAATGGTACCCTTGATTCACTCTGCTGTGAATTCTGAAGTCATGGACTGGTCAGTTATCCTTTCGGAAAAGATAGCTAATAGAATCCTAGAATATAGAAAGGATAAAGATACCGGAAATACGACCCCGTTTTATTTTAGTGCCTACATTTTAGATGCCCTATGTTTCAATTCAGAATTTCCCATTCTAGGTTGGAAGTGGACCTCCCAAGATCCTGTTCCTATACATATTTACCATAAGTACTTGTGGAAGGTTCATTTTAAAAATCATGTATACATAATTTGTCACGGTTTTCTGATTCTTGTCTATCAAACCATTTTTGACCAATTTCCTCCCCGACTTTCTGAAAAAGCTAAGAATGATATATCCCTGATTGGTGACTGGTTCAGAGAAGAGAGATTTACCTAAATCAAAGTTTTTGGAAGCATTGTGGAGCCCCATATCTTACCCCTATATATTCCCGACAAACTGTTAGCCCAAGAAATTTCTTATCAGTTAACAGTAGAAGGTATGTCAAGATGTCTAAAGAATAACAAGAAATTGATGTGGCCTACTTTTCCCTTTCATTGTGGAAATTACACTCTTAATGACTTCAAACATGCCGAGAAGGAAGTCATTAAAATAAGGGATCTTAAGCTCGCAACAGTCCTAGGCAGGCAGTATGACTTGAAGAAAGTAGCATTTGATTTCACAACTTCGGTTCAAATCGCTGGATTTGAGAATGAGGCCGATGAATTTGATGATTTATTTGTTTCTATTGATAAATTTTCCCAAGTTTATGACGTGGCTAAATCCAAATTTCAGAAAGAGGATATGAATAAATTCACGCAGTTTAGAAGCCAGAGACTGCTGAAAGCTCCTCTTGACCAGTTAAGAATTCCTTTGCAAGAATCTGAAAATATAGAAACAGAACAGAAGAAAAAGGAAGATACAGCTAACAAAGTAGGAAAAGAAGTTTCTACCACAGAGTCAATGTACAGACTGAGAAGGAAAGCACAGGAAGCAAACCTGATGTAAACACTGAGAAAGGAAATACAGCTAGCATACTCAATGTTCAGACAGAAAAAGAAAGTACAGGTATCAAGATCAATATACAGACCGAAAAGGAAAGTACGGGCAACAAAGCTAATGTACAGACTAGAAAAGGAGATATAAGTAATAAACCAGATAATCAACTTGAAAGAGAAAAGACCACGGAGAAAGTGGTGGATTCTGCTGAAGTTATTGTTACTTCCCATTTGCTAAGTCAGTATGAGCAGTTCGCTCAGCAAATAGGGTCACGAAATAATCCTCAAGTTGACATTCTGAGAGATCAAGATATGGAGATTATTCCTGAGCACCCTATAGAAGAAATTGTGTTGAAAGTAGAAGAAATTCCTCCTCTAGCTATCTTTTATAGTCCTAAGCATAGGGCTGTTGTTAGGAAACAGAGGAAGAGAAGAAGAACAGATCAAGAGTCACTTTCAACATCACAAGTTGAATTTATGAACATTGTCTGGAAGAATATTGAGGTGAATCCTTCAGAGGATCTCACCAAATTGTCACAATATGTAGGTGCCTATAGTGCAGCCACTATAGACAAAGCTTCTGAAGTCACCCAAATGATGAAACAAAAGGACTTACAGATAGCTATGTTGGAGGAACAAGCAACAGAAAATCAACAAAAAATAATGCAGTTGGAGCAACAGTTGCAAGAAGAAGGGCTCAGAGCTAAACAGTTGGAAGAGCAACTTGGCATTGAAAAGAAAAAGCTTGATCAACAAGCTTTGAATAAGCAACAATAGTTAACTCAAGAAGTGGCAAAATTACAGACCCTACTGCAAAATGAGAAAACTGCTAAAGTTGAGCAAGAAAAAATATTCCAAGCAAGATTGGACAAATTTAAGGATTATCCTAAAATTGACCAATTTAAAATTGAAGCTCTTAAAACAAATAAACTACTGTCTTATCAGTGGAATGAACTCTGTCAAAAGATGGCACAAGCTGAGCCCTTATGTGAAATAACATCATCTCTTATATATGAAGCAGTTAGCCTCAGATTTGAATTTGATGATGCAAATGAGAAAATTTCTGAATTTCTTTCATGGCAAGACTCAGAGCAAGGAAGGAATGCAAACCTTCCTAGGATTGAGGAAAGGCACAAATAAATTATGTTTGCTGAATGGGAAAAACAGTTGATCAAAGGAGAAAGAGCCACATCAAGAGCCAAAACTATGATGAATAATATAACATAGTTGGTTAATGATAGCTTATATGCCACCAATTTAATTTCAGATTGTATTCCAGGTAAATTACCAAAGGTAAAAGAGACTGATACCAGGTGGAAACAAGAATTAGTCAATAAGAATCAACAAATCAGCAAACTTCAAGGAATTTCATGGGATATCATGTGGACATATCTAATCAAGCCACACAGTCAACAAATGGCAATTAAATTCCTTTCCAATGCCATTAATTGCATCATTCCAGAGTTTTCTGATGCCACGTATACTGGTCAGTTGCATTCAAGGCTAAGTCATCCAGCAGAGGTCAAATATATGCTCAAAATCTGCCATCTCGGCACATCGAATGCGGGAGAAAATCAATGAATCTGTTTTATTTTAATATCGCAAGTCTATTTCCGGATTTCCGATGATAGATTGTAGCAATAGTTTTAGTTATTTTGTTTTATTAATTTCCTATTTAAACCCCTTCCGTGCATTTGAGAAGGGGCCCTGAGTGTGTAATATTTTGGCTTGGATGTTACATTTTTGTACTCCATCGACTATTTTATTTTTATAAAGGATCACATCCTGTGGTTTATGGCGAATTATCTCTAAGAATTGCATTTCTGTACCTTGGAGTTTGTTTTACATTGAAGCACTGGATCTGGATATTGAATTGCATCAGGAAAAATATCAAGATGAATCTGGTATTTCTATCAATTTACTGCTATTTTTCTTATGTCACGAGATATTCTCTTTGAATTTGCTATCATTTATATCATGGTTTTGAACATCGCGATTAAATCGCGATTTTTTCAAAAAATCGCGATTTTTTCAGCAAAACGATTAAATCGGCGATGTTTTGCACGATTTTTTGAAAAAATCGCTAATCGGGAAAAAATCGCGATTTCTTCCAAAAAATCGCGATTTTTTGGTAAAAATCGTGGGCCCCTAAAACAACAACCCTATAAGTTCAAAAATCGATTTTTTTTTTGTCATTTTTGCTGACACACCCTGTTGGCAGTTAATGGTAATGTTAAATTCTTAAAGTAAAATGATTTATTTTTCATTTTCATCCTTTTACTTAAATTTTTAACATTACCATGAAATGACTCGGGATGTTTAAGACTGGTTTCGACCTCATTGGATTTCATATGAAGAAACTAGAATTTTAGATTTAAATCAAAATTCAACAGACTTAATGGTTTTCAGGGTTTCATGGTTTGGGGATTTGCATTGTTTCCATTTGATTCTATTATGTGTAAGGGTATGAGATTGGCATTTGATCAAGAGTATGAAGTCCTTTAAGAACCTTGATGTTGGTGGCATTGATTGTTGAACTTTGTTGATGTTGGTGGTATTGATTGTTGAACTCCCCTACCGTGGCCTTAACAAGAATGTACTCTTCACTCAAAGGAAAACAACTGGTTAGGCATGTTAATCTTTTTCTACCGCGTTTTAAGGTTGAGGAGATGAACCCTTCACTCAAACCAAAATCATTGGTTAGGCATGTTAAACTTTTTCAATTTCTATCATGTTATAAGGTTGAGCAATCCAAGTCCGAAGACTTTGAGCTAGATGATGTTTATGTACCTCTTGTTGATGATCCCATTTCTAGTAGCGATGAATCAATGATGAGTTTCATGAGGAGGAGGAGGAGGAGCAACAGCAAGAGGAGGAGGTGACACCACCTACCCCTGCTACCGGTAGAGGACGTGGTCTGCCTCCTTTAGCTCCTAGTGCTTCAGGATCTGGAGCACAACAAAGTCCATTGCCAGCCCCGACAGCTTCTTCATCTAGAGGGAAAGCTGTTATATTTTCTCGCAAGAGGGGTAAACAAAATCAATAGTATAGTTTATTTGATGCATTCCTTTGTATATAACATTATGACTCATGATATGAGATACATTATTATATTTTTTGTTGATATTTTGAGGTTGAGTTGAGACTCAGGACTTAGTATTCAAGACATGATTCACTATTATGTGTGATGTAGCACTAGACATGATATTACACGTCTTATATATTAGTTTTTTTTTCATATTTATGTGTCAATGCATTTATTTTATGTTGTGGATGCTTTAGATATTAAAAAAATTGAAAAAAAATGAATATTTTTGTATGTGCTGATTTTTACTCGATTTTTACGATTTTTCCCGATCTTTACGATTTTTTCCGATTTTTTCCCCTCGCCGATTTAATCCCGATCGCGATTTTCAAAACATTGATTTATATGTACTTGCTTTACAAATATTTCTTTATACATATCATTTTTGAATGTGTAGAAATATTCATCTATCATAGTATATGCAAATGATATATATAATTATGAATGCAATGTGTTATTATAACTCTGTTTAATTTCTTAAACAGAGTTATCATTATTTAATACTGCATATTTCAATTAAATTATAATACATTTTCATGGTTATTAATTTGATTGAAACAATCTTTAAGTTGTACTCATATTGAATACTCGAGTTAGTTTTAGAATTATTTGTAAGTTATAGATTAAATTAAATAGATTAATTCAGTTATTTATTTCCATCATCCATTCACACAATCATTCCATTACCAATCCATTTGTTATTAGGAAACTGGTCCTATAAATCCAGTCGGAGCCATCACACCAAACGGAAAAGGAGCTGTCCTAAGGTCCCGATCGGGTGGTTTTCCCCCAATGTTTGAAGCAGCGATTTTCGAGGCTTCAACACACCCATAGACGGATGGACAGACAGAGATAGTGAACAAGTGGCTAGAAAGCTACTTGCGTAACTATGTCAACAGGTAGCAGAAGGCATGGTTACGATGGTTGCACTTGGGAGAGTATTGTTACAACACCACTCATCATATGTCTCCATTTTATGCTTTATATGGGTATCATGCTTTATCTTTTGCTGACGTGATTTTTAGTGTTAGCAAGGCCCCTAGGGCCAAGGATTGGATCTAAGAGAGTCAGGATATACTCCAAGATCTGAAGGATAACATAGCTACAACACAAAATCAATAGAAGTTGTATGTCGATAGGGGACGTGTTGAGAGACAGTTTGAGGTAGGGGACTTGGTCTACCTACGATTGCAACCATATTGCAATCCACACTGAAGCAAAAGAGGGCTGAAAAGCTCAAGCCCCGCTTTTATGGACCATACAGGGTGACGCACAGCATTGGGGAGGTTGCATATGAGTTGGAGCTGCCCATTGGTAGCCGGATTCATAACATTTTTCATGTGTCAGGCCTGAAGAAGGCATTGGGACAACAGGTGACTGCAACTGAGGAGCTTCCGACCATCGATGATGAGGGGCATCTGGTGCTGCAGCCGGAGGCCATTATTGACATTAGGGAGAGGCAGCTACGGAGCAGGACAGTCAGGGAGTACCTGGTGTGATGGAGGAAACTACCAAATGAGGATGCCACTTGGGAGAGTGAGAAGATTTTGCAGCATCCATCATTGCAGTTGCTTGAGGACAAGCAACGTTTTGTCAAGGAGAATTGTAATATTTCCAATTAGCAATAGCTAATTGGAAATATTAATTTTTGACTACTTTACTTCAATAAAGTTAAGTTAGAAATAAAGTGGGTGAAGAGGGACACTTAACTGACACTTAGGATAAAAGCATTTGCTAAAGTCACTTGATAAACATGATTAATTGGCAGCATGGGGCCCAGAGGTCGAAGTGGCAGCGTAGGGAAAAGGACAACGTAGGCAATGTGGGCCCAAGCCAGCGCAGAGAGAGAGAGGGACAATGTGGCTCAAGGAGACAACGCAGTTGATGGTGGGGCCTAGGTGAGAGCAAGGCTCTCCAAGCATAAAAAGGGAGAGGGTCTCCTAATTTTCATTCATTCTGATTATGCATCTTTGTTATTTTTCTTTTGACATTGAGCACGCTTGTTGTTGAGCAAAGTCTGCACATACTGTTCAGTACATCGGGTGTCTTCGTGCGGAGATCCCAACCTTAGCCCCCGGGGACTTCGAGTCCCTGCTCGGGTGAGGAGTTCCATATTTGTTTTTCTGAAGAGAGTTGCAGCAACCATAGTTGGGAGAATTCACGGGAAGAGACAACACAATCAGTGAGAGGGAGGATGCAGTCTTGGAAGGAGGTGGTTCTGGATTGAGGGTTTATTAGGGGATTCAGCCCGAGAGAGTTGGAAAGGGGTCAACCCTTCCCTATTCCATCATTTTGGTAGAGTCGGAGGCCATTATTTGCAGCAGATCATTCAGGGTCAGCGTTTCTCATTGGGGAATAGCATAGTGCCTCAAGGGAGTCATTTTCGAAGGTCGGCCATTTCTGGAAAGCTTTCTGAGCTTTTCTGGGTATTGGGTGGAGAGGCCATTCCCAAAGTTTCACAATTTTCCAAGGAGGGGAGCAGCCCCAAATAGTCATTTCATTCTAGCAGTAGCAGCAACACCAGCAACACTGGAGATTACGTAGTCTTTGAGGGAGTAGCCATTCTGTGTTATCTTCTGAGAGTATTTCTACGCTTGCCTAGTGCAAGCCAAGGTGCCATCATTCTGATCACCTTTTGTACTCATTCCATCTTTCAGTGTTAATAAAATGGCTCAGCGTTCTCCATATTGTCTGTTTTTCTTATGATGTCTCTCTATTTGCTGTAGTTCTTTGTTTATTTGCTTTATATTGCTGTTTATTTCCATTCGGAATATTACATGGAACCACATCCCAGACATCATTCCTCATAATGGACTCATATTCTTCGTGGATAAAATCCTTCTAAACTTGATGCTTTATGGCTTCCTCAAAAGATCCAGGCTCAGATTATATGATTGTACTCATGGCTGCTAGATACCCTTGGTATCTATTCGGCTTCTTGCTTTCACGGAATGTCCCCCTTGGGGCCATATGATTCTCGGCATCCTCGAGAGTGTCCCTGAGCCATGATGGTCTTTTCCTCATTGAAGGAGGTGGATCAATAGGGTCCATCGGTCCTTCAACATAGCATGGCACGGGCAGCTTCCACAATGGTCCTGTTCTTTCTTTCAGTAATTCCATTCTGCTCAGGAGTATAGACAGTTGTGGTCTCCCTCTTGATGCCAGGTTCTCTGCAAAAGTTCTTGAACTCGTTCGTCTCAGATTCAGTGCCATTATCGGTCCTCAATATCTTGATCTTCTTCCTTGTTAGATTTTCCACCAAGGCTTTGAAGGTACGAAACCACATGAAAGCTTCATCCTTCTTTTTCAAGAAGTATATCTAGGTTTTGCGAGAGAAGTCATCTATGAATACCATATAATAAGAACATCCTCCCAAGGATGTCACGGGCAGCATACCAAACAGATCAGAATATACTAATTGCAAGACATTAGATGTCTTTGTGATGCTTGAGGGGAAAGGTCCCCTTGTATGCTTTCCTTTGGCACAGTGCTGACATACACCTTCATGATCATTTGTGAACTCGGGCATCCCCGTCACCACCTTCCTTGCTTCGGGAAGGGCTTTGTAGTGAATGTGTCCAAACCTCCAGTTCCATAGTTCAATTTGTCGGATAGTATCACATGTCATCGCTCCCAGTGGACTTCCTCCAACCTGGTAGAGTGTATCAACTCTAAACCCAATCGTGATAGCTTCCTTGAAACTCTTCTTCCAGATACACACCTTCCCATCAATGAATGCCACATTGAAACCTTTGTCTTCCATGGTCAAAATAGACACAAGGTTCTTCTTCAAATCAGGTACATATAGTACACCTTGCAAGCGGAGGACTTGATCTTGAGACAAGTGGATATCAGAAAGTGCTTCCTTGAACCCAGTGATGTGCCTTGAGCCACCACTATCTATCAACCAGACATCCATAGTGTCGAGTGGAGATGCAGCAAAGAGGGCAGATACACAAATGAATTCATTTATTTTATCATCAACAACATTTGATTCCTCCTGGAATTTCTCGACCTTTGGTAAGGTTGCCCATTTCCACCAGAGGGAGCCTTCCTTTTTCCTTTGAACCTGTTGTTCCTTTGATTTCCATTCCTCCGGTTGTTGTTGTTTTCATCATCATTAGGAGAATCCTTCTTGAAAGGGCATTCTCTAGCATAGTGGCTGGTCTTGTGACATGTGTAACATTTACCTTTCTTCCCTTGGGCCCCTGCTCTTCCTTTGTTCCTTGGACCACCAAAGTTCTTCTTCTTAGCACGAGCAGTGAAGGCAACATTTCATTCATTTTCATATTCCTTCATCCTTATCTCTTCTTGTACGCATCTCGATAGTACTTTGTCAAAATCAGGTATGACATTGTTATTGAGAATGGTAGGGTTGGATACATGCCATTTGGATGAGAGACCTCCAAGTGCAGTGAGAACCATCTCTCGATCAGCTATTGTCTCCCCAATAGCCAGAAGATTATTCCTGATTTCGGTCAGCTTCAGAAAATATGATTGGACGGATTCATCCTTGCCTTTCTTCAGATTATTCAATTGATTCTTAAAGAATAGGACTTGATTTGCATTGTTGGCCTTGAACATGTTGACCAACTTATCATACATCTCCTTGGATGTGCCTAGCTCAGAGATGTAGGCAACCAGACTCTTATGAATTGAGTCCCTAATCATCACTTTTGCTTTGATTTCCCCCATCCTATACTTTGACTTGGTGACAGAAGGTGCAGTGGATGGAGGCTCTTGGATTTTACACTGCACATAGTCCATGACATCTTGGTCTTTCAACATAAGATCCAATGTCATCTTCCAGGCATGGAAGTCTTCCTTCCCAATCAATTTGTCATCATCTTTAAAGCCATTGTATTTTGAGGTACCCATGCTCTTCTTCAGTGATTGCTACAAACTTGGGCTTTGTCTTCACTTCAGCTTTGATACCATGTAAATTTTTGTAGATGTTCTATGCTTGATGCAACTTTACTTTTTATCCCCAATATCAACTAGCAATCACATAAACAAGAAAGTAAAATGTTGATAGAACATACCAGTAGATCGACAGAAGACAAGCCAAAAATATATAAGTGTGTTGGTGCATTACAGCGGTCAACAGGATGCTTCAACCAACAAAGTCTCAATACGGTCAGCCAACCAGAAGTGTCACACAACCCTCTTGGACAGCTAGATCAGTCAACCCAAATTCAACGCAGTCACAGTCAACGGTCAACGCAAAACAGCAGCAGCAACAAGTCAACGCAACCCAGTCAAAGTCAATGGTCAACCTCGATTTATGTGCCAGAAAATGCAGACTGTAGAAATCAAAATTTTGACCAAAGTTGGGGTCTGCGCTGAAACCCTAGGTCGAAAACAAAAAATACTTCTTGCTGCAATTTCCCACGTGTGGATGAAGAAGAGCCTCCAAGGTGATCGAACCAATTAGATGATGAGAGAGAATGTGTGAGGATGGATGAGTGAAAATGACCTCCAACGTTGACCTATTTATATCCATCAATGACGATGTGTGACACAAGGGCTAGGGCTTCAAGCCTACATTTCATTCCAGGCTGACCTACACATATTTTGAATAAATTCAAAATAAATGTTCTGCTCATCGGATCAAGATGATCTTTAGATCGATCTTGTACCTCTCGGAAAGAGGAACCCAATAAAAATATTGGCATCTTCATCCGAGCATCACAACATGGAGTTTGGACCTATTTGTCCAAAATTAACAATTCTCCTCTTCCTCCTTGGGCTTCACCCCACTGTTGCTGCTGCCATCTAGTTTGCACTTTACTAAGTCATGCCTCATCTCTTCTTGTTGAAGAGCAACCCACATCCCTTCCCAATCCGACAATCTTTCTCTGCTCAGAATACTCTGGACAAAAACTTGCCATTCTTCTTAGACACTATTAAGGGTTAATCTCACCATCTACGTAGCCTGAGGTGCTAACCCTATAGCTGTCATCTGATCCCGAACTTCCTGAAGCTTCGTAAGGAAGGGATCTATGCGCTCCCCCTTCTGCATCCTCATGGATCTCATCTTCTCCTCCAAGTACATCTTCTGTTGCTTGGAAGATCCCTGATACAACGTGGCCAATGCATCCCACATCTCTTTGGCTGTTCCTTTGCCTGTTATGTGAGATTCAACGTGATCTCTCACTCTGTCGAGGATCAACCTCTCGGCCTTTGCTATATCCTTCTTGTAAGTTTTCAATGGATCCGGATCTGCGGGGACAACTACCACATTATTGATGAAGGCTTTAAGATTATGCTCATCTAGAAGGAAGGAGATCCTTGCCTTCCAAATCACATAGTTGGGGGCACCCTCCAACCGATCCTGTTCTCTCAACCTGGTTGTTGCCATCGCGCCCAAAAATAATTTCGAAGTCTGCCTCTAACCCTCTGCGCTGCTGTTGACTGACTCTACGCACTCCTTGTTGGAGTGAGCAAAACTTATCTCAGCTACTGCTGCTTCTGTGTGGGAAAATAGAATTTCTAGGCAAGAAATTCTCTGACGTTCGAATTCCCTTAGTGTGCTCTTCTTCCCTTATGACGCTTTTATGCTGTAGCAAACTGTTGAAAAAATAAATGCATCCCAGCTGAAGATCTGCTCTGCGCTGAAGATGCTGCGCTGCTGCCTCTGCCATTGACAAATTTCGATTTGGAAAATCTTTTTCTCAGTCGATTCAATCAGAGAAGGATTTTTCCATGAAAATCTTGCCCTCCTGGCACTGGATTGCGCAACCCTTTTGGGGATTTGATCTGTGGCATACGCAGCTCTTTGAGCTCCTTTAGCTCTGGTTCTGAGCTCTTCTCTGCTTCACCCGTGCTCTGATACCATATGAAAATTCCTAAATCTAGAATCTTATTGCAACAACTGGAAAATATTCACCTAATTGTTAATCTTTAATTAAAAATGTATTTTTAGTTATTTATGACAAACACTGAATACACAACACTGCAACCTACACAAATATAAAAATGCTGCAGAAACAAAATACAATGCAGGAAAGAAATAAACACACAATCGACACCGTTATTTTTGGACAAATGTTCCCGGAAAAACCCAATGCAGGAAAACCGGTTCAACCACTGAGGGTTTGTATTATTATGCAGTGGTTTCTGAATACAAGTCTATTACTGTCGAAACTGACAAGTTATACAGAGGAAAAACTAACAAATAAATCTCATGAGAAAATATCACTCTGCGACGAGAATTTGACACTGACCTCAGCTCGAGATGAGCTACTTTGCGTTGCCTCTGCGCAGTGACTACGTCACCCTACATAGTCTCTGCGTCACAACTTGATGCAACCTTCCTTCTTGCCGTTGGATCTTTTGCTGACTGGAAACTAGGCTCTACTGGCCTCCGAGACTCGCTTCGGCTTCTGGCACTGACTCTTGACTATTTCCTCAACAAAATTTCGGACTCCCTCTGAAGCTTTGCGCTGCCTCTATGTGGCACTGCATAGTATCTGTGTGGCTTTTACTACTTCCTCTGCCTTGCACTCTCTAGATATGGGATATCTTCCACCGGACAACTATCCCTGCCCCTCACTGCAAGAAATCACCTCGATCACTCTCCAACAACTGTTGTGCTACTCTCTTGAGAATTTGATCTCTAGATCTCTCCCTCGATGTGTTCTCCAAGTGCCCATCGAGCTTATTCTTATAATCTTCTCGTTGAACATTCAACGGCCCAAATTAAGTCCTAATCAATGCCTTAGATCATCTTGACTCGATCTCTGTCTTTTTTTAGAAGATTCACACCCAGTTTAATTAATACCCTTTAATTATTTTATTTTCCTAAGTTTAGACCTACGTTACCGGATCCGTCAAGCTAGGAGAGTGAATCGGCAGATCCTTGGATCAGATCCAGATTCGGATCCGGATACCCCTAGATCCGTCTAAGATCCGGTCCAAAAAGCTTGAACAGTGAATCGATGAAACTGGTCGAACAACTAAACATGTCATTCTCCTGTATGTCCATTCACCCAATGAGAGTCCCGTACAACTGTGAAATCGCTCCAAATTGTCATTCACCCACTCGACTTCTCAGGCATCCATACATTTGTTCCACCTGTCGCTTGAAGTTGAGAGTGTATTGTTATCCAAACAAGGAAGACGACACAAACGATGAGAGATCACAAACATCGCATTGTTGTCCCAATTGAGAAAAAGACATGAAGGTGAAGAAATTCCAGATATCACCATGCAGTTGGGAGTTTTTTGACTGGAAATTTAATTTATTAATTTATAGTTTAGTTTGTCAACTTTAATTTAATTATTTTAATTTATTAACTTTATCTCATAACATACCTTCGATTTTAATTTTCAATGTATAACTTTATTGACAAACTTTATAACTTTATATTTATGTATAAACTTTATTAACGAACTTTATATTTGTTTTAATGTGTGTTTTTATATATTATAAGTTTATAATTTAAATATAACTTTACTGACAAACTTTATAACTTTATATTAATGTAAAAAATTTATTAACTAACCTTATATTTCTTTTACTATATGTGATTTTATATATTATAAGTTTATAATTTTAATTATATAAAAAAATTAATATATTAGATTAATTAGAGCACCCTGTCGTCCTGAGTTTGTTGATAGCCATTTAATATTTTAAATTATAGTTTTATGTTATCAACTTTAATTTATTTATTTAAATTTATTAAATTGTTAACTTTGTCATATCAGCAGCAACTTTAAGTTATTAAGGCAGTCAAATTAATTTTTAGTTTGTGTATTCATCTTCAATCTATAAAGTTACAAACTTTATAGAATAACTTTATTTTTGCTTTAATATTTAATTTTTTATATATTATATATTTATAATTTAAACTATATAAAAAAATAATGGATTAAGTTAATAATTACATAAAAACGTTATATATTATTTATTTTATATAAATATTATATATTATAAATTTATATAAAAGTTATAAATTCGTAAATTTTCATATATTTTAATTTTTATATAATTTTTTTTTTTTTTTTTTTTTTTTTTTAAAATTTAAATTATAAAAAAATATATTTGCACTTGACGTATCCTTGTCGTATCCAGATCCTGGATTTTCAAAAATCTAACGGATCCGGATCCGGATACGTATCCGTATCCCAATCCTGGTAACTTAGGTTTAGACTTAGGCATCCATTAAAAATACTTAATTATTTTAATTAAACTGTCTCCGGGTGGAATTTCCCAAAAGGATTTCTGGGTCTTGGAGAATGCATGTGTCCTAGCCTCCCTGCAAATTCTTGAGGCTAGAGCACATCTGATGCTACCAGAAATCAAAATAAACCATTAACTCGTCAAATCATAAACTGGCAAACCCAAAGAAAATCCATTAAATTCGGCTTTAGATTTGACTTTTAGGTTGAATTTGCATGGTTTTGGGACTTGAGTTCAATCATGTATGAATTTGAGGTTTGACCATGAGGTTCATCGAACCTTAATGAATTTGGAATTTTTATTTGAGGTTTGCCGAGTTTCAAACCTGAAGGTTCGAATTTGGAGAACCTTGTGACATAGCTTCTAGCTAGGTTTTTCCATGGTACTGATTGGTATTAGTTTTAGCTTCTTCTACTTCATTTTCAACTTATTTAATTATTCTAAGCATTAAGTTATTATTTTTAAATTTTCACCGTAAGTAAACACAGTGCATAACAAAGAACTTGTAAGATTTGTTATGACAAGCTTTTACAGTGACTGTTCATGGTAGTTTACAGATCAGCTACACATGGGGTGTTTCCACTTTTTGAATAATTGATTGGAGGCTATAGTCGTTATCTAATCATATCAAGAATGTAAAAATAAGAACATTTGATCTTGGTCTATTGCCACCTCTCTGTCAAGCATTGACTAGAAGTTGTTTATTATTTTCTAACCAGCCAGGAAAGTTTAAACATTTGAACAATCAAATTTTCATTTTTTCTTGACACAATAAATGTTCCTGTATTTATATAAATGATTTGATATGATAATCAACAATAGGAGCTTGAAGAATGTGGTATTGCAAGACCCAACGACATGATGGAATCAATCCACACAGCCCCACCATTGGCCATACAATATGGGTTGGTTCAAGACCAGTGGGCAGCTCACCCATATAGATTTGGAAATGTAATGTTCATTTGCAATGGAACAGATGTCATAACTTATGGGACACCCATGGAATGCTATGGCATTCACCTAGGGTGACCTTACCAGCATGTCATTGATCCATCTACGATGGATTCCAAAATAAATATATGTCGTGTGTGGCTCTATCAAACCTGTTGTCAAATTAGCAAACAAAACCAAACAATTTGCTCTTTGTATCATTTGTCAGGTTGAACAGCAAGATTGTAACTGTTTTACACCTAAAGCAATGAAGGGCATTTGGATGTGTACTAATTTCTTTGAGGAACCAGAGCATCTTTCTACCATGTAGGCCATACAACACATTATTCATCTTAAAAAAGGTGCCGAGTTCCAAATAAACTGCTGTAATTCTTTTTATTTTGCTTATGTCTAGAAAATATTTTGTATCTTAAATTATTAAGGTTAGTTTTTTTCATTAGCTTGTCAATATTTGTAATATTTCTCCCTCAAGACAAGGAAATGGATTGTCTTATCTTTCTTTTGAGCTCTATATAATATTTTTTTGTTACAAATTCACACTGCAGATTGGAGAAATTGATAATCTTGGATCCATTTCAAGATTTGAAGTTGAAGTTGCATCAACCAATGTTCATGTGCGGATGGAGGTGAGGCATTCTTGATTGGTTTTGTTTATTAGGTTTGAATACAATAGTTTGTAAGGGATGTCACCAAAACAAATATTGTACAAATGTGCAAGTGTTTACTATCAATCAAGTGAGTCTTTTAATGAATTCAGTCAATGTAACTTATTTTCAAAAATAAAGAAGGGGTTCATTGTATACATACACACACATAGCCCAATGGTTTAGCTTAATTTGTTCAAATGGACTACTTTAAGGTGGAGTTTGCAATTAGGTCCACAGTTTTAGTTTAGTTGGGTCCTGCTAGGTTACCAACTGCTAGTAAGGTTGGTCATGGAGCCGCCCTCCATTCAGATATTCTGGGTTTCCCACAAGGTTTTCCTTGGAATGAATATATATACAAGGGAAATCTTGAGGTGAAACCCAAGGGATGGTTCCCAGCATTTCTAGATGCCATCCCTACTAAACTCATCAACGTAGAGTAGTGTGCCTCGCACAAGGGGATTCAAACTAGACATTTCCTGGAATGGAACTAGCCAAATGCCCAACAACATTTGCGACGACTGGTTGACCTAAGCCCTTAGCCACTATATATATGTTTTAGGGAAGCCTGTCATATATTTGTATGGATGTATATATGTTAATTCATATCTAGAGTCATTTTGAAGATGATTGATCTTAGATTTAACATTTACCTTTCGAAATTTTAGCTCACTTACCTACATATATGTAGCAATGAATATTTCTTCCCTAGATTACTATAAATCTTTCTACCCGGTTTAAATAAAAAGGTTGGGAAATACTGCTGGAACTACATCAAATAAATCTCGCTTGTTTTGCATAGTACTTCGAGTTTTAGTATTTGAAAGCAAGTTTATCATTTTTTGGGCCAAATTTGAATTTAATTGACATTTCAGCCGTTTTTAATTATTTTTTATTTTATTATTTGATTTAGATGGAAGTACTCATTCATTTTTTCTTTTGCATGCAGCTGATAAAGACAATGAAGGGTATGGCTAACGAAAGCAGAGGAGAACATTTCATGGTTTGAGTTTGTCTGGGTTGGTCTGTAGGTATTCAATAAGCAGATTAACCATAAGTCTAATAACGTTATTTGATTTTCAGAAAATCTAGCAAAGACAACTTCAGAGGCAGTTAAACATTACAAGGGAGGATGGAGAAAAAAGGATCAGAAAGATTGTGCAATGGATGTTTGGGAAGGAAGGCCTGAAAGTCCAGGTACTTAACTCAGTTTAAGGAATGTGATTGCAAGTTATGGAAGGAATCTGCATTAGTGTTTTAATTTGCTGGATAACCCAATGTTCAGTGCAGTATTTGATCTTCAGGTTGTTTGCAGATGCCAGGACAAGTTGTGATCTAGAATGTGAAAGAAGTTCATTCTACTGCCATGACATTTATAAGTCATATTGCACAAAATTTGGAAGCCATTTCGAGAGTTCACAAGGAAAATGTATGAAATACGGCAATCTTTCTTCAAAAACAGGAAGAGAGAGTGTATTGTCTGAGCAGGGCATCCTGCCCCTTGATCTACATACAGCTGTTCACGTGCTTGTGAGTCAAGTGAAATTGATGTACTCGTAAGAAGCTATGTTTTGCAACTTTCCCTGCAGGATGGTAGCTTTAAAATGCTTTTGTGTGATTTGCAGGAAATTCATGCCAAAGATAATCCAAATTTGTTGCGAGATGAGAATCTTTGTTTTAACCTTGACAAAGAGGCGACTGAAACACTAGAAATTTTCAAAAGGTCATTTTCCTGCATACAAGTTTTTAATATGAGAACATGTTCATATAATACAAAATCATAAATAGTAGAGAATCAGGTTCATGATAGAACTATGCCCTCTCTCTACCTAGACGATTGGGGCAAGTATCTCTAACTAAACCCTAGGTTAGCTGATGTGAAATATTCCCAAGGAGACAGGGCTTAGAACAAATCATTGTTGCTATGTCATTGCGCCGTGAGGTGCTCTATAGCCTAGTATGGCAGCGATGTTGTTCAACGTTATGTAATGTAATGTAATGTTATGTTGACTTGGTCAACATTAAAATAAAAAATTAAAGTTTGAGTTAGTCATTTGATGGGTTTACCAATGGTGGTTTATGAGCCCATGGTATTTGTCCATGGTATTTGCTATGATGAAGCCTATTTAATGGCTGGAGGAAATCCATAATGGAATGCAAGAGTACCAGCTTAAATCCATCTTAAATCCAGACTTGATCCCTCTTGGCACTTGGTAGATCCGGATTTAAGATGGATCTAGGCTGGTCCACAGCCCAATGGACATATGCATCCTAAATTCCAGCTTAACATCATAAAAAATAATGGTATATATTACTGATCATAGAAGTGATATATGAGTAAGCTTGAGAAAGAACAAAATGCTTTGAGGTACCTTGTTTTTTTCATTAAAATACTTCCTACATTCACTTACATATATTTACATTGAGGAAAAAACCAGAAAGCAGATGGGTATAAACAGGTATTTACATCCTCTTCCATGAAGCTACAAGAACATAAATAAAATCTGAATAGGCACTTGGCTCTAACAATTTGGCATCCGTTATCAACAAAAACCCTTTTGCTAGAAGCTACATATGTACCTCGCTCCACATATTGCAAAAGGCAAACAAAGAGCTAATCTTGTTCTGCAAATTATATTTGCACCATGTTAGTGCTCAGATTGTACCCGACTTGTAGATCCATTCTTCTCACTAACGTATGTGCTCCTAGAAAATGACCTGAAAGAGGCATGGCTCACTTGTTGCATTGGACATGCCATGTTCTTTGAAGTCTGTACATGATTGTGAGAAATTGTATTCGCCAAATGTAGGTATCGATTCCAGGAGCTGGCCCTTGAAGGAATGTTTCTGATTTGAGACTAGTGGTAAGCTGGCCTGATTATTATAAAAAAGAATCATTCTCGAGGACTGGAAATAATAATCTGGGTTACAATTATGTGTGCCACCGGGTATGGGAATATGGCACAGCTTTTGAATAGTAACATTGTTTCAAGGCCACTGTTTGATGCTGATCGTATAAGGATTTGAAAGGGCACTGAGAAGCGTTTAATGTTGGGGTTCCTGGTGAAGCGCAGGGAAAACAAGCATAGGAAATACTGCTTTTTTGAATCAACATCACAATTAACACGAGAGATCACAGTTCGTGTTGGTGACAAATAAAATGAAATCCATAGTAAAATACTTCCAAGAAACCTACGTATTTGTGATATAGCATACTAACTTGTCTTCAAGTTGGAAACCAGCAAATGGCAAGCTTTTGCAAAATAATTGAGGGCCAGCACTACTGCAGATGATTGAATGAAAGACAAATTATTGCCCTATTGAATGTAACATGCAAGCGTTCTAAAGACTGAAGTGAATGTTTTGTAGACTGTCGTCAAAATGAATGTCATGAGGATCCTTATGCAAAGGAATTTGGTATCAAAATTAGTGACATCATTGCCTTGGTCGAAGCTTAGGTTTTGCCTCCACCTTGGCAGTGTCGCTCATGGTTTGTCATAAGTTGGCACAGATCTGCCAGATCTTTGGGATGGTGTTTAATCCTGAACTTGATAGTCCTATCCACGGGGCACAACCTGATCAACTTGAACAAGCATTGAAAATTGTGTGTAAATAGGTGACCAACAAACTCAAGGGACATGAACTGGAAATTGTTATTTTTCCTAACAAAAATGATTCTTTGTATGAATAATTGAAGTGTACATGTGAAACTGACCTTGGAACTTCTTGTTATTTTGCCCAATGTCACATGGTTCGGGTTTGAGTTCGGGTTCGACAATGATTAGGTTTGGTTTGAGTTCGAATTTTTTGATGAGGTTCGGATAAGGTTCGCCATTAGGTTTGACTACATAACATCAGTAAACATCAAAAATGTTATCACGGACATGAAAACTGCAAGGATAAATTACAAGCTTGAGTTGTGACATGAAGTTATGAGTTTTGATATATGGACTTGGTGAATGACTATGAGGTTCACCGAACCTCAACATTTTTTTAAGGTTCGCCAAAATTCGAACCTCAAGATTAAAGTTCAACGAACCTTGTGACATAGATTTTGCCTAACAACAATGATTATTTGTATTAATAAATGAAATGAATATGTGAATCTGACCTTGGTTTGGTTTCCCTATGCTGTTTGTTGAAACATATCTTTAAAATGAGTAAACAACTATTGAGTTTATAAAACTACATATGTCTGGAAACATATTCCCAAGAAATTATCTATGGACTTAAGGGTTGCTAGGATCAGAGACATTATTGTCCAATCTAGATAAGGATATGTTACCCACCACCTGTGTGTAGTATGTATAGGAGAAATTTTTTCTCCTAGATGGTCCTTAGCTGGCAGCGAGAAACCCGTTGCAACCACCAGATAGCTTGATGTGCCATTATCTTCACCACCTGAGCCAGCCATCCCTCACCCACTTGTTATGATTGTATGTTTGAAGGTGGGCCTCTAGACCCCGAAGATATGGCTTTTCATTGGTATAGTTGATTAATTTTCCTTACTTGTCATGGGCACTTTTGGGCATGGATTGGTGGGGGGATTCAACGGAAAGAGTGGACTAGGTCTGTATTCTTGTCTCCACTGCCTGATTTGGTGGTTAGCCTTGTACCCTAGTCCCTTGGGATCTCCTTTACTGGTCACTAGTTTTAGGGTTGGAACTACATGGGAAATCTTGATTTTGGTTGTGTGGTCCCTCATAAGCACTCGATTGCACAATGAAAAACATACCTTTAGGATTGGAGGGCCCACCTTCAAACATACGCTCTTGATAGATGGGCGAGGGGACATATGACTGGATCAGGGAGCGGAGATCAATTGGCACAATATATCGGCTACACTAGTCGCTGCCAGGGGCGGTTGGCTGCCGGCTGAAGACAAATCTAGGAGAAAAATTCGTATGGCGTCACCCATTTGTGGTGGGTAACAGGTTCTATCACCAATTCTTTTGCCATTTCTATTTTTCTAAAAGACAGAGAGAGAGAGAGAGAGAAGCTAGAAGCTTAAGAACCAAGAAGAAGAACTCCTTTATTGCTCCTCCCTCTTATTTTTATAATCACACCTTGACCCTTCATCTTCCCAACCTTTGAGCTTCTCAGGAATTCCAACCATCACATCAAAGGGAAATATTCACCCAAGGTATATTTTTCCACGTAAGTCAAGTTTACCACCCCCTCAAAGCATCATAATATATTAGTTGTCCCCTTTCTTTAGCTTTAGCATTTTTATTAATAAAAATAAACAGTACATCATATGATAGAGTTTGACATCGTAGCATCAATGCTGACACCCTACCATTATATGTTCTTAATTACATTATAAATTTTGGTGTAATTAAAGGGGTGTCACATGGACAAAGGATGCTAGGATCAATGAAAAATGTTAATGGACCCGAAGAATGGAAGTGGATACAAGGACAGACGTGAAGTGACAATTATAAATTACCATGGACACACTACATCATTTAGTGCCTCCTATTCATGCGTCTCTTGGACAATGGAAAGAAAAGCCCTTAGAGAAGGTTGCACTAAACTAGGGGCAAAGGATAACCTCTTAGGTGGAGTGTGGGAACAAGGATACAATCAAAAGCAGTCAATAATTCAACTCAACTTGTGATCCATATTAGAATTCCCTTAAGATTAAATGAAAGCACATGATAGTAGAAATTGTTAAAGTACCTTTTCATAGATGACCCATCTTTCTTGAAGATGTATGCTAGATGGGAGACATCATTGATAGAAGCATGCATTGAGAGCTTCGAACAAAGCTATCTGTGGATCATCATATGTGATGTTCCTTTTTCTGGTGTTCCTTATAGATGGAATTTCAAGGTTAGAGGTAGACAGGTCACAAGTGCAAGTTTACCTCATCAACGGGCCTACGGGATTTTGGAGATGTTTCATGGGGTTTTGAGGAGATTCTATGGGATCTGATGGCATTCGCTTGGTATATTCCATCATCTACACAACTTGCCTTTCGATCTGTTGCATTCCGATGAATTTTGAGAAAAAAGGTTATTATTCGGCCTAACTCAATTAATTATGCTTAAGTTGGCATTCCGAGAGGAACACTTGAAGGAACTCCTTAGTGTAATAGCTCATTGGAACCGAAACGAGGATATCTACACGATGGAATGGTTAGAAGTGATTTTCAGTGACCTGAGGAGGCATGGTGGCCAATTTACCATTTTCCCACATCAAAAAGATTTTTTAATTGAAATAAAAAGAGGGAAATATGCTCAATGATTAAAATATAGTAGGTTCTAGAGGGGTCCATCAGATTTATAAAAGAGGAGGAGGAGGAGGCTGTTGAGGGACATCATGGATTTTATCTTCTTTTTTTATGAGAGGTTTGAGAACCCGATTCTCTAATTCATTTGTAGCCCCAAGACGGAAACCCTCAGGTGATTTAGTGAGATTGGGAGAGTACCCATCTCCCCTTGTTGAATTCATCCATAATTCACGGGAGTGCTTAGCAACGACATTTCTGTTCATTTTTGGAGGGCCAACACAACATTGTAGCAGATTCTTGAGGCCAATTCTACCTCATCTATATGGGTTGTATCAGCATGTAAACCCCAGTTTATTTAATATAATAAATATGAGAATTTTCCTATTTGTTTTGTTATTGGATTGCAGTCCTCTATTTGTTTTATTTAACATGGCAATTTTCTGTTAAGTGAATAGTAATTTTAAGTGAAGTAATTTGTTGATTTAAATTCCGAGAATTTGCAATTTTTTTTCCATTTGGGACATTATGGTGGTATCCGAGCTAGTCTTCCTACCATCTTGAGGGTTTACTTGCCAAATTGTCGTACTAGATTTATTATAGGAGTAGAGAGGAAAACTTCGTGAAGACAATCTTTGGTTGAAAGGGTAAATTTCTGAGAGAAAAATTATCTCCTACTTATTAAGTATTGGGTAAAATGCTTGAATTTTTTCTTTTGGGGTTCAAATTGTCGCATAAACATTAAATCAACAAAATATTAGATTGGCCAAATCAATGAATTATTGACGCCAAGATTTGATTAGTTTTGATGGGTCATGTTAAATTCAAAGGCTAAACCCACATTTTATGAGGCAAAGGGTGTTATATTAAAAAGGGGGCCAAGAATTTGTTTAAAGTAGCCGACTTTATAAAAATCGTGGACAAAATTATTAGAAAGGACAATATGTATCAAATGAATTAAAAGGCCGTGAATACTTTTTTTCCTTTTTACCAAGGGAGAGTTGGGTATCGATTCTCAAGAGTTGTGCGAGGCCACTGGAAGGGTCAAGTCTTAGTGCAATTAGTTAGGGCTGAGAACATATTCTATTGAAAGCCGAGAAGAAGCCAGAAACATCACTGTGAGCCCGAGATCGATCTACCAAGGGTTGATTTCTTGATATGAAGGACAATATCAAGAAGTTGAATATGTCTTGTATTGCTGGAGCAGATTATCTTTTCTCAAAAGCATATTGATGGGCTCACAAGGGCCAAAATTGTGGCATTTTTTAGGGCCATCACAAAATTCATAAATTGGGGTGATTGAATGTATCGTGAGGCCCAATTATTTTATGGAGGCAAATCATAATTTTGACAAAAGAGGTTGTAGCCAATAACTATCTCGAGGAGGCCGAGCACTCTATTGCCAAAGGAAGAATGCATTTGGAGGCTGAATATCCACCTGTTTTCCAGACACAGTTTGCAAAGGGCCGATTGCTCATTCTGTTTGGAGTAGTCAAGCCAAGCGACCGAGTTCATCCAAGGCTGAGTTGTTGTAATATCCCCAAATTAGCAGTCAGCTAATTTGGATATTAATTTTGATTAATTTTGGCAAATCCTAATGTAGGGTGGAAATAAAGTGGGTAGGGGACCCACAATTAATAATTAGGCCAAATAAAGTCTTTTCCTAAAGTCCCTAAGGGAAAATTGAGGCTCTAGTGGTGGGGTTGAGTTGGCCTTAGGTGGCAGCGTAGAAGAGGCACAAAAAGGACAGCGTGAGATTTGCTAGAGGAAGACAACACGTGATTGGCCAAGGAGAGGCAATGCAGGTCAAGGTGGGACCCAAGGCATACGTTGGGCCTCAATGGATAAAAGGAAGAAGGGAAGGCTCATTTGGAATTCATTCATTCATCTTATTTCTCTTGGTCATTTTGACTAAAGCACGCTTGAGCTGAAGAGCCAAGATTGCAGTGCTGTTTAGCACACGAGATCTTCAAGCGAAGATCTCAACCTCTACCTTGGGGGACTTCGAGTGCTTGCATTTTGGCGAAGGAATTACACAGCAACAACAACAGGAAGAGCGTAGTCCCTTCAGGACTACGCAGAGGTAGAGTAGACTATGTAGTGATTGTTCAGTTCAGTTCGGTGTGGGTGCCGAGAGTGTGGAGAGTAGGGGAGTTTCATCATGAGATTTGGAGGGGAGGTTAGCCACCTCCTACCAGGGATTTTGGTAGCTCTCCGGAGGCATTTTCCAGCATATTCATCCAGAGGTTCGATTTGCCCAACAACATAGTGAGCCAAGCCCAAGAGGGCCAAATTTCGAAGTCAAGCTTTGGGCGAACCCTTTCTGGGTTTTTTTGGGTTTGTTGAGGAGAGTCCAGTGTCTAATTTCTGGAATTTTCTGAGCAGCAAAGCAGCCTCAACACGCAGTCTGTTTCTAGCCAGCAGTAGTAGTTCCAGTAGGATAGCGCAGAGGAGGAGCCATGCAGAGCAGCAGGAAGGCAGGGTTTTTGTTCGAGTTTGAGGAGTTATTTCAGCTTGTCTTGTCCAAATCAAGGTGTCATTCTCTTGAGAACCTCATTGTACCTTTTTCCCATCAGAAAATCAATAAACTGGCTCAGATGTTTTTGGTTCATCCATGGTGTTTTTAATGCCTATTTTTGTTTTGCTGTAGTTTTAGTCTTGCATGTTGTATATTATTGTTTGTTCCCGATTTGAGATATTACAGTTGTATCAAAGCTTCGTTCTTGGCTTAGCCATGGGGATCTTTTCCTATGAACAAGGAGGGTAGGCAGTAGAGGTGGCAAATATGGGGGAGTCAAGGAGCAATGGGGAATCAACATTCGGTAGCATCTTAAAAGCCCTAAATGATTTAGCGAAAGAACAAAAGGGAATGTTGGAAGGACTCAAGCAACAGAATAGGAATAAGAGCATCCATCATGAGTTCCTAATTGGGGAGACTTCAGGGGTCTCACAAGAGTGTGACCACCCTTTACCACCCACTCACCCGCTAGCCTTCAGTAAGGAAACCACGATCACAATGCCTACATTCTTACCTCCAATATCGAGTGAGCTAGGTAGGCGGCATGATCATATACCCATGGGATATTATTTCCGAGAATGGCAGTCCATGGGGGAAAACTTCATAGCAGCTTTGTCCTTCAGAGATTACTACCAGCTCACTCGGGATGAAGAAGGAAGGAATAGTGGGGGGTCTAGCATGCAGAGTTCAGAGTTGCAGCGTACCATTGGGAGGACACCTTTTCCCACATATGATGGATCCACTGATTGCACGGCTTGGGATCGGGTGGAAAAGTTGGATATCTCTTTCCAGCCTGACTGAATAACAAAGGGGGAAGCCATCAAAATGGCTACCATGCACTTGGAGGATGAGGGCACACAGGATTGTGGAGAGCTCGTAGATACACCTAGTGTGACCACCCTTGTTGGAGACTTGCTTGATAGTGTCGGTTGACATCTTAGTGGAGAGAGTAGAGCCTACCCCAGTACATCCATTCATTGAGGTGATGAATGGAGTCGTGTTCGAGATTTTGGGTGAAAACCACACGCAGCAGATGGGTGAGGTGCTAGGAGATGTATCCACCTTTGATGAGGTACTAAGAGATATAGAGGTAGAGCAAGAGGACATTCCTTCTGTATGTCAGGATGAGGACTCTTCTTTGGATGAGTCCATGGGGTCATATGAGGATACTTCTGGGGAGCATGAACAGTAATGCAGAGTTGATGACAGTAGGCCGGTTTCGTATTCCAGTGTGCATGTGGTATCAAGGATTCTATGGGAGATATTCAGGATGATGAGTCACTTCTGATGATTAAGCCGAAGCAACTTATGGTACAGCTAGAGGGCACATTGGAGCGTCAGAGCAGCGTCCTTCAGGCATACATAGATGGGCCTAGCAGCATGATTGGGTCACCTTTGGCCATTGGAGAGAGAGAGACAAAGCTACCTAATTAGATGTCATGCGTTGACTTGGATAGCGGGATGAGACGACCTGAGTTGCATAGGGTGCAACATCTGCATGTCAGGGTTGCTTTAGGTGCAAGAGTTCATGCATTTGATCCCTATCTTGGGGTTGGATGGCGAGAGATTCGGAGTTGGTACCTGGTGGTGTGGGTTATGGAGATGGTGATGCACCGAGGTGTAGCTCAGCAGGAGCTTTCAGGCACTGGGTTACTGGAAGCCCGAACTGGCATTGGGATCTGGGCGGGACTACCTGTCACTTCCCAGGTATGCCGGTTGACTAGGACCTGGAGGGCACAGTTGACCTAGCAGTTGAGTGTGCATATTCACTAGGGGAGTTTCAGCCAGCACTAGTGTCCAACCAGTTTAGGTAACAAACTTCTTGAGTTGGCTTGGTACCAGGACAGTACACAAGATCACGGGATGATCAACATACTCTGGTAGGAGATTGACAGAGGAGGCAGAATTGGTAGGCCATCAAACAATGCCTTGTACGGATCTGGGGATTCTTCGCATTTGTGTGGGGCACGGAGGATATGGAGGAGCAGAGCAAGATTGGCATCACTATTGGTACCTCAGGGAGGATTTGGAAGGGAGATCCATTCATTAGAGAGTATGATGATGCGGCAATGGAGGTGATGGTAATGATCGAGTATGGGTCGACGCATATGGATACAGCCTTGAGCCATCACACCCTAGGACGTGTAGGAGCATCCATCATTGGGCAGTGTTCTGTAGATGGGCATGGAGATGCATGGGTGTGTGTTGTAGTATGTTGGACTGCGTTGTGGAGTAGGAGTGCTTCCCAGGGCATTGAGTACATGCTGGGAGTGACAGGTGTAGAGACGCAGGATGGACACATTACGGTACAGGACAATATAGCTATTGCCAGGGTTACCCATTGGTGTACAGGGGCAGGTTGCGGCATACAGAGGTAGGTCGAGGAGTGCGGTGATACTTGGTGGTATGCAGTGACACATGATGCAGAGCAGTGGGCTCTTGGAGCGTTGCCTCCAAAGAGACATATGGACAGGGGCAGTAGGTGTACCATGGGATGCAGCTCACCTAGGATCGATGAGGATCTTGTTGAGCATCTGGAGATGCTACATTTAGCAGAGACAGGGGTACGAGGGTGTTATCAGTAGATCTGAGGTAGAGAGAGTGTCATCTGGAGGATTACTCTTGAGCATTCAGGTAGACTCTTGGACACCCTTTGGGACATACCTACCCATCATCCTCCAGTGTTGCTTATGGTCACAAAGTGTTTGGTTGGTGCCCCTTGACACTCTCCATTTAGGCAACAGGGCATGGAAGGCTCACCCTAGACAGTTGGATGAGATACCGCGTGTCATGAGCCGGGAGGAGACTCTCTAGTTGAGACACTTGGTAGGTGCATGAGTTGACAGGTCCAAGCTTAGGGATGGCATGGTTGATTTCCAAGGTAGCATATGTTCCACCCCTGGGCTCACATTTGAGGGACAGTGGATGGTAGATTTCGTCTACAGGAGGGTACCCAAACTCCAAGCAGTATCCAGGTGTATCAACAGGAGTTGGGATAGCGGATATCACAATGTGGTCTGGTAGGTGTAGGGCAGGTACGCCTGCGTGGGACAAACTCCTAATACTTGGGGTCCACCCAAGGGATACATACAAGGGTCAGAGATGAGGGCCAGATGGGTTCAAGCAAATAGCAGCACTATGCAGCGACATCCCGTGGGGAGTGGGACTTGTGAGCTCCTAGTATGGTTGGGGGACCTAGGGGTCTGTTGGGCAGGTGGATCACTCCAATTTGTGATGAGCAGGGACAGAGCAGATGGTGATCCAGTCCACCTTGGGTTTGACACGTGAGGGAGAACTGAGACCTCCATTGCATGGCGAGACACACATATCATGTTGTTGCTCAGGGTCATGATCGATAGTGGAGGGGTATATGTCAACATCATGGAGATGCCCTGGCAGGATGAGCTTTGCCTTCACAGATTTTTCGCCATAAGGCCCGAGAAGAGAGGGATACAGTCTGCGCACGATGGGGGTATCTCATAGTCAGGGTGGCGCAATAATAGCATGGTGGCCACTGGCACCTCTATGAGATTAACAGGGGACCTGAGCATTACAACTCTACACAGCTCAATAACCTCTACTGAGTTGTATACTACATGGGGAGATCATGTAGATCTTCCATTAGGCTTTAGTGAGTCACTGATGGAGTGGGGGACTTCATTAGTATGGTAGGTTGGCCATACTAATGATGAGTCACTTGTGATGATTCAGCCAAAGAAACTTATGGTATAGCTAAAGGGCACATTGGAGCGTCAGAGCAACCGCCTTCAGGCATACAGAGATGGGCCTAGCAGCATGATTGGGTCACCTTTGGCCATTGGAGAGTGAGAGACAAAGCTACCTAATTAGATGTCATGCGTTGACTTGGATAGCGGGATGAGATGACCTGAGTTGCATAGGGTGCAACATCTGCATGTTAGGGTTGCTCTAGGTGCAAGAGTTCATGCATTCGATCCCTATCTTGGGGTTGGATGGCGAGAGATTCTGAGTTGGTACCTGGTGGTGTGGGTTATGGATATGGTGATGAACCGAGGTGTAGCTCAGCAGGAGCTTCCAGGCACTGGGTTACTGGAAGCCCGAACTGGCATTGGGATCTGGGCGGGACTACCTGTCACTTCCCAGGTATGCCGGTTGACTAGGACCTGGAGGGCACAGTTGACCTAGCAGTTGAGTGTGCATATTCACTAGGGGAGTTTCAGCCAGCACTAGTGTCCAACCAGTTTAGGTAACAGACTTCTTGAGTTGGCTTGGTACGAGGACTGTACACAGGATCACGGGATGATCGACATATTTTGGCAGGAGATTGACAGAGGAGGCAACATTGGTAGGCCACCAAAGAGTGCCTTGTATGGATCTGGGGATTCTTCGCATTTGTGTGGGGCACGGAGGACATGGAGGAGCAAAGCAAGATTGGCATCGCTATTGGTACCTAGGGAGATTCACTTCCTGGGTCCCTCAAGGAGGATTTGGAAGGGAGATCCATTCATTAGAGAGTATGATGATGCAGCAACGGAGGTGATGGTAACGATCGAGTATGGGTCGACGCATATGGATACAGCCTTAAGCCATCACACCCTGGGACGTGTAGGAGCATCCATCATTGGGCAGTGTTCTGTAGATGGGCATGGAGATGCATGGGTGTGTGTTGTAGTATGTTGGGCTGCGTTGTGCAGTAGGAGTGCTTCCCAGGGCATTGAGTACATGTTGGGAGTGACAGGTGTAGCGACGCAGGATGGACACATGACGGTATAGGACAATATAGCTATTGCCAGGGTTACCCATTGGTGTACAGGGGCAGGTTGCGGCATACAGTGGCAGGTCGAGGAGTGTGGTGATACTTGGTGGTATGCAGTGACACATGATGCAGAGCAGTGGGCTCTTGGAGCGTTGCCTCCAAAGAGACATATGGACAAGGGCAGTAGGTGTACCATGGGATGCAGCTCACCTAGGATCGATGAGGATCTTGTTGAGCATCTAGAGATGCAACATTTAGCAGAGATAGGGCTACGAGGGTGTTATCAATAGATCTGAGGCAGAGAGAGTGTCATCTGGAGGATTACTCTTGAGCATTCAGGTAGACTCTTGGACACCCTTTGGGACATACCTACCCATCATCCTCCATTATTGCTTATGGTCACAAAGTGTTTGTTTGGTGCCCCTTGACACTCTCCATTTAGGCAGCAGGGCATGGGAGGCTCACCCTAGACAGTTGGATGAGATACCGCATGTCATGAGCCGGGAGGAGACTCTCTAGTTGAGACACTTGGTAGGTGCACGAGTTGATAGGTCCAAGCTTAGGGATGGCATGGTTGATTGCCAAGGTAGCATATGTTCCACCCCTGGGCTCACATTTGAGGGACGGTGGATGGTAGACTTCGTCTACAGGAGGGTACCCAAACTCCAAGCAGTATCCAGGTGTATCAACAGGAGTTGGGATAGCGGATATCACAACGTGGTCTGGTAGGAGCAGGGCAGGTACGCCTACGTGGGACAGACTCCTAATACTTGGGGTCCACCCAAGGGATACATACAAGGGTCAGAGATGAGGGCCAGATGGGTTCAAGCAAATAGCAACACTATGCAGCGATATCCCGTGGGGAGTGGGACTTGTGAGCTCCTAGTATGGTTGGGGGATCCAGGGGTCTGTTGGGCAAGTGGATCACTCCAATTTGTGATGAGTAGGGACAGAGCAGATGGTGATCCAGTCCACCTTGGGTTTGACACGTGGGGGAGCACTGAGACCTCCATTGCATGGCGAGGCATACTTATCATGTTGTTGCTCAGGGTCATGATCGACAGTGGAGGGTTATATATCAACATCATGGAGATGCCCTGGTAGGATGAGCTTTGCCTTCACAGATTTTTCGCCATAAGGCCCGAGAAGAGAGGGATACAGTTTGCGCATGATGGGGGTATCTCATAGTTAGGGTGGCGCAACGACAGCATGGTGGCACCTCTACGAGATTAACAGGGGACCCGAGCATTACAACTCTACACAGCTCAATAACCTCTAGTGAGTTGTATACTACATGGGGAGATCATGTAGATCTTCCATTACGTTTTGGTGAGTCATTGATGGAGTGGGGGACTTCATTAGTATGGTAGGTTGGCCATACTAATGATGAGTCACTTGTGACGATGCAGCCGAAGCAACTTATGGTACAGCTAGAGGGCACATTGGAGCGTTAGAGCAGCTGCCTTCAGGCATACATAGATGGGCCTAGTTGCATGATTGGGTCACCTTTCGCCATTGGAGAGAGAGAGAGACAAAGCTACCTAATTAGATGTCATGCGTTGACTTGGATAGCGGGATGAGACGACCTGAGTTGCATAGGGTGCAACATCTGCATGTCAGGGTTGCTCTAGGTGCAAGAGTTCATGCATTCAATCCCTATCTTGGGGTTGGATGGCAATAGATTCTGAGTTGGTACTTGGTGGTGTGGGTTATGGAGATGGTGATGCACCGAGGTGTAGCTCAGCAGGAGCTTCCAGGCACTAGGTTACTAGAAGCCCAAACTGGCATTGGGATCTGGGCGGGACTACTTGTCACTTTCCAGTTATGCCGGTTGACTAGGACCTGGAGGGAACAGTTGACCTAGCAGTTGAGTGTGCATATTCACTAGGGGAGTTTCAGCCAGCACTAGTGTCCAACCAATTTAGGTAACAGACTTATTGAGTTGGCTTGGTACGAGGACTGTACACAGGATCACATGATGATCAACATACTCTGGCAGGAGATTGACAGAGGAGGCAGCATTGGTAGGCCACCAAAGAGTGCCTTGTATGGATCTAGGGATTCTTCGCATTTGTGTGGGGCATGGAGGACATGGAGGAGCAGAGCAAGATTGACATCGCTATTGGTACCTAGGCAGATTCACTTCTTGGGTCCCTCAGGGAGGATTTGGAAGGGAGATCCATTCATTAGAGAGTATGATGATGCGGCAACGGAGGTGATGGTAACGATCGAGTATGGGTCGACGCATATGGATACAGCCTTAAGTCATCACACCCTGGGACGTGTAGGAGCATTCATCATTGGGCAGTGTTCTGTAGATGGGCATGGAGATGCATGGGTGTGTGTTGTAGTATGTTGGACTGCGTTGTGGAGTAAGAGTGCTTCCTATGGCATTGAGTACATGCTGGGAGTGACAGGTGTAGCGACGCAGGATGGACACATGACGGTACAGGACAATATAGCTATTGCCAGGGTTACCCATTGGTGTACAGGGACAGGTTGCGGCATACAGTGGTAGGTCGAGGAGTGCGGTGATACTTGGTGGTATGCAGTGACACATGACGCAGAGCAGTGGGCTCTTGGAGCATTGCCTCCAAAGAGACATATGGACAGGGGCAGTAGGTGTACCATGGGATGCAGCTCACCTAGGATCGATCAGGATCTTGTTGAGCATATGGAGATGCCACATTTAGCAGAGACAGGGCTACGGGGGTGTTATCAGTAGATCCGAGGCAGAGAGAGTGTCATCTGGAGGATTACTCTTGAGCATTCAGGTAGACTCTTGGACACCCTTTGGGACATACCTACCCATCATCCTCCAGTGTTGCTTATGGTCACAAAGTGTTTGGTTGGTGCCCCTTGACACTCTCCATTTAGGCAGCAGCGCATGGGAGGCTCACCCTAGACAGTGGGATGAGATACCGCGTGTCATGAGCCGGGAGGATACTCTCCAGTTGAGACACTTGGTAGGTGCACGAGTTGACAGGTCCAAGCTTAGGGATGGCATGGTTGATTGCCAAGGTAGCATATGTTCCATCGCTGGGCTCACATTTGAGGGACGGTGGATGGTAGACTTCGTCTACAGATGGGTACCCAAACTCCAAGCAGTATCTAGGTGTATCAACAGGAGTTGGGATAGCAGATATCACAACGTGGTCTGGTAGGAGCAGGGTAGGTATGCTTGCGTGGGATAGACTCCTGATACTTGGGGTCCACCCAAGGGATAAAAACAAGGGTTAGAGATGAGGGCCAGATGGGTTCAAGCAAATAGCAGCACTATGCAACGACATCCCATGGGGAGTGGGACTTGTGAGCTCCTAGTATGGTTGGGGGATCCAGGGGTCTGTTGGGCAGGTGGATCACTCCAATTTGTGATGAGCAGGGACAGAGCAGATGGTGATCCAGTCCACCTTGGGTTTGACATGTGGGGGAGCACTGAGACCTCCATTGCATGGCGAGGCAAACTTATCATGTTGTTGCTCAAGGTCATGATCGACAGTGGAGGGGTATATATCAACATCATGGAGATGCCCTGGCAGGTTTAGCTTGTCCTTCACAAATTTTTCGCCATAGGGCCCGAGAAGAGAGGGATACAGTCTGCGCACGATGGGGGTATCTCATATTCCGGGTGGTGCAACGACAGCATGGTGGCACCTCTACGAGATTAATAGGGGACCCGAGCATTACAACTATACACAGCTCAATAACCTCTAGTGAGTTGTTTACTACATGGGGAGATCATGTAGATCTTCCATTACGCTTTAGTGAGTCACTGATGGAGGGGGGAATTCATTAGTATGGCAGTTTGGTAGGTTGGCCATACTAATGATGAGTCACTTGTGATGATTCAGTCGAAGCAACTTATGGTACAGTTAGAGGGCACATTGGAGTGTCAGAGCAGCCGCCTTCAGGCATACATAGATGGGCCTAACAGCATGATTGGGTCACCATTGGCCATATGAGAGAGAGAGACAAAGCTACCTAATTAGATGTCATGCGTTGACTTGGATAGCGGGATGAGACGACCTGAGTTGCATAGGGTGCAACATCTGCATGTTAGGGTTGCTCTAGGTGCAAGAGTTCATGCATTCGATCCCTATCTTGGGGTTGGATGGCGAGAGATTCTGAGTTGGTACCTGGTGGTGTGGGTTATGGAGATGGTGATGCACCGAGGTGTAGCTTAGCAGGAGCTTCCAGGCACTGGGTTACTGGAAGCCCGAACTGGCATTGGGATCTGGGAGGGACTACCTGTCACTTCCCAGGTATGACGGTTGACTACGACCTGGAGGGCATAGTTGACCTAGTAGTTGAGTGTGCATATTCACTAGGGGAGTTTCAGCTAGCAATAGTGTCCAACCAGTTTAGGTAACAGACTTCTTGAGTTGGCTTGGTACGAGGACTGTACACAAGATCACATGATGATCAACATACTCTGGCAGGAGATTGACAGAGAAGGCAGCATTGGTAGGCCACCAAATAGCGCCTTGTATGGATCTGGGGATTCTTCGCATTTGTGTCGGGCACGGAGGACATGGAGGAGCAGAGCAAGACTGGCATCGCTATTGGTACCTAGGGAGATTCACTTCTTGGGTCCCTCAGGGAGGATTTGGAAGGGAGATCCATTCATTAGAGAGTATGATGATGCGGCAACGGAGGTGATGGTAACGATCTAGTATGGGTCGACGCATATGGATACAGCCTTAAGCAATCACACCCTGGGACGTGTAGGAGCATCCATTATTGGGCAGTGTTCTGTAGATGGGCATGGAGATGCATTGGTGTGTGTTGTAGTATGTTGGATTGCGTTGTGGAGTAGGAGTGCTTCCCAGGGCATTGAGTACATGCTGGGAGTGACAGGTGTAGCAACGCAAGATGGACACATGATGGTACAGGACAATATAGCTATTGCTAGGGTTACCCATTGGTGTACAGGGTTAGGTTGTGACATACAATGGCAGGTCGAGGAGTGCGGTGATACTTGGTGGTATGTAGTGACACATGATGCAGAGCAGTGGGCTCTTGGAGCGTTGCCTCCAAAGAGACATATGGACAGGGGCAGTAGGTGTACCATGGGATGCAGCTCACCTAGGATCAATGAGGATCTTGTTGAGCATCTGGAGATGCCACATTTAGCAGAGACAGGGCTACAAGGGTGTTATCAGTAGATCCAAGGCAGAGAGAGTGTCATCTGGAGGATTACTCTTGAGCATTCAGGTAAACTCTTGGACACCCTTTGGGACATACCTACCCATCATCCTCCAGTGTTTCTTATGGTCACAAAGTGTTTGGTTGGTGCCCCTTGACACTCTCCATTTAGGCAGCAGCGCATGGGAGGCTCAACCTAGACAGTTGGATGAGATACCGCGTGTCATGAGCCGAGAGGAGACTCTCTAGTTGAGACACTTGGTAGGTGCATGAGTTGACAGGTCCAAGCTTAGGGATGGCATGGTTGATTGCCAAGGTAGCATATGTTCCACCCTTGGGCTCACATTTGAGGGATGGTGGATGGTAGAATTCGTCTACAGGAGGGTACCCAAACTCCAAGCAGTATCCAGGTGTATCAACAGGAGTTGGGATAGCGGATATCACAACGTGGTCTGGTAGGAGCAGGGTAGGTACGCCTGCGTGGGACAGACTCCTGATACTTGGGGTCCACCCAAGGGATACATACAAGGGTTAGAGATGAGGGCCAGATGGGTTCAAGCAAATAGCAGCACTATGCAACGACATCCCATGGGGAGTGGGACTTGTGAGCTCCTAGTATGGTTGGGGGATCCAGGGGTCTATTGGGCAGGTGGATCACTCCAATTTGTGATGAGCAGGGACAGAGCAGATGGTGATCCAGTCCACCTTGGGTTTGACATGTGGGGGAGCACTGAGACCTCCATTGCATGGCGAGGCAAACTTATCATGTTGTTGCTCAGGGTCATGATCGATAGTGGAGGGGTATATATCAACATCATGGAGATGCCCTGGCCGGATGAACTTTGCCTTCACTATTTTTCGCCATAAGGCCTGAGAAGAGAGGGATACAGTCTACACACGATGGGGGTATCTCATAGTCAGGGTGGCGCAACGACAGCATGGTGGCACCTCTACGAGATTAACAGGGGACCCGAGCATTACAACTCTACACGGCTCAATAACCTCTAGTGAGTTGTATACTACATGGGGAGATCATGTAGATCTTCCATTAGGCTTTAGTGAGTCACTGATGGAGTGGGGGACTTCATTAGTATGGCAGGTTGGCTAGCGGGATGATAGTAGGAGTGGCTCATGTGAGCGAGACGCTATCTCTGTGAGGAATAGGTGGTATCTTTGAGGGTTTACTCTTGGAGTGCATGAGATGGACTACTTGGTAGGAAAACATTATGGGGAGTTGGGCATAGTGCAATATTATCATGATTCCCTACTCACTGATGATGATCAGAGGGCTTCTGCTACTTGTTTCTTGCAGGATGGTGAGTGGAGCAGGGGGAGCTTCATGTTGGACATGATGGTTTGGGATCTAGGTATTGATGGATCCCTTCATATCCGGGGGATGTAGAGGTCACAAATGATTCAGTGGCGCATCTGGGAACCTGGCACAACTTTGTAGTGACGGTGGGGAGAATCAGCTAGAGAGGATGCTTGTTCGGCCATTGCTTGAGGGCAAGAAATTTTTGGCAAGAAGGACTGTAATATCCCCAAATTAGCAGGGTGCTAATTTGGATATTAATTTTGGCAAATCCTAATGTTGGGTGGAAATATTGTGGGTATGGGACCCACATTTAATAATTAGGCCAAATAAAATCTTTTCCTAAAGTCCCTAAGGGAAAATTGAGGCTCTAGTGGTGGGGTCAGGTTGGCCTTAAGTGGAAGCATAGAAGAGCCACAAAAAGGACAACGTGAGATTGGCTAGAGGAAGCTAGCACGTCATTGGCCAAGGAGAGGCAACGCAGGTGTAATTTCCCGTTTCAGGGATATCTCTAAAACACAAGGAAACTCCAACCAGAGATTGACTGGGAGGGAATTTACCAGATATTTCACCTCTGGAAAGAGGGTGAGATCTGGAGGCTATCTGGCCCTCTCCAGACTCTGTCTAAGAGTATGGGAAAAACACACCAAGTGGTATAGTACTGGAATGCTCAAGTAGAAAAATAATAGTAGTGCAAGCATACAATAGCATATATATAGAACACGTAACTGATACTCAAGGAATGCAAAGAGAATGCTGAGCCATTCTATTATACTAAGAAATATACGTGAGTACAATAGGTGATCAGAGTGATGGCACCTAGACTTGCTCAAGGCAAGTGAAGAAATACTCTCAGAATGCTGATGGAATGGCTGCTCTCTGATTTGCGTCATAGCTGCTAGAAAATCTGCCGTGCAGCTGTTACTGCTAGAATAAGATGAGTATCCGGGGCTGCTCCCCTACTCGGAATAAGCTGAAACTCTGGAATCAGCCTCTACTCACCAAACCCAGAAAAGCCCAGAAAGCATTTCTGGAATGACCGACCCCCAAAAATCACCCCCTTGAGGATCTACGCTATCCTCCAAGGCTCTGCGTTGAGGCTGAATGGAAACCACCAAAATACGGCCACAAACTCTGCCAAAATCTTCCCACAGGCAAGGGCTGGCCCCTTGCTCATTCTCCAAGTTCAAACCCTCCGAAAGAAATCCAATCCGGAGCTCCCCAGAAATGGACTGCGTCCTCCCTCTCAGGACTGTACAGTCTATGGATGCACTGCTCCTCTGCAAAAGCCAAACACCAATCCTCTTGCAAAATACTGATGGAACAACCTCACCCGAGTAGGCACTCGAAGTCCCCCGGGGCTGAGGGTGAGATCTCCGAATGGAGACACTCGGTGCACTAAACAGTGCTGCAGACTAGCTAAACAACCAGCGTGCTCAAGAAGTCGAAATGACCAGCTCAATATCATAAACATCGAATGATCAAAATGAGGAGGCTCTCCTCTCTATATAGCGTTAGCCTCTCTCAAACCCTAAGGCTCACCTCCTCCAACGTAGCCTCCCTTTGCCACGTGCTCTATCTTGGCCTGTGCAGTCCCTCCATGTGGTCTATGTGGGCCCCCTCTCTACATGGTCTCTTGGCCCCCTTGGCTCACTTAAGTTACAACGTGTGTCTACTAGGGAGTGCACTTTTTATTTTTGAGTGAGTTATGCCCCCCTCTACTCACTTTTATTTATAATCTAACTACAGAAGGCAAAATTGACCAAAATCGAATATTCCAATTAGCCATTGCTAATTGGGAATATTACAGTCTCCCCTGGCAAAATGTTGCTTGACCCCAAGAAACTGCAGTGATGGATGTTGCAAGATCTTCTACCTCTCCCAAGTGGCATCCTCATCCGGCAAATTCTTCCACCTCACCAAGAACTCCCGGATTGTCCTGTTCCGCAGCTGCCTCTCCCTGGTATCAATAATGGCCTCTGGCTGTAACACCAAATGCCCCTCATCATCTGTTGGTGGTAGCTCCTCTGTCACTGTCACCTGCTTCCCCAATGCCTTATTCAGGCATGATACATGGAAAATGTTATGAATCTTGCTGCCTTGGGGCAGCTCCAATTCATAAGCAACTTGTCCAACCCTGCGTATCACCCTGTATAGCCCATAAAAGCGGGGCTTGAGCTTCGCAGCTCCCTTCTGGTTCAGTTACGACTGTCGGTATGGCTGCAAACATAGGTAGACCAAGTCTCCTACCTCGAACTGTCTCTCCATCCGACCCCTGTCGGCATACAGCTTCTGCTAGTTCTACGCTGTAGCCATGTTATCCTTGAGAGCTCGGAGAATGTCCTGACTCTCTTGGATCCAATCTTTGGCTCTCGGAGCCTTGCTAGCACCAAACATCACATCAACAAAAGATAAAGAATGGTATCCATACAAAGCATAAAACGGAGACATACCGATGGACATGTGATGTTTGTTGTTGTAGCAGTACTCTCCTAGATGCAGCCACTTCAGCAACGCTCTCTGCTGCCCACTAACATAGTTACGCAAGTATCCCTCCAGCCACTTGTTAACTATCTCTGTCTACCCATTTGTCTGTGGGTGGTAGCTGGTGCTCGGTGTCAACTCTGTCCCCACCAGCCGGAAAAGCTCCTGCCAGAATCCGCCCATAAAGCGGTTGTCCCTATCATTGATGATGGTCTTGGGAAGACCATGTAACCTGAAGATCTCTCTGAAGAACAGCTCCGCCACCTGTGCTGCTGAATAATGTGCGGATATAGCGAAAAAGTGTGCGTACTTCGTTAGCCGATCAACGACGACGTATATATAGTCCTTGCCCTGCACCATGGGCAATCCTGTGATGAAATCCATCGAAATGCTCTCCCATTTCCCCTTCGGAATGGGAAGAGGCTGCAACAAACCTATGGGATGGCTCATCTCTCCCTTGTTCCTCTGGAAAACCTCGCACTCCCTGATATGCTGGAGCACGTCCTCCTTGAGGCCCTTCCAAGAGAACCTCTCTCTGATGGTCTGGTAGGTTTTGGTAAACCCCTGATGGCCGAACAATGGTGAGTCATGTGACGCCTGAAGTATCTTCTTCTTGAGCTGGGAGCCCTCAGTCAAGAAGATCCTATCTCTGTAGTAGATGATTTTATCTATCACCCTGTACCTGTCATCTGTCACCTGACCATCCAGAACCTCACAGGAAAATCTGTCCTTGGAGTACTCCACCAAGAGTGTAATATCCCTTTTTGGGGGATATCTCTAAAACACAGCAAACTCTAACTAGAGATGGACTGGGAGGGCGTTTACCAGATATCTCACCTCTGAGAAGAGGGTGAGATCTGGAGGCTACCTGGCCCTTTCCAGACTTTGTCTAAGAGTATGAGGAAAAACACACCAAGTGGTATAGAACTAGAATGCTCGAAGATATAAAAATAACAGTAATGCAGACATACAATAGCATAGATAACATGTATAACAAATGCTCCAGAAATAGAGAGAGAATGCTAAGCCATTTTATCATACTAAGAAATATAATGAAGTACAATAGGTGATCAGAGTGATGGCACCTAGACTTGCTCAAGGCAAGTGAAGAAATACTCTCAGAACAACCAGGAAATGGCTGCTCTCTGAACTGCATCCTGTTGAAATTTGGTACCGGAGGACAAGTGGTTCCCTAAGGCTTTGATCTTTGGCCTAGGGAAAAGTGTCCAAAAGAATTTAATTTTTCTCCTAAAGTAACTTTATAATTTTTTTATAAAGTTAAATCTAATTTAAAAGTGACTTAAGTGATAAAGTTACTAAAGTGACTTTATAAAGTTATAAAGTCAAATCTAATTTTAAAGTGACTTTAAGTGATAAAGTTACTAAAGTTGAAGTGACTTTAAATAAAGTCAATATAAAATTAGAAAGGAAAAAGTGACTTTGGAAATAAAAGACTAAGTGGGTCTTTATTAAAGTGGGGTGAATTAAAAATGAAAAGTGAGATTTAAATGAGCATTTAATCTCAGCCCTAGATCTCAATCTATCTCAGCCATTGGATTGAGGGATTCCCCAAAAGTCACTTAGGGTTAGGTTAAAGGAGAAGGAAAAAGGATGTTCCAATTCTTTCTTGAAGCCAGATTGGGAGAAGGAAGAAAGCGAGGAGATTTACAGTACGTTGAGGAGAAGGAGAAATGTGGACTTGGCACACATTTCAAAGCAGTATTCAGTAAAACATTTTAGTAGGTAAGTCACGATTGAGCAAGCATTATTTGATTTTTGCAGTTTCCTAAATGAGAGGCGTATGACAGGCGTCTGTGTGCATCGTGAGCAAGCTCATGTCTGATGTTTGTGCAAGAAATAAGAGACAGAAGCTAATGAACATTAAGTACGAGCGAGTTTCTTGAAGAGCATTTTGGCACGTTTTCGAGAGTGTCTGGCGGCATTTGTCTTTGTTTTGTACAATTTCAAGGTGGCGTCTGTTTTGCATTTATTACGATTACGAGCACTTTTGTCAGAAATGCGTCTGGCTTGTTATTCTTTATTCCTATTTTGCTGTTTGTGCATTTTCCGAGGCGGTGGTTAAGCACGGAAAAGAGATAAGTTGTAAAAGTCTGTTTGCTGATTATTTATTTTGCTGAATATTTCTATCACTGTAAAAAGCATTTTTCCAGAAATAAGGAGGAGCTTTCGAACTGGTTTTCCCCAAGAGTTGTAGGGGGTTTTTCCAGGGTCACCTTGACCAAAAATTTCTGAGTTATGATGTGTTGAATGACTGTTTGTTACTGCTGTTATTTTATTTCTGCATTTACAGCATTCTGAAAAAATTTCTAGAATTTGTGTTTTCAGCAAAATTTATTTTTCCAGTGGTTGAATGTATGGTTATGGGAAAGGGCATTTAACTATTTTGGAGTAATAAGGCGAAAACTGAAAACCGGGGTGGGAAACTAGAATTTTCTACATGGTATCAGAGGTTGAGTGCTGAAGGGCAGTTTGGGACAGCAAGGAAGAAAATTACAGCTTGCTGATTTTTCACTGGGTCACCTTGACCAAAAATTTCTGAGTTATGATGTGTTGAATGAATGTTTGTTACTGCTGTTATTTTATTTCTGCATTTACAGCATTCTGAAAAATTTCCAGAATTTGTGTTTTCAGCAAAATTTATTTTTCCAGTTGTTGAATGTATGGTTATGGGAAAGGGCATTTAACTATTTTGGAGTAATAAGGCGAAACCAAACTTCAAGTGGGAAACCGCATTTTACAACGGACTCAGTGTTGAAAGGCCAAAGAGTGCTTAGACAGCAGGAGAAAATTACAACCGCTGATTTTTCACTGTAAAATTCCAAAGAAGTTTCCATTATCACAAACAGCCATTTTACCTTAACTAGTTAATTGTTATTTTTCTACTTTAGTAAAAGCAGATACTTTGGGATTGAGGCATGAAGATAGGTCGATGGGCATACAACATGCTGTTTGGAAGGAGAGAATGCAGAGTATCTTTGAGGAGGCTAAGTAAGGGATATCAGTGGCCCAGTATGGGTTAATCAATGAACGGCCACTCCATGCACTGCTAGCTTACAAGATATACCGTAAAAAGAACAACAAGGGTAAGAGATTGATTCTAGACGGAATCAAGGACCATTGCATTCCTCATGTGAGAGGAAAGAGAAATGCCCATGAGATGTGGTCAGCATTGACCAACCTCTACCAGAGTACCAATGAGAACCGGAAAATGGTCCTGAAGGAGAAGATGAAGACCATTAAGATGGGCAATGATAGTGCAGCTGGATATCTCACTAAGATTACTAATGTGAGAGATGAGTTGGCAGCGATTGGAGAGGCCATTCCACCCACTGAGTTGGTGCGGATTGCAGTGAATGGCCTCCCCCGTTCATGGATGAACTTTGTTGATGGAGTTTGTGCACGTGAGACCCTTCCCACATGGGAGAGGTTTTGGGATGATTGCATTCAGACAGAGATCAGGAAAGGTCAGCTTGGGGCAGCCAAGCCAGTTGAGCAGGATGAGGATGTAGCACCGTTGGCAGGACGCAAGAAAGGCAAAGGGAAGAAGCAGGCTTCCACAAGCAATGGTGGGGGCAAAGGCAAAGGTAAAGGTAAACAGGATAACTCACAGAAGGACTATTCCAAAGTGAAGTGTTGGAATTGTCAGAAGATGGGACACTATGCAATTGTGTGTCCGGAGAAGAAGAAGAAGAAGGGGAAGAACCAGAGCATGGCAGCTTCAGCAGAGGTTGAGGACTTTGCAGATCGCTTTGACCGAGAGTTTGGGTTCATTGCGTGTGAGTCTTCTAGTGCAGGATTATCTGCCATAGAGGTTCAGAGGGAGCATGCATTTCCCTCGATTAGCGGAGCATCTTCGGGTATCCGGTATGTGGACAGTGGGGCTTCACGTCACATGACAGGAGTCCGTGAGTACTTCTCAGAGCTTTCAGAGAGTGGCACTGATGTAGAGGTAGTACTCGGTGATGACAGAGTTGTTAGAGCAGTCAGTGTGGGAACATTGACATTTCAGAGGGAGTCCAAACCTCCCTTGAAGGTGTCAGATGTTCTTTATGTGCCAGGGATGAGGAAGAACCTCATATCCGTCTCAGCTTTGGAGGACAGAGGATATGAGATACTATTCAGGGGAGGACAGGTGTTGATGTATCCCAGGGGCACTCCAGCTGATTCAGCTAGAGTGATAGGTGTACGCCATGCAAAGGTGTACAAGTTTGCATTTCAAATTTTTGCATCGAGCAAGAAGACTGGACAACAGAGCTAGCGCCTGAAAGTACAGAGATTTGGCACTCAGATGGGGCACATGGATCATGGAGCCTGAGACTTGGCGGGATCACTGCCATGTGTGTTGATTAAGCACTCCATCACTTTGATACTTGCAGAGGATGTGCGATGGGCAAGTTTGCCAAATCCCCTTTTCCTAGCAGTGACTGCAGAGTGACTGGGATACTTGATTTGATTCATTCCGATGTGAGCAGTCGGATGTCTCATGTTTCCTCGAGTGGATATGAGTACTATGTTTTATTCATTGATGATCACTCCAGGAGGACCTGGATTTATTTCTTGAAGACCAAGAGTGAGGTCTTCAAGCGGTTTCAGGAGTTCAGAGCTCTTGTGGAGACACAGACAGGTCGGAAGATCAAGTCCCTCAGGTCGGACAATGGAGGAGAGTACACCCTTGGAGAGTTTGTTGACTATTGTGCGGAGGCAGGCATTAGGAGGGGAGCTCATCGGTTTCATAACCCCAACAGGCGGGGTCATGGAGAGGGAAGAACACATCTTACCTGGAGGGGCTCGCCAAACCATACATGACTGGGGGCTGCATCTGTTTTTGTGGGCGAGGCCCCGGCTACAAATGTTATCACAGTAACGAGTCCACATCGTGCCTCGGGGCACATGATCCCGGGAGGAGGCTTTTTCTGGGAAGAAGCCTGATATTGGTCATCTTCGTATCTTTGGGTGCAGGACATACTCCTACATACCCAAGGAGAAGAGGACCAAACTAGAGCCCACCGCAGAGAAGGGTATCTTTGTGGGCTACAGTGAGACCTCCAAGGCCTTTCGGATTTACATTCCTGCGCAGAGGAAGGTTGTTGTCAGACGGGATGTGAAGTTCGAGGAGGACATGGCCTTTAGGAGGTCACGGGAGTTAGAGTATCTGGATCAGCCAGACCCTCAGCAGCAGTTGAGTCAGTCGCAGGGATCCAGTGGGCAGGGATCAGGAGGATCCGGAGGTACATCTATGACGATGTCAGGTCCGTCAGTGCGGAGTGGCTCGCAGAGTCAGAGGGGTGGAGCTATGGGCAACACGCAGAGCAGTCCACAGAGCAGTTCACTGGGGAGTCCACTGATGGACAGTTCACACGGTACCTCAGCATCTACAGGTTCAGGTGCAGGCAGGAGGACAGCAGACAGACAGTCAGGAGTTCATGCTCCTGATGTTGAGGAGGAGGAGTTTTATTCTCCGGCGGGAGAAGTGCACTCAGGGAAGAGGAAGCCCAAGTGGCTTCAGGACACCTTGAGAGATGCCACATCTGTTACTGAGCCTAAGAGGCCGGTCAGAGAGAGCAGACCACCTGAGAGGTTTTGTAGCTATATGGCAATGGCTACCAGCATCCTTGACTCTGAGCCTTCTAGCTACGAGGAGGCAGCTAGCCAGCAGGTCTGGAGAGAGGCCATGCAGGAGGAGTATTCTTCTATCATGAAGAATGATGTTTGGGAGGTGGTGCCGAGGCCTGAGGGCAAATCCGTGGTTACTCCCAGATGGCTTTACAAGGTAAAGCATGCTGCAGATGGCAGCATTGAGAAATTCAAAGCGAGGTTTGTGGCTAGAGGGTTCTCCCAGGTAGAGGGAGTTGATTATGAGGGGACCTTCGCTCCCGTGGCTCGATATACTTCGATTCGCTCCATTATATCGATAGCAGCAGAGATGGGTTGGAAGATCCACTAGATGGATGTGAAGACCGCATTTCTCAATGGCTTCATACAGGAGGAGGTGTACATTGAGCAGCCACAGGGCTTTGAGGTGCATGGGAAGGAGTCCCATGTGTGTAGACTGAAGAAGGCCCTTTATGGCCTGAAGCAAGCTCCCAGAGCTTGGTACTCCAGGATAGATACATACTTGCAGGGGATGGGTTTCACAAAGAGTGACGCAGATCCGAACCTTTACTATATTGTGATAGGTGAGGAGCCTCTCATTCTGGTGCTGTATGTGGATGACTTAGTCATTACAGGTGCAGAGAGACTCATAGAGCACTGCAAGAGAGATCTTGCGACGGAGTTTGAGATGAAGGACATCGGCTTGATGCATTACTTTTTGGGTTTGGAAGTGTGGCAGGAGGAGGGGCATTTCTTTCTGGGACAGGGGAAGTATATTGTGGACATCCTTGGCAGATTCCACATGGAGGATTGTAGACCCATGTCGACACCGATGATCACCAACTGGAAGAAGCTTCATGCTTCGGATTCCGAGTTGGTGGATCCTACATTGTACAGACAGCTGATTGGTTCCTTGATGTATTTGGTCAACACTAGACCAGATATTTGTTTTGCAGTCAACACGATGAGTCAGTTTATGTGTGAGCCTAGGAAGGTTCACCGGGTGGCTGCAAAACACATTTTGCGGTACTTGCAGGGGACAGTGGATTATGGTCTGGACTACAGGCAGGGGGATGGAGTGAGATTGGCAGGTTACACTGATTCTGATTGGGCAGGTCAGGCTGATAGGAAGAGCATCAGTGGTATTGCTTTGGGTTGGGTTCTAAGAGTCATGGGTTGCAGGTTCACCTGGGAAAGTAAAGAATAAGTAGGGCATTGAGTCTGTGGAAAGCAGAGTATATGGCAACCAGTCTAGCTAGTTGTGAGGCCATCTGGTTTCGCAAGATGTTGTTTGGCTTATTTGGTCAGCCGTTGAGACCTTCAATGATTTACTGTGATAATCAGAGTTGCATTAAACTCACGGAGAATCCAGTATTTCATGACAGGTCAAAGCATATCGGGATCAAATATCATTTCATCAGAGACTATGTTCAGAAAGGAGCTGTGAAGCTTGAGTATATTCCCACCGATGAGCAGGTTGCAGATATTCTTACCAAAGCCTTACCACGGGGCAAGCATGTCTACTTCAGAGACAAGATGGGTGTGGTGAGGAACACCTTCCTCGGTAAGAGGGAGTGTTGAAATTTGGTACCGGAGGACATGTGGTTCCCTAAGGCTTTGATCTTTGGCCTAGGGAAAAGTGTCCAAAAGAATTTAATTTTTCTCCTAAAGTGACTTTATAATTTTTATAAAGTCAAATCTAATTTAAAAGTGACTTCAAGTGATAAAGTTACTAAAGTCTAATTTAAAAGTGACTTTAAGTGATAAAGTTACTAAAGTCTAATTTTAAAGTGACTTTAATAAAGTCAATGTAAAATTAGAAAGGAAAAGTGACTTTGGAAATAAATGACTAAGTGGGTCTTTATTAAAGTGGGGTGAATTAAAAAATAAAAAGTGAGATTTAAATGAGCATTTAATCTCAGCCCTAGATCTAAAGCTATCTCAGCCATTAGATTTAGGGATTTCCCAAAAGTCACTTAGGGTTAGGTTAAAGGAGGAAAAGGAGGGAAAAGGTTTGTCGAGCTTTTCATGATACTGGAGAAAAGATAGGAAAGAGAGTAAGGAGATTTCTCAAGTGCTGAGGGAGAGTTGAGGTGCTAGCTTTGCACATTCTGCTGCGCATTTCGCAAAACATTTCAAGAAAGACAAGGCAAATAGACAGCAAACAAGAAGCCGATTGGTGACGATTTTAGGGGGGGAGGTTGCATTAGGTCAGATACCAGATAAATAGCATTTTGGCACGTAAATCGAGGTGCCTAGTGGTCGTTCACAAACAGTAGTTTTGAAAGATTTTGGCACGTTTTTCAGAACTGTACAACAAAGATTTGGCTGTTGGGCTTTGGAACGTATTTCATGTGTCGATACCATTGGTTGTGATTTCTCAGCACGTAAATGAGGGAAATTGCATGATGTTGTCGTTCATTTGTTTGCTTTGTGAGTTTTCCGAGGCGGTGGTTAAGCACGAAAAGAGATAAGTTGTAAAAGTTTACTTGCTGATTTTTCTGAATATTTCTCTCACTGTAAAAAGCATTTTTCAGAAATAAGAAGGAGCTCTCAAACTGGTTTTCCCCAAGAGTTGTAGGGGGTTTTTCCAGGGTCACCTTGACCAAAAATACTGAGTTATGATGTGTTGAATGATTGTTTGTTACTGCTGTTATTTTATTTCTGCATTTACAGCATTCTGAAAAATTTCCAGAATTTGTGTTTTCAGCAAAATTTATTTTTCCAGTTGTTGAATGTATGGTTATGGGAAAGGGCATTTAACTTATTATGAGCACATGCTTAAAACCTAAACCTGTGAAAGTTTAATTTTCACAGATCCAGCTGGGTTTAATGTGTCCAAGAGCCGCAACTCGGATGGTTCAAAGCACTGCCCGATAGGCCTTAGACGCCCATAGTAGTAACAATACCAAATGCCTCACTTAGCCTCTAGCAGTGCTCAAACCCGCGATCCGTGGTCGTACCTGCAGACCTCCCCAAACACCGTGGCATACCTCACAAGGATGCAATCGTCCGCCCGTAGTCCGCTCGATGCACGCAGCTTCATTACCCACTTATGTTCCTTCCGTAAGTTCTGCCTATCCTATGGAGTCGAAACATTCTTGAAAGTGATATGTGTCGACTCCTTATTTTCACAAAGCCCATTATCATCCCACTCCATTCCAAGGCTTCAATCCGTGTAGACTTTTCCACAGAGTGACAAGCCACTTAGCACCCAATATCATGTTGGTGTTCTAGATGTTGACTGCTTGCATGAAGTCACCATCGTGTAGTGCCTATCACACCCATACCAAGATACCTAAACACCGTACGGTCAGTGATCCTCGACTAAGACCCGAAACCCATTGAAGCTCTTCGTTCGTATGCATCTCTTCATTTCCACCATTTGCGGTATCGATGAACAGTAAGGCCCCCACCGTTCGACCGCCGCATCGACACTCGCCGCCCACGCACCCGCCCCGCGTACGTGTGTCTAGTACTTAACCGCGAATGCTTCTGTCCTTCACAAGAGGGTGCAAAGGCCGCACCCTCACTCCCTAGGGGTGGTGGCAGGCATGATCCCGCGCGCGCGGACTGCGTTCGCTCTTCCGTCGTCATCCTCATCCTCCTCCCCGCCGCTTCCCCGAGAAGACTCGACAATGGCCACATGATTATCTTGTGTTCGGCGCCTTACCATTCTCGTAAGGTGTAAAGCACAACCTCTTTTTCAACTCCTCTCTGCATCATCATCTAATGAATTTGCCTCTTAGGGCTCCTTCCGAGCGAATTTTCACATCCTTCCCTAGCCGAAAGCCTGTCACAGTGTGTTCCTGGCCTTGCAAGGGTATCCCAAATTCTTGTCTCCGGCTAGCTTCTATGCTCGGGAGTGGCTAGTTCAGTGATTCATCTGCATTTTAAGTGCTTTAAGTATAATCAACAAACATGATTGTCCGGCTACAGACAGAGATCTCACTACTGCAATCTTAAGGAATGAATATACGTCTTTCGGCGCCCAAGTTTTGAGTCAAGCGACCAACAAAGTGTCAGATCTTCTCGTCAAACTTATCGACCTTCATGAACTTTAAAGACAGAATGAAAGTTTTATAATTATCTCAGGAAATCACCACCTTATGGGTTGTTCAAATGCAACGTGCTACCTTACGTGGCTCTTCTTGCTTCGCGAGAACTGTTGAGTTGAACATATGTCTGCATTTTCTTACCCAAGATTTTTAACCCACATGAACCATCAAACGATAAATGGAATTTCGCCATCGTACGACTGGTGTCTCCATCATGACAATGTCATGCCCTTCGTGATGGTCGTGGTTCGTCGTCCCCGCCGGGAGCGAACAAAGTTCGAACAGGGCAATTGTAACTCTCCGTCTATATGTTTACCAACAGCGACCCCACCATGGCCAAAGCTCGTTCCGCCAGTTTCCCGCCTGTTTAGACCAAGAAGGCGGGCAGGCGGAACGGTGGTATGTGATGCACATATGCTGAGTAGGATCACGCTTGTGGTATCACGCTCCGCAATGGTGGAATGTACTGTGACCCCCCCACCAACTCGAAACTCTCGGTTTTGAGTGCTTGCTTTAGCTTTACGGTAGTTATCTTCACTCTATCACCCTAACCGCCGACATCCTCGGATCGACTTGAGGAGGTCAAACCTTGGCATCACGTTATCTGCCATCAGCTCCTCCCCGTCAGCGTCCACCACGGTGCCCTCCTATTTCGTCCACGTTATGCCCTCCCGGCTCGCGTCCACCACCCGAAAGCGCTCACCCTTCTGGCGGTGTTTCAATTGCTGACCACCGGAGTGGCACTGATGACACGTAAGACTCTGCTGCTGATGAACCACACTTTCAGGCCAGCAGAGCATCATTTATCGTTTGTTTGTTTTAAACCTACTTTTCTTTCATCATTTTCTTCGCCGTATCTTTAGCTTTTCCTTGGGATATTTATAAATGTCACTTGAATATGATGACAAAGCTTCAGAATAAAGCCCAGATGCTTTGGACCTGATCAAAGAAGTAGTACACCTTGAGTGTTTTTTTACTCATATCATTATTCCTTTTAAAGGCGAATAATTTTCTAGGTTTTTTCACTCATCGTATTATCACCCCGTGCCGAGGTGTGACGCTTGAAGCTGAGCCTAACGCATTCGTAGCGGTTCAGAGTCGATGGTTACTACCATGTTAGTCATCTCTCACCCGTGAATTTATTTTAAGTTCAAGTAGATTTTTACGTACTGAAATTTCCTAAAATGATTAGAATTACCTCTACAGAATGATGTAATTAAGGTTTTAGAAATGTCCGGGGCGGTACGTCTTAAATCATCCTCGAGACCCGAAACATTATCTTGTAACGTACTTTGGAGGGTCAAAACACTTATGGTCCCTCAAAAACCACGAACAACATGAAAAATGAGAAAAAAATTCAAAAAAAATTCATAATTGGAAAAAATTTGGAAAATTTTCCGAAAGTCAAAATAACAACCCTGACATGGAAATTATGTGAAGAGTAAAGGTGATGGGCACCTATGGGCCCACCACAGGTAACCTGGTCAAAGTCAAGCATGTTAAATGAATAAAAAAGTCATGAATGCCCAAAGTTCAATGATTGTGACCTTAATTCCATATTGTAAACAGGTAGCACGTTTATAAAGTTTTAAAGGGGGGATGAAGACAGGTGACATGTATGAATACCGATCACCATGAGTTAAAGGACTCGTGTCAAGCATAAGTCATAAGAAAGCTTAACAAGACAAACCAACCTACTTTCCATAGTATATGGATAAAACAAATTAAAAGCTTCACGTACGTTAGTATTTTACATATATTTCTTACCATTTTCAACAATTGCATGATGATCGCTATGCAGGGATGACTTTTGTCTCCTACTTATCCCCACATGTTAGCACCTCCGAAATCAACGAAGAAAGGAATTCTCCACTACTTTGAGAACGTATAGCAAAATATTTGATCGAGATTAAAGTGGAATATGTCTCAACAATATTCACTACATCGCAAGTCGTACCATACTTGTAATGTTAAAGAATACCCATCAAATACTCTCAACAATTATTTCACCCATTGCTACCATCATATGGCATAACGATAAGCTAGTTTGACGTTAGACGGAGATTGGCATTTGTTGGGAATGCACTTGAGTTTACAACAACTAATTACGAGTGGTTTTCATTTAAAGAAGTTGTCAACATTTGACAATAGTGAAGATACACGTGTTTCAAAAATCAGCGTTGATTCTTTATGATGTCACGGTTGTACCAATCTTTCTTCACCACTCACGTTAGCTTGTTGGAAATTTGTAAAAGTGTTAAATGCATTTTCAGGTAACCATAGTATTGGGATCATCTCTTCCGCCACTTGTCATTTAATTTTTCATTGGGATTTCGTTTCGAGCTTGTTTAAATGAGTTTTGTATTTTATCAATAGTATTTTTGAAGCTTGTGCTTTATCGTTACTATGCTTAAATTGTTACGAGCTGAATAAATAGCAGTTCTTTTGTAATATTACTTTTTGTGGTGCAGCATATTTTACGATGAGGCATACTTGTTTTATTTGATAGTTGTTACTTATTGTAATCTAAAGTTGTTTTTCTTTGAAGATTTCGTCTTCAAGGCACTATTGTTCAGGAGGAGGATTGTAGTTATCTTCAGACTTTGGATTCTGGTATGTTTCTTTATGCTCTTGTTGTAGCTTGTTATTTTCGGCGAAATGACAAGCTCAACGTAATTTATATGGCAAGTTTATTTTGCACTAACAATTGGTTCATAAATTGGTGTGTTCAAAGGACAAAGGTTAAGTCTATCGAGGAAGATTTTTTCGTATTCGAATAAGCTACCTAAGGATACTTAGGTCTCATAAGTTGTCCAAGCCAACAATCTCAAGAAGACGTCAAGAGACGTATTTTAAAGAAGTGTATTTTCCATGAGCCTTTTGCTTCTATTCCATATTCAAAAATCCCACATATTTTTTCTTCTATTTGTGCACACATTCATTTTATTCATATTTGAGGCTAAGTTGTTAAGCGAAACTTAATTTTCACTCACCAAATCAACCTTCTTTTGTCGATTTTATGAGAATTTGTAACATAAAGTGTATTTTATACTTGCATTAGTTTAACCTTTTTTCCTTTTACGTGAGATTTCTCTTCTTTCACATATTTTCTCAAACATTTATTTTTTACATGTTAACTCTTTTTGCTTGTTTGCTCGTAGGTGTTCTTGGGAAGCTAAATTCAAGTTTGAAGAAAGGGAGCCAGTTATTAGCTACAGAACACTATTTCGTTGGGAACTTCCAACCAAGTTCTCATTTTTTTACTTCACCTCTACTTTCAAAGCCTCATTCTTTGAGGAATTGTAATCGCTATTCACCTCAAGGCTTTAAGCCTTTATCAAATATCTTGCCAAGCAAATTTTTTTTTAACCATAATTTGGTAACTTTGGGAAGAGCAATTAAAACTATATTGTAAGTTTCTTCTCAATCCCTCATTTCTATAAGAGTACCATTTTTATTAATAAAGATGAATCGTTCTTAGAGGTGGAGCTTGGGAAGTTTTTCCGTGGTATCTCACCCATCATTTAGAGGGAGGAAATCTTCTTGAGTGGGTAATCTTTTGTTAGTTTTTCACTCTTTTCAACCTTAAACTCACTTTCTTATCTACTGGTTTCGTTTTGTTAATCAGTCTAGTTATATGAGCACCATATGTTCATTTCGTTAATTGCTTAGATCACATAGTCATTTAAATTTCCAAATTGTAATCATTTGCCATCACTTACCAGAGCCAGATTCACGCTCATTTGGGATAAGTTTACAACATACTACAAGCAAAGAAGCACAGAGCCAATTTATGCAGCACCCTGAGCGTTGTTCTAACTATGAAGCATATTTAATTGAATCATCTCCATCTTTTATGACATTTAAATGATTACATTATCAGGGCATTTCACTTTCGTATGCTAGACTCTTGCCTTCAAATTAACTCAACTAAGTTGGTCAGACAGACACAGGGACTCCTCCACCTCATGGACCTCACGAGATCCGACCGCAAGTGCGAGGGTGAGGTCTCAGATGGGTGAGTTCAATGAAACATTTGCTTGAGAACTAATTAATAAAATAAACCAAGAGCACTATCTTAGAACATGATTGACATTGCAAAGTTCTAAATTTTCTTTTGCTATTTGGATTGCCTAAAGATTTACATGCAAATATTATCTCAAGAAGTACTTTACGTGTTATTTTAAAATTCTTACTTTTACAATAAGTTTAATTTTCATAGCATTGAAATTTTCTTATACATACAATTTGGCATGTTGTCATTTTAATGATCATTATGCTTATGGATAATTGATATATCTCTTGCTTTCATTGGTAAATATTTTATTATGTTGTAAATTTTAATTGCATATTGTGACTATATTCAATACTTTGGGATTATTACTATATCTTGATTTTTTATTTTTTGAGCAAGCATTTGTTATCTACTTTAAAGTTAACTGGCTTATATTTTAACACATCATTGAATAGCTGTTTGTATCTTATATGCTTGTTTACATATTGGAAATCAAGTCATTCTTGATAGCAATTCTTCTAATCAATTTCTAGAAATTTTAACATCTTTAACTTAGTTTTCCTTTAGGGACCCCCCCCCTTAGCTAACCTAGGAGATAGCTTAAACGGAGAGAGTTGGGAATAGGTGACAGCCCCTTCTCTGAGTTCCTTGCCACCAACCACACCTGTGGGGTTGAAGGCTTTTCCCACTAACTGTAGGTAGGTGTAGGCGGCAAGCGATAACACAACCTACGCTCAATATCTCTGTACTTCTACCTCTGTAGCAGATGTAAGGTTTCTCTCCTGGTGTCATAGACAACTAGCTTGTAATATCCCGTTTCGGGGATATCTCTAAAACACGACAAACTCCAACCAGAGATGGACTGGGAGGGCATTTACCAGATATGTCGCCTCTGAAAAGAGGACGAAATCCGAAGGCTACCTGGCCCTTTTCAGACTCTGTCTAAGAGTGTGAGAAAACACACCAAGTGGTATAGAACTAGAATGCCCGGAAATATATAAAGAAAACAGTGTAGCAAACATACAATAGCATAGAAAGAATATACGACAAATCATCCAGAAATATAGAGAGAGAATGCTAAGCCATTTTATTAAACTGAGAAATATAATGAAGTACAATAGGTGATCAGAGTGATGGCACCTAAACTTGCTCAGGGCAAGTGAAGAAATACTCTCAGAATACACAGGAAATGGCTGCTCTCTGACCCAAATCCCATGGCTGAAAACTCTTTGTGGCCTTAACTTTTTTCTTTGGAATGAGCCCATCTACATAGGGGTTGTTCCCCTTGCGAGATGAGCTGAAAATCTGGAATCCTCCTCTACTCACCAATCTCGGCAAAACCCAGAAACCATATCAGAAATGGCTGACCCCCGAAAAACACCCCCTTGGGAAATTACGCTGGCCTCCAAGGCTCTGCGCAGAGGCTGAATAAGAATGAATAAAATACGGCCTCAAACTCCACCAAAATCCTCCCAAAGGCAAAGGATGATCCTCTGCTCAATCTCCCAGCTCAAAACCCTTGCAAAAAGCCCAATCCGGAGCTCCTCCTAGATGGACTGCGTCCTCCCTCTTAGTGACTGCGCAGTCTCTCTGAATGCTTGACTCCGCAACAAAACCAAACACCAAACCTTTGGCAAAATGTTGAAGAAAATTCCTTGCATTTTTAATTTAAATATCCCATCCAGGATATTACATATGGTCTGTTGATCGTCGTTCAAAACCAAAGATGAAAAAATCGCGATATTATCGCGATTATTTGAAATTATCGCGATTTTTTCAAGCAAAAGATATTATCGGCGATAATTTCAACGATAATTTGAAATTATCGTTAGCGCGATATTATCGCGATAATTATGAAAAAATCGCGATTATTTAAGTAAAAATCGTGGGCCCATCAAATAGCAACCCTATAAGTTCAAAAATCGATTTTTTTTTTGTCATTTTTACAGCCCTCTCATTTTCCTGACACACCCTGTTGGCAGTTCATGGTAATGTTAAATTCTTAAAGTAAAAGTCATCCTTTTACTTAAATTTTTAACATTACCATGAAATGACTCAGGATGTTTAAGAGTGGTTTCGACCTCATTGGATTTCATATGGAGAAACTAGAATTTTAGATTTCACTCAAAATTCAGTAGACTTAATGGTTTTCAGGGTTTCATGGTTTGGGGATTTACATTGTTTCCATTTGATTCTATTATGTGTAAGGGTATGAGATTGGCATTTGATCAAGAGTATGAAGTCCTTTAAGAACCTTGATGTTGGTGGCATTGATTGTTGAATTTTGTTGATGTTGGTGGTATTGATTGTTGAACTCCCCTACTGTGGCCTTAACAAGAATGTACCCTTCACTCAAAGGAAAACAATTGGTTAGGCATGTTAATCTTTTTCTACCGCATTTTAAGGTTGAGCAATCCAAGTCTGAAGACTTTGAGCTAGATGATGTTTATGTATCTCTTGTTGATGATCCCATTTCTAGTAGCGATGAATCAATGATGAGTTTCATGAGGAGGAGGAGAAGGAGCAACAATAGGAGGAGGAGCAACAATAGGAGGAGGAGGTGACACCACCTACCCCTGCTATCGGTAGAGGACGTGGTCTACCTCCTTTAGCTCCTAGTGCTTCAGGATCTGGAGCACAACAGAGTCCATTGCCAGCCCCGCCAACTTCTTCGTCTAGAGGGAAAGCTATTACATTTTCTCGCAAGAGGGGCAGAGGAAATCAGTAGTATAGGTTATTTGGTGCATTCCTTTGTATATAACATTATGACACATGATATGAGATACATTATTATATTTTTTGTTGATATTTTGAGGTTGAGTTGAGACTTAGGACTTAGTATTCAGGACAGGATTCAGTTTTATGTGTGATGTAGCACTAGACATGATATTACACATCTTATATATTAGTTTTTTTTTCATATTTATGTGTCAATGCATTTATTTTATGCTGTAGATGCTTTAAATATTAAAAAAAATGAATATTTTTGTATGTGCCGATTTTTTCCCGATAATTACGATTTTTTCCGATTTTTTCCCCTCAGCGATATTATCCCGATAACGATTTTTTCATCTTTGTTCAAAACAGGGAAATTTTTTTAAAAATATTGCAGAATAGGTACATCTGATCACATGGTAGTCCATTCAGCGTGCAAAGAATCTTCTTCAGTTTTTATGTCCAATGGAACTGTGACAAGTGGCACTGTTGGATTCGCCAGTTTGGTTTGTGAAGGTAAAAATTGTCCAATGTCCTCCAAGGTTGAATGTGGGTTTATTAATTTTTATGTACTGGAAATTATTTTAAATTATATTAAGGTTGATTTAATATATTATATATATATATAAATATTTATTTAATATATTATATGTTTTTTTTTAAAACATATTTTATATTATTTTATTTATATATATATAAATTAATTAAATTCCAAAATCTTAAATATTAATTAAAATTCCACATTTTAAATAAAAACCCAAAACATTCAAGTTTAAAAGTTAAAACCGTTACGTTGATGGCATAATCAAACATGGTGGAGGCTCAAATATCAATGTTGGCATAAATATATGACATGGCATATGGTGCAAACATGGCATATTACATATTCACATTATATATGGCGGGCATTTAAAATCGTTGCCAAAAAAATATGGTGGATGCATTATAATTTGAAACATGCCAAAAAAAAACTGTTGTGAGGGGTCGAGGTCGGGTTTGAACTCGAGACCTCCCCCTCTACACTCCATACATTTACCAATGGATCACGCAATCGGATTTGAAATCAAGTGCATGCACGTTGTATTTGTTTGCAGTGGATTTCGATGGAGGCAAGAAGGGGCCAGCCCCTCACACCATAGGACCCCGGTGCCTTAACCAGGGCGGAGGCCAGCACTAAACGCGCTTAACGTATGGATTAATTACCGCTAATCACTCCACTTAACAACTAATTAATCGCAGTTTAGTTTTGCGGAGCCCCTAAATTCAGAGGCAGTTCCTAAATTGGCAGAGCTAACTGGCAGTTAGCCAAATTTAGTGGAGGTTTTCTAGGCCTGGAATAAATGAGGCCTATCTTGGTCATTTTTATACCAATTTTTGCTTAAAGATAGTCATTCTTAGCATATTGGCATGCTCTGAATCCATTGGAACAGGTTTCAGAGGCAATGGAGCTCATCTACAGGTGTTTTTGGCACGTTGAAGAATTTTGAAGCCCAGGGCCACTAGGAGGGAAGGCCATACCCAGAGTTGCTGAAGGCCATTTTTAGTGAGTGAATATTCAATTTTTGATGTATTTGATGCTCTGAACACAGTGGTACAATTTATAGAGGCGTTGGAGCACATATGAAGGTGATTTTGTCACTTTGCAGATTAAACAAGCCCATGGCCACCGGGGTTGGAGGTCAAGCCTAGAGGAGCTGGTAACCAAATTCAGAGATTGGATAGTCATTTTTGGGGTTTTCATGTCTTCTGAAGCCAATGGAACAGTCAGCAAATCCATTGGAGCATCACAGATGCTTGTAATCAGACGTTTGGCTCATAATCCCAAGAGTGCCTAGCTAGTTAAAGCAGGTCCATGGAGATGTAGCCTAGGAGGGGTGAACTCCATCATCATCCATTGTGTTATGTGATTGCTGTAAGTTATTTTACTGCATTTCATTTGCTGTTTATGAGTTTTAAAAATCTAATTAACTCATAATTACCTCATCAAAGACACATGAAACTTGACATTTTAACCCCTTCACAAATGGTTAAATGAGACGATCCTTAAACACATTTTTAATACTGATGAGGGAGCTTGCATAGCAATAACAAGTTTGCCCATATTCAGATCAAACACTCTTATCAATCAAACTACAAAGTAAGACAATAAACAATGAAAGTTACAGATATAGTATGCTGATTTACTTAAAGACAAGAAAGAGACAAAACCCTCTCCAATGAATTTTCAAAAAAGAGACAACAACATTCTCTAGTGACTTTTCAAAGCATATATCCAATTGATATATATATATATATATTCAAATGTTCAATAAGAAGATGGCCAATAGGTCAATTTTATTTTGTAATCATCAAAGACAAAGCATTGTCATTCCAAATGAGCATTGCTACAATAATTTTGAGACAAAAAATGATGAAAAAAAGAAATGTCTTCCCTAGCATTACAAGTAGCTACAAAATTACAAATACAGAAATAACTAGTTACCCATTTGTATAAATTCCAGAATCCACTCTTCCTATCCGTAACAAAGAAAAGTTCTCCTGCAACAAAAAGATGAGAAAATATAATTTTGTTGGTGTCCAATGAATGACCATAAAGTTTGTCAAAAAGACTAGAAAGTATAGCGAACATAAATGCATAGTGGGAGTGCAAAATCAAATCCTCTCAATACTCTACTAAAAGTGGAAATAAGATTAAATAATTAGCCAATAGAAATAAAATAAGTAAAGCAGATACAAAACCATGCCAATCATAGAATGAAGGCATCAGTCTATGCAAAAACAAGAAGCAAAGTGAGAGGAGAAATGTAATGTTCCAACACTAAAAATTGCCCAAAAATTCCTTCAAAATTTTAAAATTCCTGTAGCATACCTTTAACAAACATTTTGCATGCTAATTCTGTCATAAACTAAGGAAATGCTCCAGAAAACACATTTAAATATTTAAACAAACATGTAATAGACAAACTGGAACATATGCAACAGCCATTAAATTTGCACAGTAGATTCACCCCAAAATGGCACCATCACTATATTAGCTGATAAAAATGACTTTACAAACTTTGGGAGTGAAGAACCTGGAATAATTTCTGAAGGAGATTACTTCACTTCCGTCCATCATGGCAATGGCATGACCCACAAAAATAGCAGCTCGACCCACTTGAAAAACTCGGCCCCTTTACACAAAATTCCAGAAAGTGTGCTCAGCCCTCCTTTTTTAATTCAGCCTTTAATAAATCGGCCCTCCTGTAGGTGAATACCCTCTTCAAAATTCGGCCCCTTTCAAGCTGGAAGTCAGCCACTTGGGAAAGGGATTCGGCCTCAGAAATGATGGAAACCGACCCCCTTGCACACAATTCAGCCCAGTTATTTGGCTTGGGTTACAGAACTCGGCCTTGGAGGAAAAATAGAGAATGTGGCTGCTGGAAACACTAGCTTGGCCTCTCAAAACTCACTACTCGGCTCTCCTGGAAAGATTAACAATTCGGCCCCTTGGAATGAGAATTTCGGCCCACCCAAAGTGTACTCGGTCCTCTTGGTAATTTGGCCTCCCCAACAAGATAACACGGCCCCTTCAGGAAATTTTAGCCCCTTCAGTGTATGGTCTTCTTCCTGCAATAAATTTTGACCCCAAGCTCCTGCAAGAAGATTAGCAAAAACTTTTGGAAATGAAAAGACCAACTAGGGTGGCAAGTGATTACACCAAAATTGGGGACCAGCTAGGGTAGCGATTTAATCTACCAAAATTGGGTTGAGGATTTCCCTTGAAACCCTCTAGTTTAACTCACTTGGGCTCTGCTTCAGCTGCAATTAGAAATAGCAAAATTAGGATCATTTGCAAATGAGCTCCTTTCCCCTTTTATAATTTCCCTTCGAGAGTTTCTTTTAATTTAAAATTGAGTTGACCTGTTTGCCACCTTTTTACAAGAATATAAAAACCAAAATTACCCTTTTGCCACCTTTTTGCCAAAATTGATCAAAATTGCCAAAAATGGATAAAATATGTTGTTGTTCAAAATGATGGGGACATTACAATCCTCCCCACCAAAAATTGTTTGCCCTCAAGCAATTTAAATCCTGGATGTTGTAAAATTTGCCCCCAATCTTCTCTCCCATACCTCCAATATCTCCTCAGGAATTAACACTAGATGTACCTCTTCATACAAAGGAGGAAAACTCAGATGAAGTAGTAATCTCCTGTCCCATTGCCTTCTTTAGGCAAGATACATGGAAGATATTGTGGATCTTGCTCCCCTCCGGAAGCTCTAGCTCATATGACACTTCACCTACCCTCCTGACAATCCTATAAGGCCCATAAAACCGGGGCTTGAGTTTCTCTGCACCCTTCTGCTTGAGGGAAGATTGTTTGTAAGGCAGCAAATGCAAATAAACCAAGTCTCCCACCCCGAAACCCCTCTCCACCCGGTGACGATCTACATAAAACTTATGCCTATCCAGAGTTGTGCATAGGTTGTCCTTGAGCACTTTGAGGACCCAACATTTGGCCATTGGGGCCTGACTGCCACCAAATGCCATATCGGCAAAAGACAATGCATCGTAGTCGTACAATGCTCTGAATGGTGACATCCCAATGGTACTAGAGCACATCCGATGCTACCATAAATCAACACTCCCTCTTAGCAAGGAAAGTGCTCTAGCAAGACTACTGCTCTAACTTCTGGAACATCTGTTGTTGTGTTGTTGATGCTGCTCACCAACACTTCACAAGAAAATGATGCAACTGTACTGCTGTTGACTCTGCACGATGTTGCCAACTGCTACTGTACTGCAACTCCCTCTAAATTTTGCAACCATGTTGTTGCACTGCGTGAGAATTGCTCTGCACTGCATGAGCATTGTTTTGCACTGCGTGAGCACTACTCTGCACTGCGCTGCACCACTTGTGTACTACATTGTTGCTGCTCATCTGCTGTTGTTGCTCAACTACTGTTGCTACTGCACTGCTGCACTGTTGTTAATTGCAACAGAAAAACATTCGAAATTGGACAAATAAATCTGCAACTGAAAAATAAGACTGATTGCTGCTAGTTTCTGCACTAGCTCTCTGAAAATACTGCGTTGTTGCTACTCTGCACTGCGTGAGCACTGCACTGCGTTGCACCAGTGTGCACTGCACTGCTGCTGCTCAACTGTTGATGTTGTTGCTCCCTCTCTGCGTTGATTAGGCTCTAGCACTACTAGCCACTGCACTGTCTTCTCATCTTCCGCTGCAAATGTCCATCCTGCTACTGTCTTTAGGTTGTCATAGCTCACATGTGATCCAAGAGTTCGGAAATACTCAAGGATCTTGCCACCTTGTAGATTCTGGATCTACAACTCCAAGTCAGCCCATTTTTCTCCTTTCGGAATGTGAGCTAACATAGCACAATATTTTTATGCCTCAATCTTGGCAGCTCTTGCTGTGGATCTTCCTTCTCCTCTTTATCGTTTTTCTTAAGAGGACACTAAGTGGCATAATGTCCCATTTCCCCACACCGGAAGCACTTGATCTTGGACAGATCTTTCTTCTTCTTCTTCTTCTATTGCCCCTTTGATGCAAGGGCAGTGTTACCTTCTTCCTCCTTCTTGACTTTCGACCCACTACTGCCATCCTCCAAATGGATTTTGAGGAGGTCTCTCCTCAGCTTTTCTTGTTGTAAGGCTGCCCACATTGCTTCCCATCCTGGAAGCCTTTCTCTGCCCAGAATGCTCTGGACAAAGACTTGATAGTCTTCTGAAACCGAGTTCAGAGTGATTCTTACCAGCTCTGAGTCTCTAGGAGTAGCTCCTACTACTAACCGCTGATCTCGGGTATCCTGAATACAGAACAAGAAGGAGTCAAAACATTCTCCCTTCTTCATCCTGGTATTACGCATCTTCTCTTCAAGGTACATCTTCCGTTGCTTGGAAGATCCTTGGTATATCTTTTCCAGCCCTACCCACATCTCTCTAGCAGTGGTCTTTGCTGCTATGTGGGGTACGATATGATCCTTCATACCATCTAGGCTCAGTCGCTTGGCTCTTGCCATATTCTTCTTGAATTGTCTCAAATGTGTTGCATCCAAGGGTTCTGCACATGCACTCTCTATGAGGGCCTTTAGATCATTCTCATCAAGGAGAAACTCTATCATTGATTTCCAAATAACAAAGTTGGAGGCACCCTACAATCCATCTTGGTCACGCAGTCCATTGCTGGCCATCTCCTCAACTTGTCGATATTTTCCTCTAACCCTTTGCTTAGCTAGACTTACGCACTCCTTGAGGAGTAAGTCACTGCTTCTGCTGCTGCACGGGAGAAACTAAGTTTCTTTGAGTAAGAAACCGTCTGAGGTCAAGAAATCCCCAACTGTGTTTTTCAGAAATTTTCTGACGCTAATGCACCAACTCTTACTGTTGTCCAGTAACTGCATCCTTCAGCTATGCTGGTCTGCTATGCTGCCTCTTCTGCAACTGAAAAAAACTTACCGCTCAGTCAACTCTCTCAGAGGGAGTCCTTTCTACGTTGGAATGCCCTCCTGGCCTGGACAGCGTAATTTCTGGGAGGGTCTGCTGCTGCTTACGTAGATCCTAGACTCTTCAGCGTTAATCTGCTGCTTCACTTGTGTTTCACCTGCACTTCAGCTTGGATAAGCTCCGATACCATGCGAAAAATCCTAGATCTGGATTCCTACTGCAACAATTATGGATTACTTCTCCTATTATGTTTCATAATTATTTCATTACAATGAAATATCAAAGTAATTTCTGAAGCAGTCTACATTAATAATGTTGCAGAATAAATCTAAGTGTTGAAACAATCTGAACAAAATACAATGAAAAACATCCACATTTGACACAGTTATTTTTGGACTAATTCCCCGGAAAAACCCAACTCGGGAAAACCGATGCAGTAGATTTGAGGGTTTGTAATATGTATTATTAAGCAGCAGAATCTTGAGTACAACTAGGGTGCCAACATCCGGCAAACCCTTCAGAGAAATCTAGACAATCTGGTGAAAAATGTGAGATATACCTCACTCTGCAAGTCTCCAGCTTGCTCTGACAGCGTTAGTGAAGCCCTCACAGCCTTTGCGTGATTGCCTATGCTGGAACTGCGTAAGCCTGCATGGGCAAGCTTGAGGAACTGCGTCACCTTCCTTTGCAACTGATCTAGCTGATCTAAGACTGAATTTTGGCCCTCCTAGCTCAGAAACCCCAGCCTCTAGCTATCTCTGGACTGACTCAAAGAGACGCTGTATTGCTTCTACGTGATTTCCTACAGGGACTACGTCACCTCTTCAGAAAACTACGTTGTCTCTCTACATCACTGCTGCCTCTCTCTGAAATGCACTCCTGGTCCTTCTGACCAGTTCTGCTTCTGCCCCTCTCTGAATCTGATCACTGAATCAAAATCACTTAGCAAACCCTGCCCTAGTGATTCGATTCTGATCAAAAGCTGTGTCTCCTCACACAAGCTCGAAAATGCCAAATGCTTAGTGTCTCAATGTGTTTTCCATAGTCCCCTCACCCTCCTTATATTCTTACATTGACCCTTCAATGGCCAAGATTAAAACATAATCAAGGGCTAATATTAACTTGGAGGTGATCCATGACTTTATCTAGAAGATTCACACTTGATTTAATTAATACCCTTTAATTAATCAGTTTCCCTAAGTTTACTCTTAGGAAAACATTAAAAACAATTAATTAATTTAATTAAATCATATCTAAGTGGAATTTTCCAAAACCATTTCTGGGTTTTATGGAATACATGTGTAATATTCCCTTTTTTGGTGTCACCCATGACAGGACTAGGAGGGACAAGACTAGGAGGGACTTCCAGAGTTAGGAGCAGACAGGTCACATGTACAGATTGGTGCTATCAGTGGGCTCAGGAGCTTTTCGGAGGAGTTTTGAGGAGTTTTTATGGTATCCGGAGGCATTCGCTTGATATACTCCATCATCTGAGTAGTTTGGCTTTCGTTCCGATGCATTCCGATAACTTTCGGAATTTTGAGTTATTTATGGGCTTAACTCAGCTGATTATGCTCAAGGTGGCATTCCGGGAGGAATACACGATGGAACACCTTAGTGTAATAGCTCATTGGAACCGGGACGAGGATACCTACACGATGGGACAGTTAGACACGGATTTCAGTGACTGGAGGAAGCGTGGTAGCCGATTTACCCTTTTCTGCATTAAAAAGGAATATTTTAATAAAAGGGAAAAGTGCACCATGAATAAAATAATAATAAAATAATGCTCTAGAAGACTCCAAGAGATCTATAAAAGAAAGGGAGGAGGCCATTGGGAGATATCTTTGGAGTAGATCATTTTCTTGTGTATGGGAGGTTTGAGGACATGGTTCTCTACTTCATGCCGTAGCCCCAGGACGGAAACCCTTGGGTGATTTGTGAGTATTGGACGGAAACCCAATACTCTTGAGGAGACTTCATTCAAAAGTTTCATAGAGCTTCAGGGATTGGTGTGAGGATCATTCAGATCTTCAACTTGTGCTTCAGTGGGTTCAGTGACAACTTTGTCGTAGCCGATTTGCAGCAGTTTTCTTGCCGAGCCATCTACATCATTGCCAGTGTCATTCATCAATTGGGCCAGAGATCTTTCTGGGTTTTGCTCCGCTTGCTTGGCAAGCTCAGGTTTCGCTGTTCCTTTATGTTGATGTACTTTTTTTTACCATGGATTAATAAAATGGGTCAGTGATTTTATCGGCATCCATTGTGTTATATTGGTGGTTGTGTGTTTATTTCCATTTATTTTGCTGCTCAAGTCTATTTCTGCATTTTTAGCTAAAATATCCCATTTGGGATATTACAACATGTGTCTTAGCCTATATACAAAGCTACAAGGCTAGAGCACATCCGATGCTACCATAAACCAACAGTAATAACAGGGAAAACCACTACTGGTGCCCTTGATGTATTTAGATTCTGCTTAATAATAAAAACCCTCTAAGATTTGTTGCACTGGTTTTCCAGCATTGGGTTTTTCTGGGGACATTTCTCCGAACGGCGAAAAATCATGTGTGTCCTTTGTCATATGTTCGCTATGTTTTAGTAAATGATCTGTATGTATGTGTAGGCTGCTCAACTTTGATCTTTTTCTGAATATTTCAGTTAAATAACTTGTAAATAATAAAACAAGTAGGAGAAGTAAATCAATATACTGCAGTAGGGTTTTTGTATTCAGAAATTTTCCCATGGTATCGGAGCGATTACAAATCAAGCTGAAGCCATCAGCAAGGGGCTGAAGATTTTTGCTGCAGGAGGGCAGCTGAAGCTGCACAGAATTAGCAAGAGGCATCACAGCACCAAAGGGACAGCACAGGCCCTGCAGGGGTGACGTAGAGACAGTCTGCTCACGCAGAGCTGACGCAGGCCGAGAGGGGTGATGCAGAGCCTGTCAAGCTCACGTTGGGCTGACGTAGTGGCTGACGCGGGCCCTACAGGTTGACGCAGTCCAAGAAGGAGTGACATTGTGTCGGTTGTCGTGGCTAAAGTGCAGTTCCTGATCTTCAAAGTTGTCGGTGGGGCATCGGTTATCTCAGTGCATAATAGTGCCTAGCAAAGTTGAAAAAGTAAGGGGAAACAATCCCTCAGCAGATTTTCTAACCAAGAAATCTGAGATTCGATCAAGGGAAGTTATCGTAGAGGACTGATTTGACAAATTTGGTGAAGGATTTCTGGGAGGGAAATCATTTGTCAGAGGGATCATACTCTCTAGAGGGTTTCTATCGCCAGGAAACCCAAATCTGATCTTTTTCTGAGTGTAGCAATAGCAGAAGGGAGAAGAGCACTTGCTTCGACTTGTTTGAGCAAAGATGGCCCCGTATGGACTGAGAGATCAAGATAGGTTAGACGGTGTGTCTAACTTCGCTATCTGGAAAGCCAGAATCCTGACAGTCCTTGAGGAGTATGGCATCAGAGACCATACTGAGAATGTCCTGGCTGTGTCGACTGATGCTGATGCTCTAAAGAAGTTTAATGAAAATCAGGCGAGGGCTAAACGCTTGATCATGGATGTAGTGAAAGATCACATGGTTCCGCATATTGTTGAGAAGAAGACGGCAAACGAGGTGTGGACAACATTAACCACATTGTATCAAGGTAGCTCCGTCCAGAGGAAGATGCTTTTGGAGAATCAGATGCGGATGTTCTAGATGCACAAGGGATAGGAGATCAATCCTTTCCTCTTTAGATTGCAGAACTATACGATGTTGAGATTTGGGTAAACTTTGGATGTCTTTCTAGCTCCCAAATTTGTGGAGAGACAAGTCATGAGATCTCAAGACCCCGAAGGGATGAGAAATTCCATCAGTTTGGGAGAATTAATTAATTAATATTTTTAAGTCTAACTTAGGAAAATTAAAATATTAAAAGGAAAGAATTAATTTAAACATAGTGATGGAAATGACCCAAGTCACCAGGATCAACTTTCTAATAATCTTAGCAGTGAATCAAATGAAGATTAGATGTTGGTTTATGTAATATCCCCAATAGGAAATATTGATAATACACGGCAATACAAACATGAAACATACAACTAAATAGGAAAAATGTCGGAAATAGAATATGGAGCAAGTACACATAAAAATACCAAAAATGCTAAGCCATTTTATTAGTCTGAGAATATATATGGGTACAATAGATAATCAGAATAAGTGCACCTATCCTTGCACAAGGCAAGTGAAGAACCCTCTCATAACAAGAAATGGCTGCTATAGAGACTGCGTCCCAGCTGCTGGAAGAATCTGCCGTAAAATGCTGCTGCTGCAGTGAACTGGAACTAGGGGCTGATCCTCTCACCGGAATGAGCTGAAAATCGGTAGACCGCCTGTACTCTCTGCTCCGGACAAAACCCAGAAACCATGAAGCAAATGGACTACCTCCATACCCGAAGCCCTCCTTAGAGAAAAACCTGTCCCTCATTTGTGAGATGCCAAGAAAGAGCATTTGTGAAAGAGCCACCAAAATCTCTCTGTCAAACTCTTCCAGCTGAAAGAGACTAACCCTCAGGCCAAAATCTGCTGAATCTCTGAAAATCCCCACAGCGGCGGCGCTGCTCCAAGTTGCGTCCCCCCTCTAAGGCTAGCAGTCAGGCCTAGCAGTGGCCTTACTGCAAAGCATCCAGCAAATCACACACCAAATCAAACGCACTAAAAATGAAGATGCCGGCAGGCACTCGAAGTCCCCCGGGGCCAAGGGCGAGATCTCCGACCGGAGACACTCAGTCGCACTAAACAGTGCTGCAGACCGACTAAACAGCCAGCGTGCTCAAGTAGACAGAAGTCCAGCTCAAAATATCATCAACATATCAATAATGCCAAATGGAGTGAAACTCCCACCTTTTATAGTGCTAGCTCCCCTCAAAACCCCAACTGCGTCCCCTCTCTCCATGAGCTCCTCCTATGCCTGCGCAGTTGCTTCTAGAGCCTACGTGAGGCCTCTCTCATGCAAAGTGTGGACCCCCAAGGCTCTCCTTTAAGTCACAACGTTGCTCCTACTAGGAAGCACTTTATTTTATTAAAGTGAGTTGACCCCTCTTTCTCACTTTTATATATTAATTAACTATAGGCGGCAAAACTATACAAAAATGAAATATTCCAATTAGCGGTGCTAATTAGGAATATTACAGTCTCCCCCGGCAAAATGTTGCTTGTCCTCAAGCAACTGAAGTGATGGATGCTACAAAATCTTCTCACTCTCCCAAGTGGCATCCTCATCTGGAAAATTCGTCCACCTCACCAAGAATTCCCGGACTATCCTGCTTTGTAGTTGCCTCTCCCTAGTATCAATAATAGCCTCTGGCTGCAACACCAAATGCCCCTCATCATCTGTGGGTGGTAGCTCATCTGTCACTGTCACCTGCTGCCCCAGTGCCTTCTTCAGGCATGATACATGAAAAATGTTATGGATCTTCTTTGCTGACTCAACTCCTTATGCAGCACGCCCAATCACAAATGTCTACTGTATAGCCCATAAAACGGGGCCCAAACACCTCGACCCCCTTACTGGACAAGTGAAGCCCCAGCATCCAGTATAAGTTTGTAGTCGCAGGTAGACCAAGTCTCCTACCTCAAAGTGTCTCTCCACCCGACCCTTATCAGCATACAACTTATGCTGATTTTACGCTGTGGCTATATTGTCCTTGAGAGCTCGGAGGATATCCTGGCTCTCTTGGATCCAGATCTTGGCTCTCGGAGCCCTACTAGCACCAAACATCATGTCCACAAAAGATAAAGGATGATATCCATTTAAAGCATAGAAAGGTGACATACCAATGGACATGTGATGCGTCGTGTTGTAGCAGTACTCTCCCAGATGCAGCCACTTCAGCCATGCCCTCTGCTGTCCACTGACATAGTTACGCAAGTAGCCCTCCAGCCACTTGTTAACTATCTCTGAATACATGCGTCCGTACGAGGATGATAACTAGTGCTCGGCGTCAACTCTGTCCCCACTAGCCGGAAGAGCTCCTGCCAGAATCCGCCCATGAAGCGGTTGTCCCTGTCACTGACAATGGTCTTAGGTAGACCATGTAACCTGAAAATCTCCCTAAAGAACAGCTCAGCCACCTGCGGTGCTGTGTGGTGTGCGGATATGGCGAAAAAATGAGCATACTTCGTCAGTCGGTCAACAACGACAAAGATGCAGTCCTTGCCCTGCACCATGGGCAACCCTGTGATGAAGTCCATCGATATGCTCTCCCATTTCCCTTCTGGAATCACTCCTCTGCAACTCGCGGGATGGCTCATCTCCCAATCTCTCCGCGTTTCTCTGTATAGCATTCCGACATCTTTGATCGTCCTCCTTGAGGCCCTTCCATGAGAACCTCTCCCTGATGGCCCTGTAAGTCTTGGTGAACCTCTGATGGCCCGCCAATGGAGAATCGTGTGAAGCCTGGAGTATCTTCTTCTTGAACTGAGATCCCTCAGTCAAGAAGATCCTGTCCCTGTAATAGATGATCTCGTCGACCACCCTGTACCTTTCATCTGCTACCTGCCCATCCAACACCTCACACGCAAACCTGTCCTTGGAGTACTCTACCAGCAGTCGAGCCCTCCAATCAGCATCCAAGCTCATAAGAGATAACGTGGCCGGTCTACGGGAAAGGGCATCGGCTACCACGTTATTCTTGCCTTTGACGTACTCTATGTCAAAGTCATAGGCTTGGATCTTCTTGATCCCTTACTAAATCCTCTCCTGCATTGCTTGCTCCAAAAATTTTGTGGTGCTGATCGATCTCCACCACGAATGTGTTTGCCATAAATACTGCGGTGTATAGTACATGCATGATGGCCAACATCTCCTTGTCGTATATGGAATACAACCTCTCATGCGGGAAGACTTTGATCTCTAAAAACTCTCTGGGAGTGTTGCCTCGGATGAAGATGCAATATTTTTATTGGACTCCTCTTTCGGAGAGGTGCAAGATCAATCTAAAGATCATCTTAATCCGATGAGAAGAACATTTATTTTGAATTTATTCAAAATATGTGCAGGTCGGCCTTAAGGTTTTGTGCCCCAGCAGTTGTGTCACACACCCTCACTAATGGATATATATTGGTCAATGTTGGAGGACATTTTCACTCATCTCATCCTCGCACATTTCTCTCTCCTCATCTGATTGGTTCGATGACCTTGGTGGCTCTTCTCTCCACACGTGGGAAATTCCAAGCAGCAGCACATTTCTAATTTCGGTTTAGGGTTTCTGCAGCAAACTTTGACCAGCATTGACTTTGGTCAACGCAAGGTCAAAAGGACCTGAAACTCTCCCAAAAGTTCGATTTTCCAAATCCGCATTTTTTGGCACTATTCCCGAGGGAAGACGTTGACTTTGACTTTTCTACGTTGACCTAACTGCTGCTGCTATTTGCGTTGACCGTTGACTGACAGCGTTGACATTTTGGGTTGACTTTTGAGTTGACTGTTTAGTTGTCCTAGAGGGTTGTGTGACATTGCTGGTTGGATGACCATATTGAGACTTTGCTGGTTGAAGCAACCTGTTGACTGCCATAACGCACCAACACACTTACATACTTCTGGTTTGTCTTTTGTCGATCTACTGCTATGTTCTATCAGCATTTTACTTTATTGTTTATGTGAATGTTGTCTGATATTGGGAGTAAAAGTAAAGTTGTATCAAGCATAGAACATCTACATAAATTTACATGGTTTCAGAGCTAAGTTGAAGACAAAGCCCTAATTTGTAGCAATCACTGAAGAAGAGGATGGGTTCCTCAAACTACAATGGCTTTAAGGCTGATGACAAATTGTCTAGGAAGGAAGACTTCCATGCTTGGAAGATGACATTGGATCTTATGTTGGAAGACCAAGATTTCATGGACTATGTGCAGGGTAAAATCCAAGAGCCTCCATCCACTGCCCTTGCTGCCACCAAGTCAAAATATAAGAAGGGGGAAATCAAAGCAAAGCTGATGGGGACTCAAGTATGAAGTCTGGTTGCCTACATCTCGGTGTGGCCACATCGAGGAGATGTATGATAGGATTAGTCCCACATGTTCAAACCAACAATGCGAATCAGTTATTCTTCAAGAACCAAATAAAGATACGAAGAAGGCGGGGATGAGTCATTTCAATCATATTTTAGAAAATTTGGCCCAAATCGGGGAATATGTAGGCTATTGGGGAGACAATAGCTGATCGAGAGATGGTACTCACCGCACTTGGAGGTCTCTCATCCGAATGGCATGTATTCAACACTACCATTCTCAATAATAATGTGATACCTGATTTTGATGAAGTATTATCGAGATGCATACAAGAGGAGACAAGGATGAAGGAATGCTACCTTGTGCTCATTCTAGAAGGAGCAAAGGAAGAAGGACGAGAAAGAAGGGCAAGTGTTACACTTGTCATAGGCCAAGTCACTATGCTAGAGAATGTCCTTTCAAGAAGGATTCTCCCGATGGTGATGACAACAACAACAACCGGAGGAATGACAATCAAAGGAACAACAGGTTCAAGGGAAAGAGGAAGGCTCCCTCTGGCGGAAATGATCAACCTTTCAAAAGGTCAAGAAATTCTAGGTATGAGGAATCAAATGTTGTTGATAAAAGAAATGAATTCATTCTTGTATCTGCCCTCTCTGCTGCATCTCCACCCGACACTATGGATGTCTAGTTGATAGATAGTGGTGCCTCAAGGCACATCACTGGGTTCAAGGAAGCACTTTCTGATATGGTTGAGAAGGATACTAATCTGGAAATTATCCTTGGAGATAATGCCACATATCCCATGAAAGGGACAGGGATTGTGACCCTCCACTTGTCTCAAGGTCAAGTCCTCCACTTGCAAGATGTACTCTATGTACATAATTTGAAGAAAAACCTTGTGTCTATATCAGCCATGGAAGACAAAGGTTTCAATGTGGCATTCATTGATGGGAAGGTGCGCATGTGGAAGAAGAGTTTCAAGGAAGCTATCACGATTGGGTTTAGAGTTGATACACTTTACCAAGTTGGAAGAAATCCACTGGGAGCGATGAGGTGTGATACTATCCGACATACTAAACTATGGCATTGGAGGTTTGGACACCTTCACTATAAGACCCTTCCCGAAGCAAGGAAGGTGGTGACGGGGATGCCCGAGTTCTCAAATAATCATGAAGGTGTATGTCACGGTTGTGCCGAAGGAAAGCATACAAGGGGACCTTTCCCCTCAAGTGTCAGAAAGACATTTGATGTCTTGCAATTAGTACATTCTGATCTGTCTGGTATGCTGCCCGTGACATCCTTGGGAGGATGTTCTTATTATATGATATTCATAGATGACTTCTCTTGCAAATCCTGGATATACTTCTTGAAGAAGAAGGATGAGACTTTCATGTGGTTCCGTACCTTCAAAGCCTTGGTGGAAAATCTGACAGGGAAGAAGATCAAGATATTGAGGACCGATAATGGCACTGAATATGAGACAAACGAGTTCAAAAACTTTTGCAGAGAAGCTCAAGGACACTCTCGAGGATGCCGAGGGACATATGGCCCCAAGGGGGACATTCCGTGAAAGCAAGAAGCCGAGTAGATACCAAGGGTATCTAGCAGCCATGAGTACTATTGTACAATCTAAGCCTAGATCTTTTGAGGAAGTCGTAAAGCATCAAGTCTGGAAGGATGCTATGCACGAAGAGTATGAGTCCATAATGAAGAATGATGTCTGGGATGTGGTTCCAAGACCGGAGGACAAAGCAATTGTCACCTCGAAATGGCTCTACATTATCAAGCATGGATCTGATGGAAGTGCTGAAAATTTCAAGGCAAAATCTGTTGCCCATGGCTTCTCTCATAAAGAAGGAATAGACTATGATGATATATTTGCACCTGTGGCCCAATATACCACCATCCGATCTATCATAGCCCTTGCTGCTACGCAAGGATGGAGTCTTCATCAGATGGATGTAAAGACCGCATTTCTGCATGGTGCGATAAAGGAAGAGGTGTATGTGGAGCAACCTCTGGGGTTCGAAGTCCAGGATTGGGACACCCATGTCTGCAGGTTGAAAAAATCCCTCTATGGGCTGAAGCAAGCACTTAGAGCTTGGTACGAGAGGACAGATAGCTACCTGATGAAGCTGAGCTTCACTCGTAGTAATGCTAATCCGAACCTTTACTTCAAGGTTGATAGAGAAAAGCCTCTCATTCTGGTGTTATATGTGGACGACCTCTTCCTGACAGTTGCTGACCCTCTCATTCATCAGTGCAAGAGGGAGCTCGCTGCTGAGTTCGAGATGAAGGACCTAGGACTGATGCATTACTTCCTAGGCCTAGAAGTCTGGCAGAGACCAGGCGAGATTTTCCTTTCTCAAAGAAAATACATTATGAAGCTTCTGGAAAGATTTGGTATGGTGGACTGTAAGTCCGTGTCAACACCGATGGAGCTCAACTTTAAGAAGTTGAGTGGCAGCGCTGTTGGGCCCGTGCTAGCAAATCCTACCGAGTATCGTCAACTTGTAGGGGCCCTGATGTTCTTAGTGAACACCCGTCCAGATGTATGTTTTGCAGTGAACACTTTGAGTCAACATATGGTTAAGCCTCATCACCTTCACTGGGTTGGTGCCAAGAATCTGTTGAGATATCTTCGGGGCACGATAAACCATGGGCTGAGATACACTGTCGGGAGCGTGACACTCCATGGATATATTGATGTCGATTGGGCTAGCAGTGTGGTGGATCGTAAGAGCACATCGGGATGTTGCTTCACACTTGGTTCTGCTTCAATATAATGGATGAGCAGGAAGCAGAAGTTGGTGGCTTTGAGCACCGCGGAGGCCGAATACATTGCAACGAGTATGGCCTGTTGTGAAGCAATCTGGTTGCAAAAGCTCTTCAGTGAGATGTTCAGGCATGTGCTAGATACCACCATGATACTCTGTGATAACTAGAGCGAGATTCTCTTGTCTGAGAATCCCGTGTTCCCGATCGATCCAAGCATATTGATATCAAGTACCACTTTATCCAAGATATGATACAGCGAGGCACCGTAAGGCTCGATCATATAGGAACTGATGAGCAGGTCACGGATATTCTCACAAAGACCCTAGGGAAGGTCAAGTTCCTAACCTTCCATGAGAATCTTGGTATCATGGAACGACCCTATTCTGAGGGTCCTGTTGGACGATGAGCTCTGGGAGCTCTGGGGGATTTTGGGGATAGCTTCTCGGAGCTATAAGCAACCGCAGGGCTAGGCTTGCCGAAGCTTGTTGGTGTGCTTCTGCCCCACCGTTATGATGTTTGAGTTGGTTCAACTCTCATTATCTGTGCCTCGTATGCATCCTACCCATTGAGTTCAGGGCTCATGGGAAGTACCTCTCATTTGGCCAGTGAGGTAGGAAAAGCTAGATACTAGTAGCAAATACTGATGGACGCATCAGAGATTGTCATACTCTCTATCTAGGATGGCACGGTCCAACCACTTGATCTGGGATCATGTATAGTGAGGTTTCGGACCTCCAACTAACTGGTTCGTATGAGACTCTTTGTGAGTCCTATAGAGGTTTCGGACCTCTGGGTTGAATCTGTCAGCCGGGAATGATGTCTTTGTGACTGACCCACTTCTGTTCTGAAATAAAGAAGCCAGCAAAGCAAGTTACGGCGGGATGACGCACGATGTTTGGATTGCACAGGTGGATGGAGTTCTCCCTAGTTGAAACTTGAGAGGGAGTGTTAATTTTGGGCAACTACGTCCAAACTCCATGTTGTGATACTCAGATGAAAATGCCAATATTTTTATTGGACTCCTCTTTCGGAGAGGTGCAAGATCGATCTAAAGATCATCACAATCCGATGAGCAGAACATTTATTTTGAATTTATTCAAGTTATGTGCAGGTCGGCATCAAGGTTTTGTGCCCTAGCAGTTGTGTCACACACCCTCACTGATAGATATATATTTGTCAACATTAGAGGATATTTCACTCATCTCATCCTCGCACATTTCTCTCTCCTCATCTGATTGGTTCGATAACCTTGGTGGCTCTTCTCTCCACATGTGGAAAATTTCAAGCAGCAGCACATTTCTAATTTCGGTCTAAGGTTTCTGCAGCAAACTTTGACCAGCGTTGACTTTGGTCAACGCAAGGTCAAAAGGACCTGAAACTCTCCCAAAAGTTCGATTTTCCAAATCCGCATTTTTTGGCACTATTCCCGAGGCAAGACGTTTACTTTGACTTTTCTGCGTTGACCTAGATGCTACTGCTGTTTGCGTTGACCGTTGACTAACAGCGTTGACATTTTGGGTTGTGGAACAACAAAGCTATAGGCTCGTTGACTTCAGTTATAAAACACACAAGAGGTATTGTAATAATAATATATTATATATAAAATGTATAAAAGATGATGATAAAATGTTACAATGAGGCCCTGCTTATATACCTACGCAGGTGGCCTTTCATTAATGGGCATGTCTTTTAGACATGCCCTTTCACTAACTTAATGATTACTTACATAATCCCTATTTAACTATTAATAACTATATTTATTATATTCGTTATGAATTATATTCATAACATTGCGCCTTCCTTCAAAAGCTTTGTCCTCAAAACTTATAGTTGACACTTTCCTTCAGTTCTTTTCTTCAGTTCAACCACGTTCTATTTTCTTCATTTTCTTTCATCACAATTTAATATATCATCTTTTATTTATTTATTTGTTATGAATTGGCCCTTCCTTCAGAACTTTGTCCTCAAAGTTTTATGGAAAATAATTTATTCATCTTGTATTTGTTATCTTGGCATGTGTAACTCGACATATGTACTTGACATCTCATCTTAACCTGTATAATTTTTCAGTGAATTTTTTTTTTTAATTAATTAAATTAATATTTAATATATATATATTTTTTAATATAAATATATATAATTATAAATTTATATAATATTGTAATATTCCTAATTAGCATTACTAATTGGAATATTTCATTTTTGTTTAATTTTGCCGCTTTAGCTAAAAATAATAAATAAAGTGAGAAATAAGAGGGGTCATCTCACTTTATAAAATAAAGTGCTTTCCTAGTTGATTGACGTTGTAACTTAAAGGGGTGGCCTTGGGGGTCCACACGTGTATGAGGGGAGGCCCCACGCTGACCCAAGGGTAACTGCGCAGGCCAAGGAGGGTGAAGGACGCAGTTAAGGTTTTGGAGGGAGTTTAGCACTATAAAAGGAGGGGTTTCCACTTCATTTGGCATGGTTGATTTGATATTGATATTGAGAGCTAGACTTCTGTCTACTTCAGCACGCCGGTTGTTTAGTCGGTCTGCAGCATTGTTTAGTGCAACCGAGTGCCTTCGTGCGGAGATCTCACCCTTAGCCTCAGGGGACTTCGAATGCCTGCCCTGGTAAGGTTATTTTTCTTAGCATCATCCTTCAGTTTCAGTGGTGATTTGCAGTAGTTCTGGTGGAGATTTGGCAGAGGAGATACCCCCTTTCTTGGGACTGCGCAGGCTAGGGCAGAGGACACAGATCCAGAGAGATAGGACGCAGATCTGGATAGGGAGGACTCAGATCCAGCAGATCCAGGCAGAGAGGACGCAGATCTGGGCAGAGAGGACGCAGATCCAGCAGATCCAGGTGGAAGGGACTCAGATCTGGATAGGGAGGACGCAGATCCAGCAGATCCAGCTCTGGAGGACGCAGATCTAGAGAGATAGGACGCAGATCTGGATAGGGAGGACGCAGATCCAGTCAGGGAGGACGCAGATCTGATGAGCAGGGTCATTGTGTGGGGTTTTGGCAGCGTTTATCAGTGTTTCCAGCCCTGAGGATTTGGGTTATCTCATCTGGAGGATTTGTGGTTGGATTCACCCCTTCTTGCCAGCGTTTCATTTGGCTTCTGCGCTGTCACTAGCAGAGACAGCATTTTCACTGGTGAGGGTTTGATTGGTGGTGGAGCATCAGCTTCACATTTTCTAGGGTTTGTCTGGAGGATTGAGATCAGCCATCTTTCCAGTTTTCAGCTCATAGTTCCAGTGCATTGCAGCAGCAGTTTTCCATAACAGTTTCTTCAGCCAGCTAGGACGTTGTCCCTATTGCAGCCATTATTTGTTCTGAGAGGGTCTCCACTTGCCTAGGGCAAGGATAGGTGCACTCATTCTGATTATCTTGTACCCCTATATGTATTCTCAGATTAATAAAATGGCTTAGCGTTCTGGCATTCTATGTGTACTTGTTTCATGTTCTGGTTCCGGCAACTTGTTTTATATATCTGTCTGGCATATTTCTGTGTATTACTGGTTATTTCCCTTTGGGGATATTACAGTGGTATCAGAGCATAATTCTGGCTCAGCCTGTGGTCTATGACATCGGGAAAGAGATCATATAGAGCAATAGCAGTTGCAATACCAGAAACGCAGTTGGAAAAAGGGCCAAAATATAAAAGGTCAAATTTTGAAGTTTGGAATTAGGAGAAACGTTTTCTGGGTTTTTCTGGGTTTTGGACAAGGATCACCTTCCCAAATTCTTGGAATTTTCTGAGTAGTTTTCAGTGGGTAAATCGGAGGTTGAAGTTAAGCAGCAGTATGGTTTTGCAGCAGCCGTGCAGTTTCTGAGCAGCCTGAGAAGGGCCCAGAGCAGCGTAACCCAATGGCAGATGATGATGTGAGGTTTAGAGAGATCCTCCATCACATGCAGGTGATGTCACAGAAACTCACTGCGTTGGAGGTTAGTTTTCAGATTGGTGAGGGATCATGCACATCCCACCATTTGCCGGAGCATGTTGCCACTCAGCATATGGCATCACATACACCCACACGTCCTACCATGCCCACTTTTCTGGATGAAGACGCAGGGACAGCAGTGCAGCAAGAGATAGATCCGGGTCGGATGGCTGACATTCTTGCAGAGTACCAGGCTTTAGGACCATCGTTTATGGAGGCTCTCTCGTTCAGAAAATATGTCCAGATCCAGTATGGCATTAGACTCCGTGATCATCACCGGGGGCACCGGCAGCATCATGGTGGAGACTACCACCGCACAGCTAGCAGAGATTATGATCAGCTCCAGCGTGATAGTAGACCTCACAACTTTCAGAGAGGGAACAAGCACTCACATGATAGGGCTTACAGCGCACGCGACGTATTCCATCTACCGACACTGACGGTCATCCAAAGGCCAGAAAGCTTGGTGACAAGTCGGATACCTTTTCCAGCCTTGACCAGACGGGAGAGGACAACCATTAAAATGGTTACCTCGCAGTTGGAGGATGAGGACACACAGGATTGCAGGGAGTTCGAGGATACACCTAGTGTGACACAGACTCACCATCATTAGAGACCTCCTTGACCGTGCCGGGTGATATCGTAGTGGAGGAGGTAGAGCCTACCCCGATAGAGCCATCCACTGAGGTGATGACTGGAGCCATGTCCGAGTCTTCGGGTGGTAGCAGCAGACGACAGATGGGTGAGGTATCAGGAGATATATCCACTATCGATGAGGCACTAGGAGATACAGAGGTATTGGATGGTACTTGCACACGGATTACCGCTTCTGACGGACCTTCGAGTTTTGAGCGAGAAGGCCACGTCACAGTTCCGGAGGCCATTTTGTTGCAGGACTGTGAGCTTGAGGGTATGAGAGTGACTTGTGCCAAGCTCACACAAGTTGGTCCGCATTGGGGAACAAATTGGATTCCCCGATGGTACAACCGTAGGGTACGAGGGAGCGCGCATCATTCTCTCAGCATGCATGGATGGGACGGTGCGTATTGTTGGGCTATCTCTTCCCACGGAGAGAGAGAGGCAGAGCCACCTAGTCAGATCTCATATGTTGAGTTGGATAGCGGTATGAGTCGATCAGAGTTGCACAGCATACAGCATCCACATGTTGAGGTTGGATGGCGAGAGATTTTGAGTTGGTACTCAGAGGAGTGGGCTATGGAGATAGTGATGGATCCGAGTGTAGCTCAGCGGGAGTTTCTATGCATGGGGATTACAGGAACCCCGCATTGGCATTGGGATCCAGGAGGGATCACTCACCGTTTCCCAAAAGTGTGCCTGCCGACTATGTCTTGGAGAGTACAATTGGCCTAGCAGGAGAGCATGTGGCCAGCTTCTGCCACTTTCAAAGGCCAAACTGGGCTATGGGCAAGACTTCTAGATTGTTTTGGTGTGACCATGCACGAAGTAGTTTATGGACGCACACCAAGGCAGAGCTTGCCTGAGGAGGCATCGGGCAAAACACTGTGATGGCATTCGTATGGGGCCAAGGATTCTTCACCTATGTGTGGGGCACAGAGGACGCAGCGGAGCCGAGCAGTGGTGGTCATACTACTGACACACAGGGAGATTCACTTCTCGGACCCCTTGAGGAGGATTTGGAGTGATGATCCTTTCGTCGGCGGGTATGGGGATGCGACGGTGGAGACGATGTTACCGATTTGTGGTAGTCGGACCTGTAGAGGCAGAACTCTAGGACATCACATCCATGGATGTGTGGGAGCCTCTAGCAGTAATCAGTGGACTACTGGTGGACATGGAGCTACATGGTGGTGTACCGTAGTGCGTGGGACTGCATTTTGGAGTAGGAGTGCCCTACATCACATTGAGAGCACGTTGGGAGTGACAGCATTGACACAGCCGGTGGCACGAGACTATGCTGTAGGTACAAGAGGTTCCATGGGTATCCAAAGAAGATTCGTGGCAAGGCCTCGTGTGCAGCATGTTGAGGAGTGGATGGATGATCAGTGGTATGCGAGGGCATACGGTGCTACACGGCAGGGTCTTAGAGCATTGCTTCCAGAGAGACTCATGGACAGGGACACTGGGCTTACCTTTGGAGGTATTTCACCCAGGATCAATGGAGAGACAGAGGGGCGATACTTGGCAGTATCTTTGGGGACTCACACACCTGACTCGCTTCGACATCACTCACAGGTACAGTTGATTATGTTTTCGATCTTTGGCACTTTGGGCGTGAGCAGCAGGGTATGCGAGGTTCACCCGAGATATTTGGATGACACTCAATACACTAGGAGAGAGACTTCTCAGCAGTGGCACTGGGTTGGTGCGCTAGTTGACAGCCGCAGGTTGGGGGATGAGATGATGCGAGGGTATCAGGAGGGCATTCCTTCCGTATGCCATGGTGAGGACTCCTTTTCTTCCTTTTCACACATCCATAGATTCACGAGTCGCTCGGGGAGCGAGGGCACGCGTTGGCGATGGTGATTAGACCGGAGCTATATACCAGTGTCCAGTAGAGCACTTCACCGCATCGACATCGAGCACAAGACAAACAAGCGCGCATCCATATCCTCTCGAGGTGTTGGAGGTTGATGGGATTGTTATCCAGGGGGCTAGTAGACAGCGGGAGTTGTTGGATATGTTGGAGCATCCATCTCTGGGTCGACACTGGGATGAGGCACAGATAGATGTACTCGCAGTCAGCAGAGCTGCAGTGTTTTTAGTGGGTAGCACTCTCCAGGAGTACATCGATGGAGCTTGCAGATACCTTGCCCACTTTTGCCCATTATAGAGAGAGGGGCTTCCTTCTACAGTGCCTCCATCGGGACAGACAGCAGGGAGCAAAGGGGGAGTTGGATTACAAAGTTGGCGCAACATCCCCTGTGCCTCGTTCCATATACCGTTGTTGTTGCTACATCAGATTCTTCTTCTAGGATGGACTGGCGGGAGATCATGAGTTGGTACCCTCTTGATGGCACGGTATTATTCGTAGGGAGCATAGTGGAGCAGGGGCCCTTGGACATAGCAAATGTTACAGATTCCAGCTGGCAGGGGGGCACAGGTCTTCGTTTCTTTAGCACTCCATCCCGATTTCAGCAGAGCATGATGAACATGGGATTGAGTCAGGACTAGGATTGGAGAGAGGTGATGAGTTGGTATGCGCTGGAGAGGCGCATATGCGCTCACAGGTGACATCACAACAGGAGCCGAGGTTTCTGATGCTTGCTATGGTCTTCACCTCTTAGAGCATTGGTCATAGCTAGAGGCAGTGCACAATCCGAGCCGTGGGACTTGTGCGATTATTGGCCACGGTGGCGATGGGATCCGGGAGGACTATTGGTTGGCTGGTACTGTGAGAGGTCACTTTGGGATCCCGGCATTGAGATATCCCTTCGTGTCAAGGTGATGCAGAGGTCAGAGAGGTTTCAGTGGGACCCAGGCACATTTTTCAGTATCGATGCGGAGCATTAGCTAGAGAGGAGGCTTGTTCAAGCGTTGCTTGAGGACAAGCAATTTTTGCCTACGAGGATGCCACTTGGGGAGCGAGCCGATTTTTACAATGGCCCATCACTTCCGTTGCTTGAGGACAAGCAACGTTTTGCCTAGAGACCGTAATATTCCTTAATTAGCATTACTTTCAGAATATTTCATTTTCGTTTAATTTTGCCGCTTTAGCTAAAGATAATAAATAAAGTGAGAAATAAGAGGGGTCATCTCACTTTATGAAATAAAGTGCTTTCCTAGTTGATTGACGTTGTAACTTAAAGGGGTGGCCTTGGGGGTCCACACGTGTATGAGGGGAGGCCTCACGCTGAGCCAAGGGTAACTGCGCAGGCCAAGGAGGGTGAAGGACGCAGTTAAGGTTTTGGAGGGAGTTTAGCACTATAAAAGGAGGGTTTCCACTTCATTGGGCATGGTTGATTTGATATTGATATTGAGAGCTAGACTTCGTCTGCTTCAAAGACGCTCGCTTGTTTAGTCGGTCTCAGCATCGTTTAGTGCAACCGAGTGCTTCCGTGCGGAGATCTCACCCTTAGCCTCGGGGACCCCGAGTGCCTCGCCCGGTAAGGTTATTTTCTTTAGCATCATCCTTCGGGGCCAAAGTGGTGATTTGCGTAGTTTCGGTGGGAGATTTGGCAGAGGAGATACCCCTTTCTGAGATCGTTGTGCTAGGCAGTAGGACGAGATCCGTAGAGAGTGCGAGGACGCATCCGATAGGGAGGACTCGGGGACCCGCATCCAGCAGTAGAGGACGCGTATCCGGGGCAAGAGAGGACGCAGATTCCGGCGAGGACGCAGATCCAGCAGATCCAGGTAGAAGGGACTCAGATCTGGATAGGGAGGACGCAGATCCAGTAGATCCAGCTCTGGAGGACGCAGATCTAGAGAGATAGGACGTAGATCTGGATAGGGAGGACGCAGATCCAGTCAGGGAGGACGCAGATTTGATGAGCAGGGTCATTGTGTGGGGTTTTGGCAGCGTTTTTCAGTGTTTCCAGCCCCGAGGAGTTTGGTTATCTCATCTGGAGGATTTGTGGTTGGATCCACCCCTTCTTGCCAGCGTTTCATTTGGCTTCTGCACTGTCACTAGCAGAGACAGCGTTTTCACTGGTGAGGGTTTGATTGGTGGTGGAGCATCAGCTTCACATTTTCTGGGGTTTGTCTGGAGGATTGAGATCAGCCATCTTTCCAGTTTTCAGCTCATAGTTCCGGGGACTTATGTCCAAATATCAGTGTGTCACTTTGTTTGAATGAGCGTAATATTCAGTAAATGATCTGCATGTGTAGGTTGTTAGTTGTGTTTACTTCAGTATTTACTATGTCTTATTTCCGAAGATAACTTGTATAATTTAATCAAGTAGGAGAAGTATACCATGATACTACAGTAGAATTTTCACACGAATTGAGATATCTATAATTTTGTTTCATTTCTGCATATTGACATGATTGATGAGATAGAAATAAAATAATAACTACATTTTAATATGACAGCTGATGTATTGATATATGGGTTGCATATGGCCAAGTACGTATATCATAGATAGAAACATGTATGAATTATACAGGAACTGTTATCTAAATACAAATTGTTTTGAATATATTGATGTATATGTTATAATGTATGAACAAGTGTTTACATTACAGATAACATCATTACCAAACCGACCACGTGATGATAGAATTCCAAGAACAATTGAGACTCGATGAGATTCCATAATAGGGTGTTAACCCTGGTCCTACTAGGAGGGGTGGAGGTACTGCCCACCGTTTATCCTCCAAAACCTGGAGTCATGGGAGGACTGTGTGAGTCACGCTCCCCTAGACATGTGATGATGACTGTCGGATGCCTATTGAGCGATCAGGTTGATATAATCGACGCTAACACCCTTTTCTATATGTAACCTATCCTTGATGCCACGTACAATTAAATGACTAAGTGGTTAAAAGCAGGTGAGGGCGGCAAAAAAATGCGGCGACCGCGTAACCAGCATTATAAATACTTCCACCCAAAACAATAGAGGAGGGTGGACGAAGGAGGAATTTTTACATCAGAGAGAGCTACAGGCTGGAAGAAGGCTTGATTGGTCTTGTAATTCTAGGCACGGGGGCCAAAAGATTTGTCTTCTGGATCTAGGGACTGTACAGGTAAACCCCAAATAGGCTAGGAGGTGAATGTTGGTTTGGTATCTGCAGCAGCGGGATTAACCAGTCCAAGACACCTTCAATCAATTCCAACTATTCTTTTAGAAATTAAATTTCAGTCATTCTCTGTTTTGAAATTATACAATTAGCACATTAAATCAATCTGGTTAAAAATTGAAAATTTGGTTATTACAAGCTAGCCACATCGAATACTATAGATCACTTCAAACTACATTGGATCACTCTTTCAATCCTATTGTACATATAACTACAATCTAAATTCATCACTGAGGAGATTTCTTGTCAATCATAACAAGAATTGTCCCATGTCAATACCAAGCAATAAGATCATTGTTATGAAACTCTGTTATACATTAGAATGCAACAAGATCACTTCAAGATGTTGTTGCATAGGTCATGTTCTCCATTGGTTGTAGTTACTTGCTTCCATCAAGTTACTGACATCTCATAAAAGGTTACTATCTCATATAGTAAGATCTTTGTCATCATTGTTATGTCATAGTTACATATTAGCCTAACCATGCATCAATATATTTAGGTCATTATCATCACTATAACATAACTATATAGATCTTATGTCACTGAAGATTTGGAACACTGTCTTACAGTCAATGTGACCACACAGTAGAATGTCCATAGGTGTGACCCTCACAATCGTTTCCCAAGCTTCACACAGCTACACTACCTTGTTGTCATAAACAACTTGTTGCAGTGTCTTAAAATGAATAGGTAATAATGCTTTGCTGCGTTTTGGCTCAGAATTAGTTAGGGTTTTTTTAGCAGATTCAGAGTTGATTGCATAGATCAAAACATAGAGAGATGATGCCACACCATGCCGTCATGTATCAATCAATGCTAGTCTCAAAACCAGAGAGAGCAATTTTTATGCACAGAACTGTAGGGACAAATTGTACCAGAGTCTACATGCAGTCCTTAGTTCCTTTTTCAATATGGAAACCCTTGGAGTACAGTTAGGTGCTTTGCAGATGCTTTTCTTCAAATAGATCATGTTCCATCAATTCTCCAATCCAAGGTCACTAGTACAACAGTCAGCTGAATTAGATGCATAGACAGTAGATGTAATTTCATATATATATGCTCAAGGAAACTTCGTTGGTCAAGTGGCACACTTAAGCCTCGGAATCAAGTGAAATTTATCATCAACACTCCTTACTGCAGTTGATGTGATTAAGTAGATGTCGGACTTCTTCATTGTAATATACCAAATGGGAAAATAACAATAATAACAGGCTAAAATATATTAAGGAGAACAAAAGAAAAATTGATATCAAAACACCAACGGAGCCATAAAATGTTGTTTAGCCATTTTATTAATTTGCTAGAAATGAGTATAATGGAGGTGCTGGAATGAAAGCACCTAGGCTTGCTCAAGGCAAGCTAGAGAAGCCCTTTGAATCAATTCTAAAATCCCCCACTGATGGTACGTTGTATGGCTATAGCTCTGCGCTACAATCTGCCAGAAATGTTGTTGCTGCTCTGGAGGAAATGCCACTAGGGCCTGCTAAACTGCTCAGAAAATTCCGGGACTTTAACCCTAGACTCTACTAAAGAAACCCACGAAGGCATTAGCCAAATGTTGACCCCGAAATTTCGGCCCAATTTCCCTTAGCTCCTCTAGCTGCTGTGTAATATTCCCAATTAGCGATAGCTAATTGGAAATATTAATTTTGATCAATTTTGCCTTCTATAGTTAAAATATAAATAAAAGTGAATAAGAGGGGGGGATATAACTCACTTAGAATAAAGTACCCTCCCTAAAGTCACCTAGTGAAATCAACGTTGTGACCAAGGTGGGCCAAGGGGGCCAAGTGACCACGTGAAGAGGGACCCACTTGGAGAGCGTGAGCATGGCCAGCGCAGTTGAGTTGGCAACGTGGGCCAAATGGAGGCAATGTAGGAGATGGTGGGGCCTAGGGTTGAGAGAGGCCCATCGTTATAAAAAGGAGGAGAGCCTCCTCATTTCCTCATTCGAGTTTATGCATATTGAGCTGGTCACTTCGACTTAGAGCACGCTGGTTGTTTAGCTTGTCTGCAGCAATGTTTAGTGCATCGGGTGTCTCCGTTCGGAGATCCCACCCTCAGCCCCGGGAGACTTCGAGTGCTTGCTCGGGTGAGGTAGTCTCATCAGTATTTTGCAGGAGGATCGGTGTTGGCATTCGTGGGAGGAGCAGAGCCATAGAGACTGCGCAGTCTTGAGAGGGAGGACGCAGTCCATCTTGAGGGAGCTCCGAGGTGGCACTATTTTGGAGGATTTTGGCCGGAGGATTGAGCAAGGGGCCAGCCCTTGCCTATTGGAGGCTTTTGGCAGAGTGGAAGGCCATATTTTGGAGGATTTCATTCAGCATCAGCGTGGCCCTTGGGAGGATAGCGTAGATCCTCAAGGGAGGTATTTTCGGGGGGGTCGCCCATTTTAGAAACGCTCTCTGGGCTTTCTGGGTATTGTGAGTAGAGGCAGATTCCAAAGTTTCAGCTCTTTCTGAGTAGGGGAGCAGCCCCAAATACTCATCTTGTTCCAACAGTAACAGCAGCACGACAGTTTTCCAGCAGCTTGGACGCAGAGCAGAGAGCCGCCATTCCATCGTTATTCTAAGAGTATTCCTACACTTTCCTGGTGCAAGTCGACGTGCCATCACTCTGACCACCTCTTGTACTCATTTCTATTTCTCAGTATAATAAAATGGCTCAGTATTCTCTCTATTTCATGTGTATCTGCTTCATGTTCAGTTTATAGCATTTTGTATCTTGTTGTATGCTTTGTATTACTGGTTATTTCCCTTTCGGGATATTACAATGGTATCATAGCTCATAGACCTGGCTCAGCCTGTGGAGCGAGTTGGCTATGACACCAGAAGAGAAGCCGTATATTTGCTACAGAGGTAGAAAGTACAGTGACAGAGAGCGTAGGTTGCAAATCACCTACGAAGAGGGTGACTGTGTTCCAATGGTGGACGCAGAACAAGAGGAACCAATGGCAGATGATAGTGATGCGAAGAAGTTTGGGGAAATGCTCCTCAAGTCAGTACAGGATCTGTCGAGGCAGATTGAGGTGATGGGGCAGAGATTCACTGCTGTAGAGGCTAGACAGCGTGAAACCCCAAGGGGTTTTCAGATTGGTGAGGGATCAGGCACATCCCACCATTTGCAGGAGCACGATGCCACTCAGCACATGGCATCACATGCCTCCACACGTTCCACTATGCCCACTTTTATGGGTGCAGACACTGGGGCAGGAGCACAGCAGGAGCCAGAGCCTAGCCACATGGGTGATTATTTTGCTGAGTATCAGGCATATGGGCAGGAGTTCAGGGATGCCCTTTCATTCAGAGATTTTGTCCAGCTCCTGCGGGACAGCAGATCCTGCAACCATCACAGAGGGCATCGGCATTATCACGAGGGAGACACTCAGTGTACAGTGAGCAGGTTCCATTTGCCCACATTTGATGGTTCATCAAACAGTTCGGCAAAGGCTTGGGTGGAGAAACTAGACATATACTTCCAGCTCAACCAGATGGCAGAGATGGAGGCCATCAAGGTGGCAGCACTGCATCTGGATGGCAAGGCTCAGGATTGGTGGTTCCATGGGATGGTTACACTCGGGCATTCGACAGTGACTACATATGTCGAGTTCACTCGGAGATTGATAGAGAGGTTTGATCGGAGGGATCCGGAGGAGCACTTTGTTGAGCTGACAAGGCTCAAGCAGACCTGGATCCCGGATACTTATATCTCAAATTTCCTGAGACTTTTTGTGATGGTGCCAAATCTATCCGCGGCACGGATAATTTATATGTTCATTGAGGGGTTAGCAGAGCCGCTTCGGGGATTGGTCAGATCCAGTAGACCAACCACACTCCATGACGCAATTGGTAGGACCCGGGATTTGCAGGATGCCTTACCCAGGACCAGGACGCCTTACCCCCAGAGACAGGCTTTCCAGCTTAAGGGGAAGGATGTGAGGATTCCGCCTCCAAAGGGGAATCCGGGTAGGGGACAGTTGGATGATGATGCCAGGACGGAGTTGAAGAAGAAGAGGCTGTGTTTCACATGTCAGGAGCCGTGGGCACCAGGACATAGATGTGTTGTGGGCAAAGCACACTTTATTGAGGTCTTCTCCGAGAGCAACGGGGAAGAGGATGAGTATGATGACATGGAGGCAGGGGGCAGCCATGCAGTGCAGGACCATTTGCCACCTCCACCACCAGGAGCAGGAGGTGCAGCCTTTGCACCTACAGGGGGGACCCTTACTGCATTGCGGGGAGTACCCAAGTATCTGACGCTACGTGTCCGAGGGACAGTACGGGGGCAGCGAGTATCAATACTGATGGACAGTGGGGCAACCCACAACTTCATCGATGCACAGATGGTAGAGCGGAGAGGCATACAGACAGAGAGCTTCGATGGGTTTTCAGTGTTGGTCCCAGGAGATCAGACGATGCAATGTACCAGATATGTTCCAGAGCTGGCAATGACGATGGGCACCTACACAGTGACTGACCACTTTTTCGTGGTTAACATACTGGATACCAATGTGGTATTGGGTGTACAGTGGCTGATCACTCTCGAGAAGGTCACCACAGATTGGGAGGCATTGGAGATGGAGTGGGATGATAAGAAGACCGGGAAGCATGAGAAGATACGGGGCATGCACACTTACCCACCCCAGACCATTTCAGCTCACCGGATGGAGGCAGACTTCCGGAAGGGAGACATAGAGTGGGCAGTAGAGCTGCGTGCATCAGAGGCAGGGACTACCGGGCAGACAATTCATCCAAAGATACAGACCATCCTTGACAGGTATGCCACGGTGTTTGGGGAGATACCGCCAGGTGAGCCACCAGATCGGGGATTTGAGCATACTATTGAGCTAGAGCAGGGCATTCAGGGCATTATTACCACACCCTATAGGCACCCCAAGGCCTATCGAGACGAGATTGAGTGGGCTATCCGTGAGTTGTTAGCTCTTGGACACATTCGGCCTAGCACCAATCCTTTCGCTTCTTCGATAGTGTTGGTGAAGAAGAAGGACGGCACATTGCGGATGTGCATAGATTACAGGACCCTGAACAAGAAAACCATGAAGAACAGGTACCCTATACCACGAATGGACGAGATGATGGATGAGTTGAGAGGGGCACAGTTCTTCTAAAAGATTGATTTGAGATCCGGGTACCACCAGATTTGCGTGAGGAAATAGGACATTCCCAAGACTGCTTTCAGGTGCCATTATGGCCATTTTGAGTTCTTGGTGATGCCCTTTGGGCTAACCAACGCACCGGCCACCTTCTAGTCGTGCATGAACCACATCTTTCGCAGTCACCTAAGGAAGTTTGTGCTAGTCTTCTTTGATGATATATTGATATATAGCACGACATGGGAGGAGCATCTCCAGCACATAGAGGTAGTGTTGCGTATTTTGGAGGAGCAGCAGTTTTATGCTAAGCTCTCCAAGTGCGAGTTTGGGTTGACGGAGATGCTATATCTAGGACACATTATAGGGGTGGATGGAGTGAGGTTCCACGAGGAGAAGATCAGGGCCATCAGAGATTGGCCAGAGCCGAGAAACGTGATAGATTTTTGAGGGTTTGTAGGTATCTGCACCTACTACAGGAAGTTCGTCAAGAGTTTCTCTCAGCTTGCTACACCCCTGACAGATTTGACGAAGAAGGGGGCATTCAGTTGGACAGATACAGCGCAGAGAGCCTTTGACAGGCTCAAGGAGGTGATGAGCAGCTGCCCAATACTTGCATTGCCAGATTTCACACAACCATTTGTTCTGGAGTGTGATGCATCGGGAGAGGGGATCGGTGCAGTATTGATGTAGGGAGGTCACCCGATAGCTTTTGAGAGCCGGAAGCTCCTTCCACATGAGCGGTTATATGCAATATATGACAAGGAGATGCTGGCCATCATGCATGCCTTGGCCAAATTCCGGCAGTACCTGGTAGGTAATAGGTTCAGGGTGAGGACTGACCACAACAGCCTCAGATTCTTCTTAAAGCAGAAGAAGCTACAGGAGAGGCAGCAGAAGTGGGTCAGCAAGATCCAGGCCTACGACTTTGACATCGAGTATGTCAAAGAGAAGAACAACGTGGTGGCTGATGGACTTTCACACAGACCAGCCGCGTTGTCTCTGATGAGTTTGGACCCAGATTGGAGGGCTCAACTTTTGGTGGAGTACTCCAAGGACAGGTTTGCTTGTGAGGTTCTGGATGGGCAGGTGATGGATGATAGATACAGGGTGATGGATGAGATCATCTACTACAGGGATAGGATCTTCTTGACTGAGGGCTCCCAGCTCAAGAAGAAGATACTGCAGGCTTCTCATGATTCACCATTGTCTGGCCACCAGGGGTTTACCAAAACCTACAAGGCCATCAGGGAGAGGTTCTCATGGAAGGGCCTCAAGGAGGACGTACTCCAGCATGTCAGGGAGTGCGAAGTTTGTCAGCGCAACAAGGGGGAGATAAACCATCCAGTAGGTTTGTTGCAGCCTCTTCCCATTCCAGAGGGGAAGTGGGAGAGTATTTCAATGGACTTCATCACAGGGTTGCCCATGGTGCATGGCAAGGACTATATATTTGTCGTCGTTGATCGACTAACGAAATATGCACACTTTTTCGCCATAGCCACGCACTATACAGCAGCACAGGTGGCAGAGCTGTTCTTCCGGCATATCTTCAGGTTACATGGTCTTCCCAAGACCATTGTCAGTGACAAGGACAGCCGCTTCATGGGCGGATTTTGGTAGGAGCTTTTCTGGCTGGTGGGGACAGAGTTGACACCAAGCACCAGCTACCACCCACAGATAGATGGACAGACAGAGATAGTTAACAAGTGGCTAGAGGGCTACTTGCGTAACTATGTCAGTGGGCAGCAGAGAGCATGGATGTAATGGCTGCACCTAGGAGAGTATTGCTACAACAACACACATCACATGTCTATCGGTATGTCTCCGTTCTATGCATTATATGGTTATCATGCTTTATCTTTTGTTGATGTGATGTTTGGTACCAACAAGGCTTCGAGAGCCAAGGATTGGATCCAAGAGAGTCAGGACATCCTCTACGCTCTCAAGGATAACATGGCTACAGCACGGAACCAGCAGAAGCTGTATGCCGACAAGGGTCGGGTGGAGAGACAGTTTGAGGTAGGGGACTTGGTCTACCTACGTTTGCAGCCATACCGACAATAGACTCTAAAGAAGAAGGGGGATGAGAAGCTTAAGCCCCGTTTTTATGGGCCTTACAGGGTGATACGCAGGGTTGGACAGGTTGCCTATGAGTTGGAGCTGCCCCAAGGCAACAAGATTCATAACATTTTTCACGTATCGTGCCTAAAGAAGGCTTTGGGACAGCAGGTGACAGTGACAAAGGAGCTTCCACCTGCAGATGATGAGGGGCATTTGGTGCTACAGCCGGAGGCCATTATTGATATTAGAGAGAGACAGCTGCGGAGCAGGACAGTCCGGGAGTTCTTAGTGAGGTGGAAGAATTTGCTGGATGAGGATGCCACTTGGGAAAGTGAGAAGATCTTGCAGCATCCATCACTACAGTTGCTTGGGGTCAAGCAACATTTTGCGAGGGGAGACTGTAATATTCCCAATTAGCGATAGTTGGAAATATTAATTTTGATCAATTTTGCCTTCTATAGTTAAAATATAAATAAAAGTGAGTAAGAGGGGGCGATATAACTCACTTAGAATAAAGTACACTCCCTAAAGTCACTTAGTGAAATCAATGTTGTGACCAAGGTGGGCCAAGGGGGCCAAGTGACCACGTGAAGAGGGACCCACTTGGACAGCGTGAGCATGGCCAGCGCAGTTGAGTTGGCAACGTGGGCCAAATGGAGGCAATGTAGGAGATGGTGGGGCCTAGGGTTGAGAGAGGCCCATCGTTATAAAAAGGAGGAGAGCCTCCTCATTACCTCATTCGAGTTTATGCATATTGAGCTGGTCACTTCGACTTAGAGCACGCTGGCTATTTAGCTTGTCTGCAGCACTGTTTAGTGCATCGGGTGTCTCCGTTCGGAGATCCCACCCTCAGCCCCGGGAGACTTCGAGTGCTTGCTCAGGTGAGGTAGTCTCATCAGTATTTTGCAGGAGGATCGGTGTTGGAATTCGTGGGAGGAGCAAAGCCATAGAGACTGTGCAGTCTTGAGAGGGAGGACGCAGTCCATCTTGAGGGAGCTCCGGGGTGGCACTATTTTGGAAGATTTTGGCCAGAGGATTGAGCAAGGGGCCAACCCTTGCCTATTGGAGGTTTTGGCAGAGTGGGAGGCCATATTTTGGAGGATTTCATTCAGCATCAGCGTGGCTCTTTGGAGGATAACGTAGATCCTCAAGGGAGGTATTTTCGAGGGTCACCCATTTCAGAAACGCTCTCTGGGCTTTTCTGGGTATTGTGAGTAGAGGTAGATTCCAGAGTTTTAGCTCTTTCTGAGTAGGGGAGCAGCCCCAAATACTCATCTTGTTCCAGCAGTAGCAGCAGCACGGCAGTTTTCCAGCAGCTTGGACGCAGAGCAGAGAGTCGTCATTCCATCGTTATTCTGAGAGTATTCCTACACTTGCCTGGTGCAAGTCAAGGTGCCATCACTCTGATCACCTCTTGTACTCATTTCTATTTCTCAGTATAATAAAATGGCTCAGTATTCTCTCTATTTCATGTGTATCTGCTTCATGTTCAGTTTATAGCATTTTGTATCTTGTTTGTATGCTTTGTATTAGTGGTTATTTCCCTTTCGGGATATTACAGAGAAGCTTCCCCACAACCTTGGGCTCATGGGCATGAAAATCATAGTAAATGGAAAAAAAATTAAGTAGCACATTGTTGGTGGGAAAAGAGGCAAGCATGCATAGCCCTAAATCTATGGAAAAATTCATTAACACATGGGTTTTGAAGAACATACCTGTTAATGGAAGAGATGAAGTTTGTCTCACTGTTCTTCAATCTTTGAAGATAAAATAATTCTTAGTTGCTGGTGATAATGGTTGTTTGATCATCAATCCCTCTTTGACAACCTCCCCAAAGCTTTCCCCTTCCTTCTCCAAGACTCACAAACATAAATGAGGAAAACAAAATGAAATTTCCCTTTTCTAGCCGCGGCCAAGAGAAGACTGACGATATTTTAGGTTGTAGCGCGATATTTTCCTGAGATATTGCCAATATTTCGGAAATATCGCGATATTTTTGGGAGAGAAAATATCGCGATATTATCTTGGCGATATTTTTTTTCGCCGAAAATATCGCGATATTTCCGAATATCGGCGATATTATCATCATTGATATGCACAACCCTCAAGAAAGCCATCACGTAAATGTTCATGATAAGCTTTCAAAGTTGGGGCTAGGGCTTCCGTTTTCTCACAAATGAACCTTGGGAATCTCATGAAACCTTGAGGAACTAGGGGAGACACTAGCGCAGTACTTTATCCAAGTGGAATTGAAAAATCCCTCCCCTTCGTAGCAAGGCTGTGTAGGTTGGAGGCTAAAATTTTTGGGAGGAGAAAAAGAGAAGGGAAAAGGGGGTGATCACCAAATTTGCTTGGATCAGTGCCTTATCCTTGGGCTATGGAGTCTATGTGATTCAAAATTTGGTCGAAATTTTCTTCAAGGAGGCTAAAATGTGATGCCCTAGAAAGCACTCTTTAACATTACCCATCCAAAATCAATGGATTTTTTTGGAAGAAAAACAAGTTTTACTCCACTATGAACATTCATCTACTTGTTATCAATGAGTAACATGCACAACTTTGCAATCTAACCATCTTTTACAATGACATTCAATAATTAGGGCACAAAAGAAAAAGCTAGTTACAAACTTTCCACACATTAGACAGTTTTCATATAAAAAAGTCTTGAACAAGATTTACTTACAAGATAACAATAGATATATTCAATACAAGATCAAGAAGATGGCTCTAAGAGGGAACAAAATTTCAGCTCCAAAAATATCGAAATGCATCAAAAGATCTCCAATAGACAACCAAGAGAAAAGTACGAAATTCTTCCAAGAGAGCTAATCCAAGAAGTGATGATGATCAAATATATATGAGACTCTACTTTATTTATATGAGCCTCTACAAGTTCAAATTAGCCTAATGAGTCCCTAAATTTATTTTAATGTGAAAAATAACACTCACTTTGGTGACAAGCCCAACAAATAGCTCAAATGTGTAAGATAAGCCACCCTAATGAAGCTGAAATGATAAAATAATGGTGCAAAGGGCCATTGGAGGGCCTAGTTGAGTCCTCAAGTGCCATGATGAAGAAGAGGGCTCCACAAATAATGGTCAAAGGGGGTGGCCCCTTGATCTCCAAGCAAAACATCATGTGGTGATCCTAAGTGGCTTCGAGGCACAATAAATGGTCTCATGGGTCCAAGTGGCTCATAATCAAGTCGATGCTCCATCAATGAGGGCTAGAAGATGACACGTGTGTTCCCATGTCTCTCTAGAAAAGGCATAACCTCCTCTGGGCCTTGGATCAACTGCCAAGTGTCGGATGCAATGTGTGGTCGGTTTTGCGATGTTGTCCAAGTGCATCATCATCTCTGTATAATCTGGGGCATGAGAAAGCAAGTAGTGGTGCAGAAGAAGCCCATAGCATGGTAATTAATGCTCTACATGGATGGAGGCCCATGGCTCTCAACGCTCACCCTACAAATGCCCACTATGATCCTCTGGAGGGCTTGGTTCCCGTATAGAGAGGCCATGCCCAAGATGAAAACTCACCTGCAATCCTATATAAGATCCAATGGGTCCTTTTGCCTTCCATTGCAATAATTCATTAGTGCAATTGAGTAAATAAGCTTGCTAATCAACGACAGACAAGCACACTTCATAGTGGCTTTCCCTTCCAAATTTGGGCTTTAGACATGCCCGAATGTTTCCTTCCTTGGTAAGAGAGGTTACTGGATGACCCTATTAGGTGGTTTCAACCTCTGAGAGAGTGGCAGGTCCATGGTACATCCATCAAATGGCAACTGTGATGTGAAATAGTGATGGAACAAAGTGGGGCAAAAGGGAAGGCTCCACACCACAGGCTATGGTACAAGGGTAGCTATGATGAAGGAGGCCCATACCTTGGGTATATGAATGTAGGAGGGAGCAATCGTGGTACATGAGTTACCTTGGCCTTTCTTTTTCCACCCTTCTTCATTTTCCTTTCGCATTTTATTGAATTTTCCTTATTTTACTGCTCGGGGCTCAAAGGGGACCAGAGCATGATGTGTAAGATGTAGCAGTGATTTCCCCCTTAAAGTGGGGCAGTTCATTTCCCACCAGGGGTTGGATAATCATGGGTTTCTTAAGGATGTAAGGGGTACTCATAGGGGCCCTAGGAACCAGGGTGATGGCCATAATGATAAGGAGTAGAACTCATGTTTGGCTTTTGCCCACATGCTAAATTTTAATGTCCTGACTATATTTTGCATTTTGTGGTACATTTCTTGTTGTATGTGGCCATATTATGATTTTATCTTTCTTTTTAGCTGCATCAACCTCTGGGGCATTGTTTTAGGCCCGACCCAAGGTGTGGGCAAGGGGAAGGGGAGGCTAACACCTTGTGGACCCAATGGATAAATGTGGGCCCAGATGGGAAAAATGTCAAAAGGGCTTATAATGAGTATAGGGGAGAGAGTTATATGGTGTCGGGAAGTGGGACAACACAACGAAAATCAGGGTTTCCCATGTAATGCCACTTCTAAAGCTAGTAGCCAATAAAAGAGATCCCATGAGACTAGGATACAAGATTAACCCCCAAAGCTGAGATAAGAAAACAAGAGTACAGTGCAAGCCCCTTTCTTTTCTCCGAATCCCCCCACTAATCCATGCCGAAGTGTGCAAAAAAAAAAGAAAAGCATAAACACCCAATTACATAATGAAAAATCATACCTTCGAGCTTGGTAGCCCACCTTCAAACATATGATCATGACAGATGAACGAGGGTACACGACAACGGGCTTAGGTGGCGGAGAATGGTAGCACATCGAGCTATCAGGTGGATGCTGGTTGTCGGCTGAAGACAAATCTAGGAGAAAGATTCTCCTATAGGGGTCACCCACAAGTGGTGGGTAACAAGACCTTTAGCAAAATTAGCAGTCAAGGTGCTTTCACAGGTGGTTAATACTTCTTTTGCAAAGAGGTGTTGGAGCACCTACAATTTCATCCATAATGTCAAAAGAGACTCCCTTATTGAAAATTGGGCAGAAAGCTTGGTTTATATACACTACAACTTGAAGTTGTGACACATTAGTATCAGCGGGCTTGATTTGATAGAGCATATGTCACTTGGGACAACAACTCGAAGGAGGATAATTTGGAGGATGGAGCCTTACATTTAGAATAGTTGGAAGTAGAACTTTTGGATGATGAGGATGACAATCATCAAGCAGTAGCGACAACATCAACAACAACCCGAAGGAGGATAATTTGGAGGATGGAGCCTTACATTTAGAACAATTGGAAGTAGAACTTTTGGATGATGAGGATGACAATCATCAAGCAGTAGCAACAACATCAACAACAATGCCACCCCCATCCACTAGCAGGCTCAAGTTGCACCAACTTTTCCGCCACCTCCATCTGCAACATTGCATGGAGGTCATGTGCCTTCTGGTTCTGGACGTGGTTCATGACCATTGTAGAGTTAGAGTCTAGACTATGTAGGAGGAGACTCCCATTGTTCATAGATCACGAGAAAATAAATTATAAGTTTCAAGTGGCAAGAAGAAATTTTAGTAGATAGTAGATTTACTTCTTTTCTAGTTTCTAGTACTCTTTCATATTTATTATGGTATTTTTTGTTAACAATATATGAAAATTTAAGTTTGAAGTTAGCAATTATAACTCATTGGTAATGAATTATGAATATGATGCTTTGTGAAACATTTCATTTCTTTTTTGATATTCTTTGTTATAGTTTGGTAATGGTTACAAATACAACCTTAGTGATGAAAAATGTTATATATTGAATTTTGAAACTTTAAGGTTGATGAGAATCGAGATGTTGTGGACTTGTGGTTGATGAAGATTATAACTACTAGATGATTGATGTTATATGGTTTAATCCATGTTTTTATGCTTTTTATAATTAATTCATCATTCTACATGCTTTTTGTTGACATACATGCATCAAAACATAGATAAATATATATTATATAAAAAACGCTCCCGACCAGGAAACCTCTGAAAATTGTCGCTCCTGCTACCACTTCCTGCTCTTGCTCCCATTTCCAAGCAGCCTGGGTTTAAGGCTTACCACCAACCAAACCATGCTTATGGAAAATATGTTTGTCTCTGGCTACAACTCTAATTTTGGCTCTAGGCTTCTATACGACTTTGAAGCTAGTAGCTGACTATCAACTCTCCCTCTGTCAGATACAAGGTGAGAAGATGAAAATATTTCAATTGCAAGACATGTCAATATTCAAGAATAAACTCTGCAGTATGACCAACATATCTTTTTGGCTTTTAAAGGCCATTGCTAAGAAGCAATCCATCTAAGGTGAATCTTTTCTCTTGTAGGATTCTTGTGTCTAGAACATCTGTTTGAATGATGAGTATGTTTTCCATAATGCTCAGAAGGGTGAAGATCAAAACACTAATCTTTCGGTGGCCAACTTGATCACAATGTTGGCATTTGATAATTTGAAGTGGATGTAGCGCATATGAAGATGAGTTGTCCTGAAGAAACTCAATGTGAAAATTCCACAAATTGGAATCCTAATGCAACAACTGATTAAGTTTATTCTATTTGTTAATTTACTGAACAAATTATTTACTGTTTGCTACTGTAAATATCAAAACCCATAACACTACGACCTCCACAAATAAAAAATACTGCGGAAGAAAATAGCGCTGAAAGACAGATGCACACACACACAAATAACACAGTTATTTTTGGACCAATGTCCTCGGAAACACCCAATGCAGGAAAACCGGTGCAACAGCTGAGGGTTTGTATATTATGCAGTAGTAAATCTGAGTACAAATCTATGGTTGCTCAAACCATACAGAGAAAATTTGACAAAAAGTTAGTGAGAAAAATTCTCACTCTGCCACTGGTGATCCGACATTGATTTGGGCTCAAGATGAGCTCCTCCGCACTGTCTTTGCACAGTCACTGTGTCACCCTACGCAGTACTGCATCCTCTTAGCTGGGAACAACTTTCCCTCTCGCTATCTGATCAATTGCTGTTTGGAAGGCTGATCGTCTTCACCTCTGGGCCTCCTGCCTAGCCTCTGGCTTTGAAAATCACACTGCTCCCCAACAAAAACGGAATCTCCTCTGAAGCTCTGCGCTGCCTTTGCGTGGCTTTGCATTGCCTCTCTATGGCACTTGTCGCCTCTCTGCTGTGCAGTCATCGGATCTGGAAAAACTTCCTCCGGCCGTACTATCCCTACCTTTCTCTCACTGCAATGAGCTCACTAGCTCTCTCTCCGGCTACTCAACGTTGCTACTCAGGTAATCAATCTGCTAGTGAATTTGATCTCTGCAAATCTGTCTTCCAAGTCCCATCGAGTTCCTTCTTGTAATCTCTCGTTGAGACATCAACGACCACGATTAAAACTTAATCGATGGTTAAGATTAACTAGGACTTGATCCATGTCTTTTTCTAGAAGATTCACATCTGACTTACTTAATACCTTTTAATTAATAATATTTCCTAAGTTTAGACTTAGGAAATATTAAAAAACTGATTAATTATTTTAATTAACCCATCTGTAGATGGAATTTCCAAAAACGATTTCTGGGTATTGGAGTACTCGTGCATTCTAACCTCTCTGCAAAATCTTGAGGCTAGAACACATCCTATGCTACTAGAAACTAACACTCAACATTCTGGAACTTGATTGGTTTGGATTAGTTTGGGATGTAAAAGGTCACTTCTTTTTCATATCCAGGACTAGTTCTATGCTTGTTATTGATGGCTTCTTCCCAAGGTCTAATGATGAGCTTGGGAAGTGTAAATGAAACTTGTGCATCTTCATGTGAATATACTCCTGAAGTGGCATCATTAGTCTAATCATATGTTGACTATTGATAGGAATCAATCTCAAACAGAGAATTGTCTAAATAAGAACCCGTTCAGAGTGTTGATTCCTTTGCTGTAATTAATCTTGTTGGAATTGAGATTCAGGCAGTAGAAACTTGATTTTGTCATGTGAATCTTGTAAACAATTTTGAACATTTGCGAGTATGGCTTTGTCGATTGTAAATGTTTTTTCAATCATAGAGGGTATTAGAATATTCAGTAAGACTAATAACCGATAAATTTTGGCCATTTTCTCAGCAATACAAGCTCAACAAATTAAATGTGTTTGCTTCATCAAAAAGTGCACCTTTCCTTCAAAAACCAGAGATGATGTCAATTTTGTTAATCTCTTTTGAGAACTTCCAATCTCCCAAGGAACACACCAACAATTTGGTCACAAAAACGAACCAATGAAGAAGAGGCAATGCCTACTTTGGTCTCCTTGCAATTTTTTTACAAGTAATGAAGAACTATCATAGCAATTACTTGTAGTACTGTTGCTATTGGCACTGAAAAGATTCATTGTGAGTGAAACTACTTCTCAGATTTGAGCCTGCAAAATGCAGGTTTTAAAACTGAAAGGGGTCTCTGTTATTCACTAAGAGAGCTATGACTGAGAATCATGGATACAATTTCATTGAATGTATCAATAGGAATGTTCAAAACCCATCAAAGTTAATTGTGCCACAAACTTTTGTTAATGATGTTGTCCTGGATGCAACAAATATGACAACCACCACCCTGGTTTGATACTATAAAGCAGAGGTTATGAATCACGCATTGTAGGAGATATACCATGCATAAAGGTAATAGGAGAGTGCCAAACATTTATGCGTTAGTAGTTTAGGGTTCGGATAAGTAGATGATAACTATTCTTTTCAATTTATAACATGTTCACAACTAGAACGAAGACTTCAGTGTCATCTGAAAGACTGAAACCATCCAAGAATATGGGTTACGTGCTACTACATGTTTGATACAATATCACACTTTAACATAAGTTGCTGCTGTTGATACAATACATGGTTTCTTAGTCCAATGAACACAAGGGGCTATTAAGGTTTCTTTGTAATATTCCTAATTAGCTATTCTGCTAATTAGAAATATTAATGTTTTGATAATTTTGTATTTCTAATGTTAGCCAGAAATAATGTGGGTCAGGGACCCACAAATTATATTAGAGCAAACTATGGCATTTTCCTATAGTGGAGAGGGAATTATTGCGGCCTTGGTGAGGGCATGATGAGCCAATGAGGAGGCACTGCAACATCCAGAGAGGCAACGCACGAGTGGCTCAAGGAGGGTAGCGCATAATTTGGTGGGGCCCAAAGGGAACGTTGGGCCTTTGGAGACAAAAGGGAAGAGGCAACTCATTTTGGTCATTCATTCAATCATCTAATTCAACTTGTCTTTTGACAAAGCACGCTTGAGCAAGTGCCAAGTCTGCATTGCTGTTTAGCAACCGAGTGTTCCCCGAGCGAGAATCTCAACCTCAGCTTCGGGGGACTTCGAGTGTCTGCTCTAGGGAGGAGATTTCATCAGTTCGATTCAGGGAGTATCTATGGGATCCATTCACGGCGTGTTCACCATCAACAACAACGCAACACAGTCCCAATAGCGCAGTCACTGTGCAGTAGTGAGAGAGAGTTCATTCGGGTGCTGAGGAGTGTAGGAGATTTTGAGGAGGAAATTGTTGGGGAGGTTGAGAGCTTCCTAACAGGGTTATTGCACATATTTTGGGAGCATTCTGCAGTGATATTTCCAAGTGCACAATTTCAGCCAGTAGCGCATAGGGCCAATTTCTGGGTTCAACCATGCCACAATTCCTTCGTGGGTTATTGTGGGTTTTGTGAGTAGAGTCCGAGGTTAAAAGCCCAGAATTTTTTGAGCATTATTCCAGGCCCCACAAGTAGATTTAGTGGAGCAACAACAACATTTCTGGGCCAGGACTGCGCAGAGCTAGAGCAGCACAACGTCCCTTTGGGGGTTGATTTGAGCTTGTGATAGAGGCTACTTCAGGTTGCCTTGAGCAAGTCCAGGTTCCATCATTCCAACACCCACATTGTACTCTTATATCAGAATTAATAAAATGGCTCAGATCTGAATTTTATGGCTCCAGTTCGTGTTTTCATGGTGTTATTATTTCTGTTGTTATTAATGTCTATTGATGCATTGTTATTACTGTTAAATTCCAAGTAGGAATATTACAGTGGTATCATAGCTCATAGACTTGGCTCATCCTGTGGAGCACACAGTCTATGACACCAGAGAACAAATAGAGCGTGACTTACCAGAGACAAAGATACAGGAGCAAGGAAAGGGAGCTCGAAATCACTCCAGATCCGGTGGATAGCGTTCCAGAGGTTGTAGAAAGGAAGATGGAACACATAGAATATGGAAGGAACGAGGAGAAGGAATTTGCGCACCTTCTGCTGAAATCAATACAGGACCTCTCCAAGAGGATTGAGGAGATGGGTCAATAGTTTAGTAATGGAAGCAAGGGGAAGGGAGTCCAAGGGGATTTCCAAGTTGGAGAAGGGTCTGGCACTTCTAGCACCAGGCAACACCCTACACTACATTGCCGGCTGTACCATATACTCCACCACGGTCCACTATTCCTACGTTCTTAGCTTCAGGAACAGGAGGGCAACAGGAGCTGGAAGAGGCTCACTACGAGGAATATTTCATAGAATATCAGTCTTATGGGCCGGATTTCGAGAAGGCCATCACATTCAAAGATTTCTGCCAGTTGAAGACCAACAACAAACCCAAAGGCCAGACTGGAGGGGGATACACGCAGGGGAGTGACTTACAATGTACAGTGGGTAGGTTGTTCCTCCCAACTTTTGATGGCTCTTCTAAGAGTTTAGCAAAGGCATGGGTGGAGAAGTTGGATGTCTATTTCCAACTGAGTCAGGTGATTGAGACAGAGACAATCAAGGTTGCCATGGTGCACATGGAGGGAGAAGGCTACGATTGGTGGTTCCATGGGTTGACTACACTGGGTCACGCAGGGGTGAAAACGTATGATGAGTTCACACGGAGGGTGTTGCAGAGATTTGACAGGAAGGACCCAGAAGAATACTTTGTGGAGCTAACTAAGCTCAAGCAATCAGGGAGTCCAGAAGTATATATTTCAGAGTTCTTGAGATTGTCCATGATGGTTCCGGACCTATCAGAATCTAGGAGGATTTTTATGTTTGTGGAGGGGTTGGCAGAGCCATTGCGAGGCTTAGTGAGGTCAACCCGACCTGCTACTCTACAGGATGCAGTGGGGAGAGCGAGAGACTTACATGATCTCTACATAGGGCTAGAGCACCACTGCCCACTAGACTAGTCTTCTAGTAGAAAGGGAGAGACATGAGAGCTCCACCCCCGAGAGGCAACCAGGGCTGGAGCAACTTGATGATGACACCAGGAGGAATCTTCGGAGGAAGAAACTTTATTTCACTTGCCAGGAGCCATGGGCATTGGTTCACAGGGGTGCAAGAGGGAAGGCACACTACATAGAGGTCTTCTCAGATGGTGATGGGGATGAGGAGGCATTCTTTGAGATGGGAGGAGAGGACAGCGCAACAGCCAGGGAGGGAGAACCTCCACCCCAACCCCCACCGACAACAGGAGGGTACACATTTGCACCTTCAGGAGGGGTCCTCGCATCACTGCATGGAGTACCCAAGTATTTGACTTTGGGGATCTGGGGTACGGTATAGGGGCAGTGTGTCTCAGTGCTTGTGGATAGTGGGGCCACGCACAACTTCATTGATGCACATATGGTGCGTAGGAGGGGCATTACGATAGAGGAGTTCGAGGGGTTTTCAGTGCTAGTGTCGTGAGACAGGACCATGCAGTGCACCACCTCTGTCCTAGTGCTGACTGTGACCATGGGGAACTACTCCATGATCGACCACTTCTTTGTGGTTGACATTCCAAACACCAACATAGTGTTGGGAGTCCAATGGATCTACACCCTTGGCAGAGTCACCATTGATTGGAAGAGATTGGAGATGGAGTTTCTGAAACTGGATGGCAAACCAGTGATGCTGAGAGGCATGCACTCATACCCACCACAGGCTGTTTCTGCACACAGGATGGAGGCTGATTTGAGGCTTGGAGATATGGAGTGGGCTGTGGAGTTGAGGATCTCAGAGGCTGTAGGTGTGACCAAGTCACCTCATCCTGAGATTTAGGCTATTCTGGACAGATACCCGATAGTATTTGGGGACATACAACCGGGCCAGCCATTAGACCGGGGATTTGAGCATACCATTGAGTTGGAGCACGGGGTGCAAGCAATGATCACGAACCCCTATAGGCATCCTAAGGCCTATAAGGATGAGATTGAGAGAGCTATTCATGAGCTTTTAGCATTGGGACACGTCAGGCCCAACTCTAGCCCTTTCACTTCTTCAATTGTTTTGGTGAAGAAGAAGGATGGGTCACTAAGGATGTGCATTGACTATAGGGCCTTGAATAAGAAAACCATGAAGAACCGCTACCCCATTCCCAGGATCGATGGGTTGATGGATGAGCCGAGGGGAGCTAAGTTCTTCTCCAAGATCGATCTGAGGTCTGGGTACCATTAGATTTGGGTGAGGGACAAGGATGTCCCTAAGATTGCATTCAGGTGTCACTATGGACACTTTGAGTTCTTGGTGATGCCCTTTGGGCTAACCAATGCTTCGGCCACATTCCAGTCCTACATGAACCACATCTTTCGTGGCCAGTTGAGGAAGTTTGTGCTGGTATTTTTCGATGACATCTTGATATGCAACCGGACTTGGGAGGAACACTTGCAACACGTAGAGGCAGTACTGTGTATCATAGAGGAGCAACAGTTTTATGCAAAACTGTCCAAGTGTGAGTTTGGTTTGATTGGGATGGTCTATTTGGGGCATATCATTGGAGTTGATGGAGTGAGGGTCCATGAGGAGAAGATCAAGGCCATCCGGGATTTGCCCGAGCCCAAGAATGTGACAGAACTTCGAGGGTTTATGGGCATATGTACCGACTACAGGAAGTTTGTGAAGGGTTTTTCACAGATGGCAACACCCCTCACGGATTTGACCAAGAAGGGGACTTTTCACTGGACCACGACAGCGCAGGAGGCTTTTGAGTACCTCAAGTAGGTGATGAGCAACTGCCTAGTGCTCACTCTTCCTGATTTCACGTAGCCTTTTGTCTCGGAGTGCGATGCATCTAGGAAGGAGTGGGGGCAGTGCTGATGCAGGGGCGACACCCCATAGCTTTCGAGAGTCGGAAGCTATTGCCTCATGAGAGGCTGTACCCCATTTATGACAAGGAGATGCTAGCTATCATGCATGTGATAGCCAATTTCAGACGATACTTAGTGGGGAACAAATTCTAGATGAGGACAGACCACAACAACCTCAGATTCTTCTTAGAGCAGAAGCAAATGCAGGAGAGGCAGCAGAAATGGGTGAGTAAGATTCATGCCTATGATTTCGACATTAAGTATGTCAAGGGGAAGCACAACGTGGTAGCTGATGCATTGTCCAGGAGGCCGACTTCTCTTTCACTGATGAGCATCGAGCCGGATTGGAAGGCTCATTTGTTGGTAGAGTACTCCAAGGATCACTTTGCATGCGAAGTCCTGGAGGGAAAGGTAATGGATGACCACTACTGGGTGATGGACGGAGTGATATACTATTGAGACCGGATCTATTTAGTGGCCAACTCCCAGCTGCGGGAGAAGATTCTACATGCAGCCCATGACTCACCATTGGCAGGGCACCAGGGGTTCAGGAAAAATTACAGGGTCATCAGAGAGAGGTTCTCATGGAAGGGCCTCAAGGATGATATGTGAAAATTCCTAGATCTGAAGAATCTAAGGAATCCTACTGCAACCAACTGAATTACTTCTTCTATTATGTAATTTACTTTACACAATGATTTCTGAATCACACATGAAATACTGAAGCAATCACTAAAGCAACCTACACTATAATACTCATGATTCTGAAACAAGGAAATCAATCACATATGACATTGTTATTTTTGGACAAGAAAGGCCCCGGAAAAACCCAATGCGGGAAAATCGGTACGACAGATCTGAGGGTTTTATTATTAAGCAGTAGCAATGTTTGAATACATCTCTGAATACCCCTAGGGTTATTCAGTTACAGAGAGAAAAACTGGCAGAAGAATTTGTGAGGATTTACCTCACTCAATCACCGAGTTCCTGATTGATCCGGATGAAGAGAATACTGTCCTGGGGAGGCACTGCACTACTTCTGCGCAGTCCCAATGCTGGACCTTCCAGCGTCTGTGTCACCCCCTTCCAGGCTCAACGTTCAGCCCCAACAAAGTCGTTTTGCCTCTGTGGACCCTGAGGAACAGCCTCTCGGAATCACTTTTCGGATCCCGACCTCCGAAACTGATCTACAAGTAAAATTCAGGAAACCTTCCTCTGCCTCTGTGATGCTTCTACGTGAGCCCTATGCAGTCTCATGGTTAGCCCTCCTTCCTTCAGTGCTGGCTTGGTTAGATCACCTCTGCCACTCTCTGACTGATGCTCCATCGGTTGAGAAAATCTCTTCCTCTCCGAATGCTATCTCTGCCCCTCACTGCTCAGATCTCTAGCTCGAATTCCTCAGTGAACCCAACCCCAGAAATTTTGAACTCTAGATCAATTCGGTGTATCTTTCCAAATGGCCCTCAAGCCTTCCTTTATAGTCTTCTCGTTGAGATATCAACGACCGAGATTAGATCTTTAATCAACGGCTAAGATTATAACATGACTTGATCTTCATTTTCTAGATCATTCTCACTCTTGTTTTATTAATACCCTTTAATTATTTAATTTCCCTAAGTTTAGACTTCGGGTCCCCATTAAAATAATTAATTATTTTAATAAAACATTAATCGAGTGGAATTTTCACAAACGGTTTCTAGGTTCTTTGGAATACTAGTGTCTAAGCCTCTCCACCGAATTTGGGGCTTAGAGCACTTTTCGATGCTACAAAAATCAACACTCCCTCTTAGTGAGGAAGGTGCTCTAACAATATGCCTGCTGCATACTGCTCTGTCTCTAAAGCATCCGCTGCTGAAGTCCATCAACCACTGCGCTACTGTTGCAACTGTATTGCTGCTCATGACACTACCACTGCCACTGCCACTGCTGGATCTGTACTACAACTCCCTCTCAAGTGTTGCATCTGTTATGCTGCTAACACTACCACTACTAACATTGCAACTTAGTTGTTCAGAGAAACAACTGAACTCACCCAAAACTGGACAAGTGTTCAGTGGATGCATCTCGGTGCTGAAGAATCTGACTACTATTAACTACTATGCTATTCCTCTGAAGCACTGCGCTGCTGCTGCAGTGTGCAGCACTGTCCTTCATTGCGCTGCACCACTGTGCACTATGCTGCTGCTGCTGCCTCTACTCTGTGCTACTCCAGAAATAAGTGTTGCTATATACTGGACTGTCGTCTCCATCACTCCTCGGCGCTCACTGAAACTCCTCCATCTTGCTACCACTGATCATGGGCTCTTGTAGAAAGGTACGATCCATGAGGTGGGCTCCTCAAGGATCCTGCCCAACTGAAGTCCAAGAAGAACTACAACTCCATATCGCCCCATCTCTCTCCTAGAGATGCGTGGGCACTCATGGCAAACTCATCCTCCTCGATTTTTGCGGTTGCAACCTTTGGGTCATGCTTCTCATCTTTGCCCTTCTTCTTCAAAGGACACTAAGATGCATAGTGGCCCATTTCGCCACATCTGAAGCACTTGACCTTCGAAACATTACGCTTCGATTTCCGTTGCACATGCTGTCCCTTCGATGTGTAATATTCCGAATTAGCAGACAACTAATTGGAATATTCATTTTTGGTTAATTTTTTCTTTTCTAAAGTTTAATAGGAAATAAAGGGGTGAGGGGACCCATGAATAAAACATCAGAATAAAAACACTTTCCTAAAGTCACTGGGCAGAATAATTAAAAAGGTGAAGTGGGGCGCATGAGGCCAAGTGACAGTGCAGGAGAGGAGGCACTTAGGATAGCGCAGTCGCAGCGTGGGAGAGGCAGCACAGTGCAGCAAGGGACAACATGGCAAGAGGGACAACGCAACATTGGTGGGCCCAAAAAAATGTAGGGGTTCACAAGCATAAAAAGGGATGGAGGCAGCGTTTCTCATTCATTCTTACATCTTATGATTTTCTGTCTGTCAAGACTAGAACACGCTTAAGCTGTTTAGCTGAGTCTGCAATGCTGTTTAGCACAAGGGTGTCTCTGAGCGGAGATCCCAACCTCGTCCTTGGGGGACTTCGAGTGCCCGCTCAGGAGAGGAGCCATTCCACTAGTTTTTGGAGAGTAGCTTCATTTTTTCAGCCACAGGATTATGCAGTCACCTCCAGGGTAGCACAATCTTCCAAGGGATTACGCAGTCATAGAGGAGAGCAACTTTGAGAGAAGAGAAACTTCATGAGATTTCAGTCCGAAGGATTGTGAGGGGATCAACCCTTCCACAGCTGAGTTCCTTGGAGAGTTGGAGGCCCTTCTTTCAGTATTTTCATCACAGAGGCCAACATACCTAGCAGGAGAGCGTAGCTATCCCAAGAGGGTGAATTTCCGGGGTCAGCCTTTCCGGAATTCCTTCGCGGGTTATTTTTGGTTTTTGGACGAGAGACTAGTGTCCGAGTTTCAAAAATTTTCGAGCAGTAGAGTAGCCCCATCTTGCAGTCCCTTTCCAGCCAACAACAGCATTTCCAGTAGGACTGCGTAGAGGAGCAGCGCAGAGCAGAGATTGAGCAGAGATTCTGATAGAGGAGGGAGTGATCATTTTAGCCTACCTTGAGCAAGCCAAAGTGCTATCATTCTGAGTACACTTTGTATTTGTTCCTCATTTCATAAATATAATAAAATGGCTCAACTGTTCTGGTTTATTGGCAGTGTTTTCTGTGTGTGTCTCTATTTGTTGTAGTTTTTGTTTATGTTGCTTTGTATTGCTGTCTATTTCTCGTTTGGGATACTACAATGGTTTTAGAGCTCATAGACTTGGCTCAGCCTATGGAGCAATCAGTTTATGACACCCGAAGACAGAGAGTTCAGTACTTATCGGAAGCAGAGGTACAGGGAGAAATAACGTAGGCTCGAAATCACACTTGCAGAAGAGGACAACGTTCAAGTTGAGGAAGACAAAGGGAAGCCACCAATGATAGATGAGATAGATGACAGGAAGGAGTTTGGCAACCTCCTCTTGAAATCTGTATAAGAGCTTTCCAGAATGATAGAGGAAATGGGGTAGAAGATTGCTGGAGAGAACAGACATCATGAGATGCCAATAGAGTTTCACAATAGAGAATGGTCCAGTACTTCTCACCATGTTTTGGAGAAAAACGCTGCCCAACAGGTGGTGCTACGCACCCCCCCACGTTCCACCATGCCTACTTTCTTGACTTCAGGAGGAGGAATTGGAGGACCCCGGGAGCCGGAGGTGGCTCACTACGGGGAATATTTTGCAGAGTATCAGTTGTATGGGTCGGAGTTTGGAGAGGCCCTCACCTTTAACGAGTTTTTCCAGCTGAAGAACAATAGCAGACCCCGCAGCCAGAATAGAGGAGGGTACACGCAGAGGAATGACCTGCAACGTACCGTGTAATATCCCCAAAGGGAAATAGGAGACCCTCTCAGACAAATAATGGCTGCAACAAGGACAGCGTCCTAGCTGCTCTGAAGACTGTGCTGGTACTATGAGCTGAAGACTGGGAAATAGCTGATCTCGAACTCCAAACCCTCACCAATGGAAAACGCTGTCTCTGCTAGTGACAGCGCAGAAACAGATGAAGCATCAATCACCCAAACCTCCAGATGGATGGATGACTCACGAATGCTGAAAAGCATTTGTTAGGCCCCATCTCCACACAAACACACTCCCTCGGAATCGGCGTCCTACAATGGATCACCTCTGAATACTTTTGGAGTCTGCTGGATCTGAAGCCTCCAATCCAGATCTGCGTCCTATCCCTCTGGATCTGTGTCCTCCTAGGTCGGATATACTATAACCCTTGAGATCCTATCTTTGAATCTGACAATACTCCTCTTCGAGATCTTAAGCCTCAGGCTGGATCGATGTCCCACTCTCTTGATCTAGGCTAGATGCATGACTATCTCTGAGGTCTACACCAATCTCCCAAAAATTGGATCTAGTGTTATACCTTCGAGATCTGCACCATGCAAAACTAGATGCAAATATGTACTCGAGATCTACCCCTCTCCTTAAGTGGATCATCGTGTGCCTTGAGTGGTCCCCCTCACTCTTGAGCGGAGCGGCCGTCTCACTCCAAGCCGTCTCGTCCTTCCTCTCACGAGGCGGGCGTTTTCCTGCCTTTCCAGATACCCGGCTGCGTCCCTTCACCAGTTCAACGTCCTCACTCTCCTAAGTGATCTGACGTCCTCCTCAATCTGAAACAACACGTCCTTCCTCCTACGGAAGCTACCGCGACCACAGGGCTTCTTCCTCTCCAAATCTGCACCAGAAACTGCTGCTACTTGCTACTGAAACTGAAAGGTGTACTCAGAACATAACCTTACTAGGGCGGGCACTCGAAGTCCCCCGAAGCTAAGGGTGAAACCAGAAATAACCTTACCAGGGCAGGCACTCGAAGTCCCCCGAGGCTAAGGGTGAGATCTCCGACCGGAGACACTGGGTTCACACTAAACGATCTTTGGAAATGACCAAAAACAACAGCGTCTTGAAACGGGCAGTCTAGCTCTCAATATCAATATAAAATCATGCATAACCAAATGAGGTGAGAACCCCTCCTTTTATAATGCCAAACTCCCTCCAAAACTTAACTGCGTCCTTACTCTCCTTTGACCTGTGCAGTTCACCTTGGGTTAGCCTGATGCCTCCCCATCATACTCATGTGGACCCCCAAGGCCCCCTCTCTAAGTTATAACGTCAATCAACTAGGAAAAGAACACTTTATTTATAAAGTGAGGTGACTAAAGTGAGGTGACCCCTCTTATTTCTTACTTTATTTATTATTTCTAGCTAAAGCGGCAAAATAAAGCAAAAATGAAATATTCCAATTAGCAAAGCTAATTGGGAATATTACAGTCTCCCCCGGCAAAACGTTGCTTGTCCTCAAGCAACTGAAGTGATGGATGCTGTAAGATCTTCTCATCCTCCCAAGTGGCATCCTCATCCGGCAGATTCTTCCATCTCACCAAGAACTCTCTGATCTTCCTGCTCCGCAGCTGTCTCTCCCTGGTGTCAATAATGGCCTCCGGCTGTAACACCAAGTGCCCCTCATCATCTGTCGGCGGTAGCTCCCCGGTGACTGTCACGTGCTGGCCCAGTGCCTTCTTTAGGCATGATACATGGAAGATGTTATGAATCCGGCTGCCTTGGGGCAGTTCCAACTCATATGCAACCTGCCCGATCCTACGTATCACCCTGTATGGTCCATAAAAACGAGGCTTAAGCTTCTCTGCCCCCTTCTGTTTGAGTGACGACTGTCGGTATGGCTGTAACCGCAGGTAGACCAGGTCTCCTACCTCAAAGTGTCTTTCCACCCGACCCTTATCAGCATACAATTTCTGCTGATTCTGGGCTGTGGCTATGTTGTCCTTGAGAGCCCGGAGGATGTCTTGGCTCTCTTGGATCCATAATTTGGCTCGCGGAGCCCTGCTAACACCAAACATCATGTCCACAAAAGATAGGGAATGGTATCCATACAACGCATAGAAAGGTGTCATGCCGATGGACATATGGTGGGTTGTGTTGTAGCAGTACTCGCCCAGATGTAGCCATTTCAGCCATGCTTCTCCGCCAGCAGCAGCAGCGTGAGTTCGCAAATTAGCCCTCCCAGGCCATATTGTATCTCAAAGATGCATCTATCTCAAAGATGCAAGTCTGAAGCAGGGATGATAACTAGTGCTCGGTGTCAACTCGGTCCCCACTAGTCGGAAGAGCTCCTGCCAGAATCCGCCCATAAAGCGGCTGTCCCTGTCGCTGACAATGGTCTTGGGTAGACCATGTAACCTGAAAACCTCCCGGAAGAACAGCTCAGCCACCTGTGCTGCTGTGTGATGTGCGGATATGGCGAAAAAATGAGCATACTTCGTCAGCCGGTCAACGACTACGAAGATGCAATCCTTGCCCTGCACGGTGGGCAACCACGCGATAAGTCAACGAGCACTCTCCCATTTCCCTGCCGGAATGGGAAGACGGCGCAACAACCCCTTGGGGATGGCTCATCTCCCTTTGTTTCTCACAGCAAACCTCGCACTCACGACATCTTGAATCCCGTCCTCCTTGAGGCCCTTCCATGCAAATCTCTCCCGGATGGCCCTGTACATCTTGGTGAACCCCTGATGGCCCGCCAATGGTGAATCATGTGAAGCCTGGAGTATCTTCTCCTTGAGCTGAGACCCCTCAGTCAAGAAGATCCTGTCACTGTAATAGATGACCTCATCGGCCACCCTGTATCTGCTATCTGCTACCTGTCCATCCAGCACCTCGCATGTAAATCTATCTTTGGAGTACTCAACCAGTAGTTGAGCCTTCCAGTCAGCGTCCAAGCTCATGAGTGATAACGTGGCTGGTCTACGGGAAAGGGCATCAGCTACCACGTTATTTTTCCCCTTGACATACTCTATGTCAAAGTCGTAAGCCTGGATCTTGCTGATCCACTTCTGCTGCCTCTCCTGCAACTGCTTCTGCTCCAGAAAGTACTTCAGGCTGTTATGACCTGTCCTCACCCTGAATCTGCCACCTACCAGGTACTGCCGGAATTTGGCCAATGCATGCATGATGGCCAACATCTCCTTGTCATAGATGGGATAAAGCCTCTCGTGTGGAAGGAGCTTCCGGCTCTCGAACGCAATCGGATGACCCTCCTGCATCAAAACTGCTCCAATCCCTTCTCCTGATGCATCGCATTCTAGGACAAAGGGCTGCGTAAAATCTGGCAAAGCCAACACGGGGCAACTACTCATCACCTCCTTGAGCTTATCAAAAGCTCGCTGTGCGGTATCTGGCCAACTGAATGCCCCCTTCCTCGTCAGCTCCGTGAGGGGTGCAGCAAGCTGTGAGAAGCCCTTGACGAACTTCCAGTAGTAAGTACAAATACCGATGAACCCTCTAAGTTCTGTCACATTCCGTGGCTCTGGCCAGTCCCTGATAGCCCGGATCTTCTCCTCGTGGACTCTCACCCCGTCCACTCCTATGATGTATCCCAAATACAGCATCTCTGTCAATCCAAACTCACACTTGGAGAGCTTGGCAAAGAACTGCTGCTCCTCCAGAATGTGCAAGACCGTCTCAATGTGCTGGAGGTGCTCCTCCCAGGTCCTGCTGTATATAAGGATATCATCGAAGAAAACCAGCACGAAATTCCTCAGATGATCCCTGAAAATATGGTTCATGCAAGACTGGAAAGTAGCCGGTGCATTGGTCAACCCAAATGGCATGACCAGAAACTCAAAGTGCCCATAATGACACCTGAAAGCAGTCTTGGGAATGTCCTGTTCCCTCATGCGTATCTGATGGTACCCGGATCTCAAATCGATCTTTGAGAAAAACCGTGCTCCTCTCAACTCATCCATCAGCTCGTCGATCCTGGGAATGGGGTACCTGTTTTTCAGGGTCTTCTTGTTCAGAGCCCTGTAATCAATGCACATGCGTAATGTGCCGTCCTTCTTCTTCACCAGCACTACTGAAGAAGCAAAAGGACTGGTGCTGGGACGAATGTGCCCAAGGGCCAGCAACTCCTGAATGGCCCGTTCTATCTCATCTCGATAGGCCTTGGGATGCCTATACGGTGTGGTAATCACCGCCTGTATCCCCTGCTCTAGCTCGATCGTGTGCTCAAACCCCCGATCCGGTGGCTGTCCCGGCGGAATGTCTCCAAAAACTACTGCATATCTGTCGAGAATAGTCTGTAGATCAGGGTGCACCGTCCGTCCTGTATCTACTGCCTCCGAAGCCCGCAATTCTACTGCCCACTCTATATCTCCCTTGCGGAATGTCGCCTCCATGCTGTGTGCCGATACTGTCTGGGGTGGATATGTGTTCTGCCCTCGTATCTTCTCATGCTTCCCCATCTTGGGATCATCCCACTCCATCTCTAGGGCCTTCCAATCCATCGTGAACTTCCCCAGAGTAATAAGCCACTGGACCCCCAATATCACATTGGTGTCCAGAATGTCCACCACAAAGAAGTGATCGGTCAATGTATAAGTGCCCATCGTTACTGACAATTCTGGTACATATCGAGCACATGCCATGGTCTGATCTCCTGGTACCAAAACAGAAAACCCATCAAAGCTCTCCGTTGGTATGCCTCTCCGTGCGACCATCTGGGCATCAATGAAGTTGTGGGTGCCCCCACTGTCGACTAAGACCGAAACCCGCTGTCCGCGCACTGTCCCTCGTACGCGCAATGTCAGATACTTGGGGACTCCTCGTAATGCTGCTAGAGCTCCCCCAGTAGGTGCGAATGACGCCCCACCTGCATCGGGTGGTGGAGGTGGTAAGGTACTCTGCGCTGCATAACATCCTCCTGCCTCCTCATCATCCACCTCATCCTCTTCCCCGCTGCTCTCGGAGAAGACCTCTATGAAATGTGCCTTCCCTGCCGTACATTTGTGTCCTGGTGCCCACGGCTCCTGGCAGGTGAAGCATAATCGCTTCCGTCTCAGCTCCCTCCTGGCCTCATCATCAAACTGTCCTCGTCCTGGATTCGCCTTGGGAGGCGGAACCCTCGTGTCCTTACCCTTAGGCTGGAAAGCCTGTCTCTGGGGATAAGGTGGCCGAGCCCTAGGCAAGACATCTTGTAGGTCATGAGCCCTACTGATAGCATCCTGTAGTGTAGCCGGTTTGTTTGACCGGACTAGGCCACGAAGTGGCTCTGACAGCCCCTCCACAAACATATAGACTATCCGAGCTGTCGATAAGTCAGGTACCATCACTGAGACCCTCAAGAAGTCTGAGATGTATGCCTCTGCACTCCCCGTCTGTCTGAGCTTGGTTAGCTCAAAGAAAGGCTGCTCCGGATCCTTCTTGTCAAAACACTCCACCACTCTCCTGGTGAACTCCTCATATGTCGTCACTGTGGCATGTCCCAGTGTTTTCATCCCATGAAACCACCAGTCCTGGGCCTCAGCCTCCAAATGCAGTGCAGCCATCTTAATGGCCTCCTGCTCTGGCATCTGGTTAAGCTGAAAATAGATGTCCAGTTTCTCCACCCAGGATTTTGCCGTAGTCTTCTGCGAACCATCAAACATCGGCAAATGGAATTTACTGGCTGCACGATGACTATCACGGTGGGATCCACGTCCCTTGTGTTGCTCCTGCTCATGGGTCTTGCCGCCACATCGGAACTGGATATAGCGCTCTAAGGGGAAAGCATCCATGAACGCCTGTCCTAGGCCCTGCCAGTCTGCAAAAATGGCCGCATGTTGAGCTGGACCCCCATCTCTTGGTGCTGTTGACCCCTCTTCCTCTACCGGAAAGGTAGGCATGGTGGGTCGTGTGGATCTCTGCGCTGTCACAATGGGGATAGCGTTTGGTATGTAGCGAGACATGCCCGATCCTTCTCCCACCTGGAGAACCCTAGGAAGCTCTCTCTGACTGATCTCTATGGCGGAAAGCCTCTGTGAAGTCTCCTGCATGTGACGGAGGACCGCCTCTTTAAACCTCACATCATCCTCTGCCATTGGATTACGCTGTTCTGTCTCCGGATCTATACCAGGTGATTCCTGATCAGAGTCACTTCCCCCGAAGGGAAATTTCCCCCTATTCTCTGCTCTTCTGTGCTCTCTCTGGTAAATGTAGGGGTTATCCCCGGGCGTCATAGATTGCTAGCACCACAGGAGCCAGATCTATGCTCTGATACCACTGTAATATCCCCAAGGGAAATAACCAGTAATAAACAGAAATATGCCAGACAGATATAGAAAATACAATGCTGAACCAGATCACTGAACAATTACACCTAGGATGCCAGAAAACTGAGCCATTTTATTAATCTGAAAGTACATAGAGAGGAGTACAAGAAAATCAGAGTAAGTGCACCTATCCTTGCCCTAGGCAAGTGGAGACCCTCTCAGATAAATAATGGCTGCAATAAGGACAACGTCCTAGCTGCTCTGAAGACCGAAGCTGGACTGCGCTGGTACTATGAGCTGAAGACTGGAAAATAGCTGATCTCAAACTCCAAACCCTCACCAATGGAAAACGCTGTCTCTGCTAGTGACAGCGCAGAAACAGATGAAGCACTGATCACCGAAACCTCCAGATAGATGGATCAGCTACTGAATGCTAGAAAACGCTGTTGAGCCCATCTCACACAAGCCTGCTCCTCAGATCAGCGTCCTACCTGGTGGATCTGCCTCCTGAATGCTCAGATCTGCTGGATCTGAAGCCTCCAAACCAGATCTGCGTCCTATCCCTCCTGATCTGCGTCCTCCTTGGTCAGATCTGCTACCAAACCTTCAGATCAATGCTGGATCTGACAATATCTCTTCAGATCTGCAGCCTCCAAGGCTGGATCTGATGTTATCTCTTCAGATCTAGGCTAGATCTGCCAATATCTCCTCAGATCTGCAATCTCCCAAGCTGGATCTAGTGCTATACCTTCAGATCTACACCATACAAAACTAGATCTGCAAATATCTGCTCAGATCTACCCTCTCCAAGGCTGGATCTATCAATGTGCCTTCAGATCTGCGTCCTCCTCTTCAGAACTGGACAGCGTCCTCACTCCAAGGCTGATCTGCGTCCTTCCTCCTCCTGGACAGCGTTTCCTCTGCTCAGATCTGGACTGCGTCCTCCCTGGAACAGCGTCCTCACTCTCCTAGGCTGATCAGCGTCCTCTCTCCTCCTGAAACAGCGTCCTTCCTCCTCTGAACTGCGCAGCCACAAGAGGGCTCCTCCCTCTTCAAAACTGCACCAGAAACTGCTCCTACTTTGCTACTGAAACTGAAAGGTGTACTCAGAACAGAACCTTACTAGGGCAGGCACTCGAAGTCCCCCGAAGCTAAGGGTGAAACCAGAAATAACCTTACCAGGGCAGGCACTCGAAGTCCCCCGAGGCTAAGGGTGAGATCTCCGACCGGAGACACTCGTGCACTAAACAGTGCTGCAGACCGACTAAACAACCGGCGTGCTGAAGCAGACAGAAGTCTAGCTCTCAATAATAATATCAAATCATGGATGATCCAAATGAGGTGAGAACCTCTCCTTTTATAATGCCAAACTCCCTCCAAAACTTAACTGCGTCCTTACTTTCCTTTGACCTGCGCAGTTTTCCTTGGGTCAGCCTGATGCCTCCCCCATCATGCTCATGTGGACCCCCAAGGCCCCCTCTCTAAGTTATAACGTCAATCTACTAGGAAAAGAACACTTTATTTATAAAGTGAGGTGCCTAAAGTGAGGTGACCCCTCTTATTTCTCACTTTATTTATTATTTCTAGCTAAAGCGGCAAAATAAAGCAAAAATGAAATATTCCAATTAGCAAGGCTAATTGGGAATATTACAGAAATATTCAGAATTCCACCCTTGATACTTCGAAATGATGAAGTATTTATACAAAATATTACAAAAATATCCTGTCAACTGACTAGGATTTATTCAACGAAAATAAAATATCTTTATGCAAAAAGATAGTGATACCTTTCAGCTGACTGAGATATGGCCTGATTCTTTAATTACTGTCATCTGTTTGTTTCTTTCATCTGTGTTTCTTTCGCCTGTCTTTCTTTCATCTGTGCGTTCTTTCATTTGTCTTTCTTTCACCTTTCATAGTAAATAACACCATTTCTCCCATGTTTCTTTGTCTGGGATCTTGATCTTCACCATCTTACGGTAAATCTCATTTGCCTCTGAATATTTGGAAAACGCGGGCTTATTTACAAAAAGGTGATTTACCTCATGTTGGAGGTAAAAGAAGTTTTCTAAAGTTTGAAGGAGCACTTTGCCTGTAGGAACACCCTTCATTGAGAAACTGTTGGAAGTTTCTTTGGCTACTTTCCTTATCTTCTTGTCATAATTTTCATGTCTCATGAGTTTATCATTGATTACTAAAGGATTAGGTAGACCCTTTTGTCTTAATACATCAAACTTGTTCAAAAACCTGTTCACTGCGAGTTCGATAGTTGCCATTTCTCTTCAAGCTGTACCATCAGATTTCTTTTGGAAATCACTTTCTTCACCTCTAAGATAGTCTCTGTTCTGTCAACTATCCCGAGTTCTTCTAATTCATATTTGTGTTTTGAATTAAGGAATTTGATAGTTTCAGAGGCTTCCTCTGGTTTCTTTCCAAGATTGGCTTTGACCTTTTGAATTGCATCACCAGCTTCCTTCACCAAGTCATTATGCTCAAATATGATTTGTATAGAAGGCCAAATATCATTAATTGAGTTAATGATATTGGCCCACAATTGCTGTTTTGCTTGGGCTAAAGGTTCTTTTAGTGACAACTCTTTTTCTAGCTTGTGGATTTTGTCAGTCAATCTATTGGCTTTCTGTACTTCAGCTTGCTGCATTACTTCTGCCAATTTATTTCCATCTTTTAAGTTCTTTACTTGTTCCTTGAGCTTATTTATCTCTGTAGTTTGAATGGACATGTCTTCCATTGCTTTGATTAATTTGCTAGCCTCATCAGTGGGATGAGCTATTAGTATTGCTAATGTTGCTGTTGATATAGATACTGGTGCTGCTGTAGTTACTGGAGCTGATGTAGACACAAGTGCTGATGTAGATGCTATAGGAATAGCAGTAATGGGAACTGCTTCCATATTGACTTGTTTTTCTTGCACAAGTTTATCCATTTCTATCTCCATTTCCTTTAGTTGAGCCGTCAACTAAATGATTAGATTCATCATCTCATCCTTTTGATTGTTTGTTTCCAAAACCTCCTTGGTTTGTGGATGCTCAGTAGTTGGTAATTTTAGCTGTTTTTTTAGTGCAACTATGTCTGCATTTTTCTTCTTTATAAGTTCTTCCGCTGCTTTGATGTCTTTTGGATTATAACCAACTTCAATTACCAAACCTTCTAGTGACTTAATTCTGTTATCCTTTGCTTGTGATGAGGCTCTCTCTAGCTTTAACTGTGACTGTATATTTGCTAGAGAATTCTGCAACTTCTGGACACTTAGAGCTTTATATGTCATGGTTGAATATATCATTTCTCCTGCCTGTTTGTGAAATTTTGTGAAATTCAATCTGGTCAAATGGGTTGCACAACCTTGGCAAGAACTTCAAAGGCTGTCTTTTTATAATCTTTTGAAGTTTTGGGGGCCTTTACCTTTGGCTGTAGAATGTCATCAGCATCTTCTTTGTTTTGAGGTCAAAAGCTGAAAGCAACCTACTTTGATCACTAGGTGTTTGCTTCCAGTATTGTGCATATGTAGCAGCCTTCAATGTTTCATTTCCGATTTTATTTTTTTTATATTTCTCCATGATTTTTTTTTCTTTCTCAATTGGCTTGCCAGATGATGAAATCTCTACACTATTTTGCTTTTGAATAATTTGTGCATTGGAAGTTGATGGCAAAGGTGTTTCTTTTGAAAGTGTTGTAGGTGCATCATCCCTGATAACAATATCTGTTCAATGGTTTCAATTGTCTCTTCTTGCTCTATCACTGGATTTAGCTTTGTTTTCTTTCTGTACATAAGCTTGAATTACTATCAGATGTAGTTTCTGCTGAAAAAGAGCTTTCTTCTCTAGCCCTTTTTGAATTTCTATCCTATGGGGCTGGAGTAAGCAAGATGGAATTAGTATTAAGTTGCTTCTCCACCTCCTGTAGAGTGTTTTCCAACCACTCTGACTGGTTGGAATATTTCTCAATTTCAGGTTTAGATTCATGGATGAAAGGGGTCAGTTTGAACTTAAATCTTAATTTTCTTATGACACCCAAGGGGTCATATGACCATTTGAAATTGCTGTTGAACTTTAACTCGTGTAGGCATCTGTCTGCTTCCTTTCCAACATTTCTACTGTTGCATATAAAAGGCCCTAGTTGGTATTTTATCTTGAACTGAGTTTTCTTTTTGGCTGAAAGGAAATTGATCTCATCAGAATTCAAGATCTGTTTGATGTATTCTAAAGCAAATATCCTCATTGGGAGGTGTTTGGGAAGTTTGTAAGGGACTAATTAGCTTCCATACACTCTGATCTCTGTGTGATTCTAGTATAAATACCAGTCTCTTGTCTTGCTCTGATCTGATAACTGTAGAACCTTTTTTATTTCCTCACTGATTCTGGGCTGAATGCTATTGCTAAGCATATTAACTACTGGATATACAAAAGAATCAATAAAGTCTTTGAAATTGAATTCAGTGGAATCCTTTTTGATCAAGGATGTCCAAAAGATAACAGACTGGGGATTACACTCCGTGTCCAGTTTTTGTAGGTTGACTGCAAAATTTTCTGACTGAAAATATATGAACAAATGGAATAATACTGAGGAGTATTTGAAAACTCCTTCTTTTGGTAGTCTAATCAATGGATCATGCATGGCATCTGCCAGGAATTGGGCAAAGTTGAAAGTTATACTTGGAGGCTGACCTGGATAAAAGATAGAGAGGAAACCAAGGATGGATTCATCTACATGCTCATCAGTGAAATATCCTTAAATATAGGACATCATGGTTACAATTTTCTTGGTTCTTTTTGGAAATATGGTAGCAGAGTATGGTGGGTTTTTTTTCGAAAATTGAGCTGATTCAGGGAGGAAAGTCTGAAAAATTTAAGACCTTTTTGGGAAGTCCAGCTTTAGGTAAAGCTCAGTAAGGGTTTCAATGGAGAAAGGCACTCCCTCTGGTTGTGATTGAATATGTAGCATTTGATTAATAGATTGAGCAGTGATAGTAAATAGGATTTCTTGGCAGGGGTGACTATGGCTCTTTCATTTGGCAAATAGCTGAATTGGCATAGTCTGATGAGTTCAGGGAATTGGTAGGTCTGTGGAAATATATATTTGGGCAGGTTAGAGTCCCACAGATGAACATCATCTGCCTGATCAGCAAATTTGTCATGGATCCAACAATGGAGCTCCAAAAGGTTGCTATAAGTCACAGTGTCATTTATTTTAAAATCCTTATTGGCTAAAGGAGTGTGGTCGACATCTAACAAGGGTGGTTGCAAAGGGTTCACAGTTTGGACGCTTTGGGAAGCCATCAATTTGGTTCAATTATTGAATTAATAAGCTTATTTGATGGTGTCGGGTATTCATAACTACTTGGAATACCGGAGATGTGGTTGTAGAAGGGGTCCAAGTAGTAGCTGGGCTTCAATTTTGGTTGGAAATGGCTTTTGGTTTCTTTCGCAAATCAACAAAGATAATGAAAGAATGGTATTGCGGGGTTATTATATTTTTTTGAAAAATGGGGTTTATCGCATGGCGCGGGGGTTCTATTATTTCAAATAGTGGTGGTTTATCGCATGTCTTGGAAGTGGTTTGGTGGTTTATCGCACAACGAAAGGTGGTTTAGTGGTTTGGGAATGGGGGGGTGCGATAGAATGAGGAAGCACCACGTGGCAGGGGAGTGGGGGAATGAAACCACCCATTTCACACCCCCTCCCCCCCCCCGCCCCCCCTTCTATTTTAAACTTTGAACAATGGGGAGTGCGAAAGGGTTCGGAGTCCGTTAGATCTGATCAATGGTTTTTAGTTGAGCAGTAGGAGGAGTTGGGAGTTTTCAAAGAGAAGTGAGGTCGGGTAATTGATAGGCAGAGGGTTTAAAATAAAGTGGGTCGGGGAATATATATGCGGAGTTGTAAAATGAAATGGGGGTTTATGAAATATATTAAGCGGGAATTTAAGAAATATATTAGGTGGAGGGGTTAAGTCAAAAGGGGGGTCCACTTAATATTTCGTGCCTTTAAACTTTGAAAAAGTGGGTTTTCTTGTTGTATGAAAACATAAAGTTAGTCAAGGGGAAAAGGGGGTTTTAGTAAGGGAAAGGGGTTTTTTAAAGGGGAAAAGGGGTTTTTAGCAAGGGGAAGGGTTAGACAGATATTATTGATAAGGCAAAATAAAATGATGCTTCTATAACTTTTGAAAAGTATTTTATCTACCTTTTATTTATCCTAACATTTTCTCTTTCCTTTATTAGGTGCATTTGAACTTGCTGACCCTTTTATTTTCTTTTGATAAGCAAACTAACTTATTTCTAACTTTATATCTTCCAATGGCTCAAATTAAACTTATGAGCTCATTTTTATTCTCTTCCTAACTACTGATATGCCAAGATTAAATGGTTTGGTCAGATCTTTATTCACTAAATATCATGACATAAAATTTAAAGGCATGAATGATCAAGATTAGATTGCATGATCATCACGAATTGTGGCATTTTGGACAAGCTGCACACAATTTTATTTGCATAAAGTAAACTAAGAGTAGTGGCATTTGAATGTGCAACACTTTCAGATTTTATTTTTGTTTCTTTTTATGGGGTTCATATTTTTTGTCTTTTTGATCTGTCTTTCTTTTGGTCCTTTGATTATTCTTTTAGGACACACTCTCTTTTCATTTTTTAATACGGAAAACATTTGCAGAAATGCAAAGGTATGTACAATATTACAAGACTTAACATAGCCAATTCAAAATTATGATCCCTATTATTATAGGACCCTAACATAAGGCATGAATATTGTAGCTCCATATGATGATGACATTTCCGATTTCTTATGCATTAATGAGGGAAAGTGGGATGTGAGAAACCATCATTTTGCCTACGATGCTATTTATGATACTGACACCGAAAATGAGGCTGGAATTGATTCTCCTTTTCTCTAGGACATTACTCATGATGATATTCCTACTCACATCGTTGAAAGGGAGGATCATGGTTTTCCCACGCATGAAGAAGGTTCATTGGAAACGATGGGCTCTATTTATGACACCGATGATGACTTAGATGAAGGCCTTGTTTTCCCATACCTTCCCCATGATCCCAATAACATAGCTACATTACGCCTAAGCCCACACCTTGCCCTTTCTCACATTAGCACCATCATTGATGATCCTTTTCCCCCTCCTAGGTATGATGTTGAGGAAGATATATCCATTAGTTATAACTTATATCCCTCCTCCCACCTCGTATCCTCAAGATTCTGAATATTATCATCATGAGCAACTTGCTTGTTGTGTCTCCCCTTGTCATCGGTCTCCCTTTCCTCCCAGTCATGACCATATGGTGGTCATTAAACATGACATTAATGATGGGGACCATAATGGGGATGTTATGCTTGAGGTTGCTATCTACCAGAGGTTTTTGAGCTTAATTATTGATATCTATATATTTTGGTTGGAAGAAAGGATCGTGAGGAATAGATTGCATCCCTTGGTTCCCTCTTTCCCCGTGATACTCCATGCATGCTCACTTCATTTTCCTGCCTCCTCCCCTTGTGACCTTCCATGTTGTCATTCCTACCCCTGCCTTTGGATCTATTGCATAATTGAGCATAAGGGCAGTTGCTTTCATATTAACTGGATGATATGCTGGTTACATTGGGTCTATGATTACACTTAGTATTTGGGTGATGTAACATACATGTTAGGCTAGGATGCATTGCATGTTCGTTTTCCTCATTAGAACTAACATCATATGATATTATCATGCTAGATTAGTTACATTTAGATTAAGATTGCATTTGAAATTCTATTTAGAATCTATTTGCTAGTTGGTTTTTAGTGGCCTAATGTCAAGCATGGGTGATCATAAGACACTACAAAAACATGCTTCGGCGGGTGCTTGGTTTTTGATATGTGCAGGTAACATGTCTACAGTACCAAGAGTTTTCCTCATTAGAACTAAGATCATATGATATTATCATGCTAGATTAGTTACATTTAGATTAAGATTGCATTTGAAATTATATTTAAAATCTATTTGCTAGTTGGTTTTAGTGGCCTAATGTCAAGCATGGGTGATCATAAGACACTACAAAAACATGCTTTGGCGGGTGCTTGGTTTTTGATATGTGCAGGTAACAGGTCTACAGTACCAAGAGATTGTTGGTGTTCTCATGACCTCTCGTTTGAGTAGCTTCATGCACCTCTCTGAGAGCTCATGTCCCAGTTGGAGCCAGATGTTACCCACCCCCTGTGGGAAGTGTATATAGGAGAAAATGTTTCTCCTAGATGGTCCTCAATCAGCAGCCAACAACCCCTTGTAGCCACTAGATAGCTCGATATGCCATTATCTCCGCCACCTGAGCCAACCATGTGGTCCCTCGCCCACTTGTTATGATTGTATGTTTGAAGGTGGGCCTCTCGACCCTAAAGGTATGTTTTTGAAAAGAGAATCCATATAGGTGAAGTAGATTTCAGAAACAAAGGAATAACTTGTTCAGAGTTTTTTAGTAACCCAACGTTTTAGACTTCATAAGTGAGTCCATCTTCAGGGGTAAACGCCAAATGATCTTTGGGAAGATTTGAGAGGATTAGGGCAAATAAATAAATATGTATATAGTGATTAGTAAGGAGAGATTTTAAGGTCGGTTGGAAGAAATACTAAAATTTCATTTAAAATATTAAAAAATAATAAATAATGTGGGGATTATTGAAGTAAAAAATTAATGTGATTGTTATAAAACATTTTATAAAACCTAAGAATTTTTAACAAATATGAAAAATTAATAAGAGAATTTTATTTTATTATATTTTGATTTATTTATTTTATTATTTCCGTATTTATTAAGATAAGAAAATTAAGAATTAGGAAAAGTGACAAAAAATACATTCGGATTTATTTATTTATTTTTAATTTGATGTCAAGAGAGGTAAGATTTATTAAGGGTTTCCAAGTATCGCTGATGATAAGGCCATCATCACGATTTATATTATTTTTTCTTTTTTCGATTTCTATGGCCTCTTTGATTTTTCTTTTTAGGTAGTGATCTTCTTTGGAGATCAGTTTGGCATCTTCCATCTGGATGTAGTGAGAGGATAAGAAAGCATGTTCTGCCAAAGCTGATTTTGAAATTCTGTTCCTAGATATGTCAGCAACATGCTCTTTAAGTCTGATGTTGAGGGATCTACAAGTTTCTCCAAATTATTCTTTTCCACAAGAACACGGTATAATGTAAACTCCTTTTTGCAAACTAGGGTTTATAGGGTCCTTAGCGGAGTCTACAATATTTCTAATAGTATTAGGGGGGAGTGAAAGCGATCTTGATGTTGTGTTTGTTAAGGATTCTGGAAATTTTATTAGTTGTTCCTTTTATGTAAGGTAAAGAGATTTTTGGAATGTCGAAAGTTTTCTTAATGTTATTTTTATTAAGGGTTTGGTGAATAGTTTTGTTGATGATGCTTTTATTATATCCATTAAATTGAAAGACTTGGCGAAGGTGGTTTAGCTCATGTTTTAGGTGGTGAGAGTCAGAAATTCTGGAAGCCCTAGTAGTTAGGGTTTTTATGATTGCATATTTCTGCTTGGGATGGTGATGTGAGTTAGCGTGAAGGTATCTTTCAGTGTGAGTTTTCTTTCTGTAAACTTTGGTGCTAAGTTTTCCATCTTTTTTGGTTAAAAGGATATCCAGGAAAGGTAATTGGTTATCTTTTTCCATTTCAATGGTAAATTTAATGTGACTAAAGAGAGTGTTAATGTGAGTCAAAAAATCATTTAGTTTTGATTTACCATGAGTCCATTTTGCAAAAATATCATCTACATATCTTTTCCATTCTTCTGAGGTGAATGGAAAGGATTTGAGGACTTTCTGTTCAAAATGCTCCATGTATATGTTTGTAATTATAGGAGATAGAGGGGAGCCCATGGCTACTCCATGAGTTTGTTCATAAATTATTCCTTTGAAACTTTAGAAAGAAGATTTTAAGCATAATTTGAGGAGATCTACAGTCTCGCTATCGGTCATATATTTCATAACATTGATGGCCTCATCTATAGGTATCATGGTGTACAGGGAGACAATGTCGAAACTTACCATGAGATCTTCGTCTTTCATATCAAGGTTTTTGGTCCAATCAACGAAAGATGTAGAGTCTTTGATGAACAATGAGGTGTTTCCATCAAGGGGGCGTAATTTCTTGGCAAGGTATTGAGCAAGGAGGTAGGTGGGTCAGCCTATGGTATTGACTTTGGGTAATTATTTTTTCTTTTTTCGATTTCTATGGCCTCTTTGATTTTTCTTTTTAGGTAGTGATCTTCTTTGGAGATCAGTTTGGCATCTTCCATCCGGATGTAGTGAGAGGATGAGCACTTTAAGGCATGGATTGGTGGGGGGATTCGACGGAAAGAGTGGGCTAGGTTTGTACACTTTTCTCCACTGCCCAATTTCGTGGGTAACCTTGTACCCTAGTCCCATGGGATCTCCTTTACTGACCATTAACTTTAGGGTTGGCACTATATGGGAAATCTTGATTTTGGTTGCGTGGTCCCGCTTCCAGACACCATATACATCGCCCCCTTCCACTCATTTTAGCCCCATTCGTCTCTTTTCCCATCCGGGTCCACATATGTTCTCTGGGTCCACATAGGGTTAGCCTCCCCCTACCCTTGCCCACACCTTGGGTCGGGCTTGGAACGATGTCCCGAAGGTTGATGCAGCTAAAAAGAAAAGAAAAAGCATAATTTGGCCACTCTCAACTGGAAATGTACCACAAAATTTATCCATGGCCGAGACATACAAATTTAGCACGTGGGAAAAAGCCAAACATGAGCTCTACCCTTTATCCATGGCCATCACTCTGGTTCCTATGGCCCTAGATAAGCTCCCTTCATCATTAAAGAACCCATGATTGTCCCAATCCTTGGTGGGCGATGAATTGCCCCACCTTAAAAGGAAAAAGGTATATGATGAAGGGTGGAAAAACAATCAAAGGAAAAAGGTATATGATGAAGGGTGGAAAAACAAAGGTCGGGGTAACTCATGTACAATGATTTGCTCCCTCTTGCACTCATATACCCAAGTGTGGGCTTTCCTTATTATAGCTGCCCATGTACCATGACATGTGGTCTGGATGATTCCCCTAATCCCCACTCCCTTCCATTACTTTATTATGTGCCACCTACCACTTGAGAGATGTACCATGGACATGTCAACCCCTTTAGAGGTTGAAACCACCTAATAGGGTCCTTGATTAACCCCCTATTGAGCTTGGAGACACTTGTACATGCCAAAGCCCACTATGGAAGGTAGTGACACTGTGAAATGCCTTATTGATTCCATGACTTGTAAGCTCTTTTACTTGATTACCCTAATGATTTGTTGTATTGGAGGGCAAGGGGATGCATTGGATCTTATGCAGGATTGCAGATGGGTCTCCATTTGGGGCTTGGTCTCCCTATACGGGGTCCTATCCCTCTAGAGGGCCACATTGGCACTTGTAGGGTGAGCATTGAGAGCCATGAGCCTCCACCATAGTAGATTGTACTTCATGGATCCCCAACGCCACTCATTGATTGCTCGTGTTCCACCTTTTGGATGAGGGTGATGCACCTGGTTACCATGCCTAGCCGACTCCACACTTGTACCATACACTCGACAAATGATCTGGGGTCCAAACAAGGGCTTATGACATCATCCTAGCCCTTACAGATGGTTTACAGGCATTTTCGATCCACTCGGAGACCCACGAGGATGTCCTTGTGCCCCTCGCACCCACTTGGGGGCACCACAGGGATTTGCTTGGAAAACAAGGGGCCAACCCCTTGTCCACTATATTTGAGGTCCATTCTCAGATCATGGCACATTCTGAACTTCATTAAGCCTCCTCAAAGGCCCAATGACTCACTTTATTGATCATTCTACCCTCTTGAGAGGCTTATTATTATGTTATTGAGCTATCTTGGTGGGGTTGTCCCCAAGGGATGTTATTATTGCACATTATTTTATTATTTGGGGCTCAATTAGGCCAAATTATAACTCATTAGTGATTGTATAAATAGAAGTGAGGTGATTCATTTTCATGCTCATCACTTGGATTGGATTAGTATCTCTTGAGAGATTTTCGCACCTTTTGCTGGGTAAACATTTTGGAGCTTTCTTGATGCACTACGATGTTTGGATTTTCGCACCTTTCGCTAGGTAAACATTTTGGAGCTTTCTTGATGCACTACGTTGTTTGGATTTTCGCTTTTGTCTTTGGAGCTTCTTTATAATGCAAAGTTGATGTGAATATACTCTCTCTCTCTCTCTCATGTAAGTCGAATTTTGATGCTATTCTTGTTATTTTACTGGTTTACTGCATGTTATGGTTATCATTATTCTTGTATGGGTTAAAATAAATCCGAAATTCTTCTAGGAACCTTGAATAAGTAATTTAATGCATACATTGTACTTAAAGAGAGTGGGTGAATGTTCCTAGAGGCACCTAATAGGTTTTAAGCCACGAAACTTCATCTCTTTGGCAAATTTGAAGTGTAAATCTCTAATTACCTAGTTGTTGCCCTTGAATAGGTTAGCGATGGTTAATTAGGGCCCCTTATCTCTCGAAATTTCTCGATGTAGGTGTATCTTGACTCCATTAAGCCCCCTAAGCAAGGCACTGATCCTCGCATCCCCTTGGTGGTCAAATTCATCTTTCTTTTCTTCACCTCTCCCAATTCTAGGCCTAACGCTGGAAGGTCACTTAGGGCATCAAGTAAAATATTTTGTAGCCATCCAATCACCTTGAAAATTGGTCCTTTACTGCACTGGAGTTTGCTCAAGAGGTCCTCCAAATTTGAAGCAAATTCGATGTTGGAATCTCGAGATATCGCAAGCCCTAGCTTGAGGACCATTTCTCTCCCTAGGCTAATTTGGGTTAGTGTCCTCATTTGGATCATTGCATTCAAATTTGAAAAGAAAATTAGTCCTTTGATCCTATCCTCTTCCCTAATTAGGTCAAGCCCCTCCGTGATTGATCAACTTCATACCCTTGACCTAGTCTGGGTCCACTTGCGTTCTTTGTGGTCCCGCAACTCTACAATTCAAATTCCACAAGGATTACATAGAAACCTTTTCTCCATAAGGATCCTTAAGTCTAGGAAGCCCCTTGTCAAGGTGTATCCTCTAAACCTAGGTTCAAGTATCCTCTTAGCCCTTCCTACAGAGCCTATCACCTTGCCTCTCAAGCAAGTAAGCTATTCAATTGAGTCTCTCTTGTGAATAGGCTTTCAGAATCACTCCATGTCTTATCATTGATCCAACTCTTCTTGTGATTCCTCTCATACTGGGACTCCTTCCATCGGTGAAATTCTGTAAAGAGTAGGGAGCTTTCGCTAAGGTGACAATGGGCTATCTCTCCATTGTTGCCCCTTGACCTAGTAGTTGCTCTATAGGATCTCCTCCTAGGATCCCTGCTAGTTTGAGCAATAACATGCTCAAGGTTGGCCTTAGTCGGACCTGCAAATATAATAATGATACAATATAAGGTTGGCCATGGCTGAAAGTGAAGATTACACCCCTATTTTCAGCATCCCCCCTTAATTCGAATAACGGGTCATAGATAAAGGACATTACACATATCCCCCTTTAACGCTGAATAGGGGCCATGTAATATCCTTAGGGAATTTTTCCCATAGGGTTAAAGAACATATGACAAATTCTACCAATATTACTGTATTTATTCCAATCTTAGACAATAATGATATTGTTGGGTATGTGTTATATTCTTTCCACAACTAGCCCCACGCGCTGTACGTTGCGTTGGGCGCAGCAGGGCCCCCCCCTGTTGGGGTCCCGGGAAGCACCGCGGCGAAATTTTTTTTGGTGTGCGGTCCCACTCATAGGCGGACCCACCCATGTTTTGTGCATGCGTTTGCACATGGTTTTTGGGGTACAATGGTTTTCGACCCTTGGTATTTTGTAGATCCGGTCAAGGGAACTATGGTTATGTTCTAATCCAGGGTTAATGGATTGGGGTTTATGTATGCTTCGGCATGTATATATGTGTTGTAACACTAAAAGGAATATAATGAAAAATCAAGCTAATTGTCCTGATTTGGGATCCAGGGGAAAATCTCTGTGTTTATCTGTTTTATGTTTTATGCTCTCGCTATTGTTTATTTTCTCGTTATAAGATTCGTGTGTAGATAATTTCGTTCGTGGTTAAAACCACATTTGCAATTTCCAGCCGTTTCTGCTTCAAGGGGACGTCTTTGTTGTTGAGGGTTTTTTGCTCGGGCCTCTGGTAGACCCTGTGCAGTGGGAGATCTGCGGGATCGATTCTTGCGGTGAAAGAATATGGCGAGCGGCGGAAAGATAGAGATCGAGAAATTTAATGGTCAGAGTTTTGAGTTGTGGAAGCTCAAGATGAAGGATCTACTGGTGGATAGTGATCGGCGGGATTCATGAGATCCGTGTCTAAAACCATGAATGTCAAGGAAGACCCAGAACCCGTATCTGAAGGGACAACAAGCAGGTCTGGACCAGATATGAATGTCCAGGGGCCATTGCAGAATTTGTGGAAAACTGGGTTCGACAATGTCTGGGCGCCCAGCATAAAGTTGTTCCCGGGAAAAAGCCGTATAACCCGAGGATGAAGGATATGGACTCGGCATGTGAGCATCTCGAACGCCTTCAATACCGTGGTAAGTCACCGTCATCTGGTTGATACAAAATCCTCGGTATGAATGATCTTCGCCTTGTTGTGTCTTCACATACTCGTGGGATAGTCTGGTTATTGCAATAGGTAGCAATACAACTACCTTGAATTTTGATGACATTGTCTCAGCCTTGCTGTCGGAGGAAATGAGACGGAGAAATATGGAGGGTCAAAATGGAGATGCCTTATCCGTACGAGGAAGGTCCCAGAATAGAAACAAGAATAAGGTTTCGAGTGGGAGATCTAAATCTAGAGGGAGATCTAAATCTCCTGGAAAGTTTGTAAAGGTGTGCTGGAAATGCGGAAAGGAAGGGCACTACAAAAAGGACTGCAGATCTAAAGCTCCCGAGAAAGGAAAGGGATCTGATGATGCTCCTTCTGCAGAGGCAAAAACCACCTCGGATGAAGGTGGGGATGTGTATTTGGCTTCTTCTTCAAATACACATGTAGATCAGGAGTCATGGTTGATTGACTCAGGTGCATCCTTTCACTTCACTCCCCATAGGGAGTGGTTCTGCGAGTATGAGAAATATGATGGTGGTGATGTCTTCCTAGGGGATGATAGGAAGGCCAGAATCATCGGACGTGGAAAGGTCAAGCTGAAGCTGCAAGGTGGAAGGATTAGAACACTTCCCGGTGTTCTGCATATTCCTGCATTGGCCAGAAATTTGATTTCTGTAAGCAAGATGGATGATGCAGGTGTAAAAACAGTGTTCGAGAAAGATGCCTGCAAGATGGTTCGGGGAGCACTGGTATTAATGCGGGGAGTTCGGACTGGAACTCTGTACAAGCTACAAGGTAGCACTGTTATTGATGGGTGTAACAGTTATGTGGTTCTTGAAAATGGAGCGGAAAGCCTAGCTGTCTCTGGAGAAAAGACCATGCTATGGCATCAAAGGCTTGGACATATTGGAGAGAAGGGCCTTCGGATACTACATAGAAATGGTATGGTAGAAGGTATGTTTAATTGCTCTCTGGATTTCGATTTCTGTGAACATTGTGTATATGGGAAGCAGAATCGGGTGAGTTTTCCTTCTGGTGCTAAGAGGGCGAACAAGATATTAGAACTTGTGCACAGTGATGTGTTTGGACCTGTGTCAGTTCCATCACTGGGAAAGTCCGTGTACTATGTTTCATTCATAGATGACTTCTCAAGGAATACATGGATATATTTCTTGAGGAAGAAATCTGAAGCTTTTGACAGATTTAAAGAATTTAAGGCTCTGGTGGAAAACCAGACAGAGAAGAAGATAAAGGCGCCGAGGACAGATAATGGTGGGGAGTTCTGCAAGAAGGAATTTGAAGAGTTCTGTAAGAAGTGTGGTATAGCACGGCAGAAGACTACTCCATACACACCTTAGCAAAATGGAGTTGCAGAAAGAATGAATAGAACACTGATGGAAAAGGCAAGAAGCATGCTCAGTGGTACCGGGTTAGGACAAGAATTCTGGGCAGAGGCAGTGGAGACCGCATGTTACTTAGTTAATAGATCACCTTCATCAGCGTTGGAGGATAAGACTCCACATGAGGTATGGACTGGTAAGAAACCCTCTCTTTCACATCTAAGGGTATTTGGATGTGATGCATATGTACATGTTCCAGAGGAGAAAAGGACCAAGTTGGATAATAAATCTGAAAGGTGCATCTTTATTGGGTATAAGGATGGTTTAAAGGGTTACAAGCTTTGGAACCCAGAAACAAGGAAGGTTGTGTACAACCGATATGTGGTGTTTAGAGAAGTGAAAGATGTTGTTAAACATGAGGTCCTACCAAAGGAACCCGAGAAGATAGAGTTTGAGCTAAAGGAGGATGAATCAGACTCTACAACAGAAGAAGACTCAGAAGATGAAGAGCCACAAACTCCAGCTTTGAGAAGATCAGTTCGGGAAAGAAGGCAACCAGAAAGGTATAGTCCATCTGTTTTTTGTTCAGGTTTTGCCTTAACTATAACTGATGATGAACCCAGAACTATCAGGGAGGCAGTAGATTCAGAGGATGGAAAACTCTGGAAGGAGGCCATGGCTGATGAAATGGCATCCTTGCACAAAAACGATGCATGGGATCTGGTGGAGTTGCCGGCTGGAAGGAAGCCCATTGGGAGCAAATGGGTGTTTAAGAAGAAGATGAATGCAGAAGGCAAGGTGGAGAAATACAAAGCTCGGTTGGTAGCGAAAGGTTATTCCCAGGTGCCGGGAATTGATTTTGGTGATATTTTTTCTCCTGTTGCCAAAGTTACTTCTATTAGATTACTTTTATCTGTTGCTGCCGCATTTGATTTTGAGATAGAACAGATGGATGTGAAGACAACATTTCTTCACGGGGATCTAGAAGAGGAGATCTACATGAAGCAACCTGAAGGCTTTATGGTGAAGGGTAAGAAAAAACTGGTATGCAGGTTGAAGAAGTCTCTGTATGGGTTAAAACAGTCACCAAGGATGTGGTATCAGAAATTTGATACCTATATACGGGGACTTGGCTTCACCAGAAGCAAGGAGGATCACTGTGTTTATTTTAAATTAATTGGTGACCGTGTTATTTATTTGGTCTTGTATGTGGATGATATGTTGTTGATTGGAAATGACAAAGAAATTATCCAAGATTTGAAGACCCACTGTTCTCCAAATTCGACATGAAGGATCTGGGTGCTGCAAACTATATTTTGGGCATGGAAATTAAGAGAGATCGGGCAAAGAGGAAGCTCTGGTTAAACCATAGGAAGTATGTCGAGACTATATTGCAGAGGTTCAATATGCAGGATAGTAAACCGGTGAATGTTCCTATTCCTGTAGGTGTAAAGCTGTCTGCTGAACAGTGTCCCAAGACACAAGAAGAAGAGGAGGATATGTCCCGTGTTCCATATGCAAGTGCAGTGTGTAGCCTGATGTATGCAATGGTCTGTACTAGACCAGACATTGCACATGCAGTGGGAGCATTGAGCAGGTTTATGTTAAACCCAGGGAAGGAGCATTGGACAGCAGTGAAGTGGGTTTTCAGATATTTACGTGGCACAAGTGATTTTGGCTTGTGCTACCAAGGAAGACCAGGATTAGAAAGAATGTTGGACATTCGTGGTTTTGTTGATGCAGACTGGGCTGGAGATCTGGACCAAAGAAGATCTACAAGTGGGTATGTGTTTAGCCTATTTGGAGGTGCAATCAGTTGGATGAGTAAAAGACAGTCTGTAGTGGCGCTTTCAACTACAGAGGCAGAATACATAGCAGCCACTCATGCAAGCAAGGAAGCAGTTTGGTTGCAGAGATTGTGTTCAAGTATGGGGTTGTTACAACAAGCTATAAGGATAGACTGTGATAGCCAAAGTGCAATTTTCTTGGCTAAGAACCCTGCTTATCATTCAAATACAAAGCACATTGATGTTCAATATCACTTTGTTAGAGATATGGTTGAAGCTAAAAGGGTGTTGCTGGTAAAGGTGGACACTTTAAAGAATGTTGCAGATGCATTCACGAAGTCTATAAGCACTCAGAAGTTCTCTTGGTGTAGAGAAACAATGGGTGTTGAAGAATTGGCCCAATGACTAAGCTCTCCTGTGGCCCCCTGTGGAAAGAAAACAACAAGTGGGAGAATGTTGGGTATGTGTTATATTCTTTCGACGACTAGCCCCACGTGTTGTACGTTGTGCCGGGCGCAGCAGGGGGGTCACAGGGGGGGGGGGCAGCCCCCCCTGTCGGGGTCCAGGGCAGCGCCCCGGCGAAATTTTTTTTGGTGTGCGGTCCCACTCATAGGCGGACCCACCCATGTTTTGTGCATGAGTTTGCACATGGTTTTTGGGGTACGATGGTTTTCAACCCCTGGTATTTTGTAGATCCGGTCAAGTGAACTACGGTTATGTTCTAATCCAGGGTTAATGGATTGGGGTTTATGTATGCTTTGGCATGTATATATATGTGTTGTAACACTAAAAGGAATATAATGAAAAATCAAGCTGGTTGTCCCAATTTGGGATCCAGGGGAAAATCTCTGTGTTTATCTGTTTTATGTTTTATGCTCTCGCTATTGTTTATTTTCTGTTATAAGATTCGTGTGTAGATAATTTCTGTTCAGGGTTAAAACCTACAGATATTAAACATTTTAAATGCACAATTATGTAGGCAAACAATCGATCTCATCATCACACCAATAGCTCACAACAAACACAAATTCACATTCTTACTCTTAGTGGTGGTGCACCAACAATCTTGGTTGTACAACACTTATCCATTCATAAACAATCACTGTCTTTTATTGCATACTACAACACTTTACACCAAAATTATAACCACTGTCAAAACACACCAATAACCAGCTTATAAGTTCATAAATATCTTTGCTGTCTCAGGAAATTCCTTATGGATACTTTGCTACCCAACATTCTTCTTCTTTGACCAATCTGCTGCCCCAGATCAGGCTTCCTGTGGCCAAGGTAAAGGCTTCACTGCCCTGGGATTGCCCTAGCAAACTCCTGTGCCAAGGTTTTGCCCTGAAATGGCCTTTATGTTGCAACAAGGGCTACTTTCGGTCCAAAATAAGGTTGCTGATGCCTCATTAATGCGACCCAATTGTTCCTTGAGTCAATTCTTCTAGAGAAACCATTCCTTGTTTGTCAACATCAGATGGAAGATTCCTTGGGGGCGGAGGGCGCTATCACAACAGGGCCTTGGGAGATGCATTGCTGCTTGAATTTAAGCCCTAGAGTTGGTCTGCAACCCTGCCTCAAAAACCCGTGTTATCACAGGGGTGGTCTGCTGTCATAACTGTCATTAAAAATCCCTTCGCTGACATAGGCAAGTGCTAGAAGGAAGACCACTGTCACAAATGTAAGCCTGGTACTAATCTGCTGTCCAACAATTTCTTAAGATTGCCTCGCTGTCAAGATTTGACCAAAGAAACCTTTGTTTGCCTCATAGTGAATGAAGAATGTCACAGAGATTATGCTAACAGAATAGAGAAAGAGAGGGGATTGGCTAGGTGGCATATTTCACCCCCGAAACCAATCAGACGAAAAAGGGGTCTTAAAACCCTCAGAGCCTCAACACACAAAAACAAAGATATCCAATCAACCATGATAATAATAATGATTCTCCTCTCTCCTATTTATAGACTCCCTTTGGGGTCTCTTCTCCTTATTTTAACTAGAGGGGTTGGAAGTTTCCTTCCATTTAGCCCCAATTTTGGCTTCCTTCACAAGTTTTGTCCCAGTTACTCCAATTTTGGAGAAATTCCACGAAATTTTGATCTGCTAATATGAAATATCTGAAATACACTTTTTTTTCATTTAAACCAGTGATGATAATATCGCCGAGATATCGACGATTTTCAGAAATATCACGATACTTCCTCTCCCGAAAATATCGCGATATTTCCGAAATATCGGCGATATCTCGGGAAAATATTGCGCAACGACCTAAAAAATTGTTGGGAACTCTTGGTTGCGGTTAGAAAAAGGGAAATTTGTCTTTGTTTTGCTCATTTTGGATTGCGAGGCTTGGAGAAGGAAGGGGAAAGCTTTGTGGAGGTTGCCAAGGAGGGATTGAGGATCAAACAACCATTATCACCACCAACTAAGAATTTTTTGATCATCAAAGATTGAAGAACAATGAGACAAACTTCATTTCTTTTGTTAACATGTATGTTCTTAAAAACCCATATGTTAATGAATTTTTTCATAGATTTAGGGCTATGCATGCTTGCCTATTTGCTTACCAACATTGTGCTTCTTTGTTTTTTTTCCATTTACTATGATTTTCATGCCCATGAGCCAATGCAACGGTTTTCTCCATATTTGGACAACAATCTTCATTTTTTTTTTAACATTCTTATGCACCCTCTTATTGCCATTTTTCATTCATTGCAAATAATATAATTGTAGTCTTGTAGTAAAAAAAATATTTTTTGAAATGAGGTGGTTATTACTTATTATTTTTAAATTTTTATGCATGGGTGTTTAATGGCAATTTTTTGTTTTTTGGGTGCCCTAGGTTTGAATTAGTTCACTACAAAATTCAAATATGCCAAAAGCCTTGGACCCATTTTGGGAGTATTGGGAGCCTGATGGTGGGACAAATCAGACATATCTATCATGCAAATTGTGTGGGACCAAGATGACAGGAGGGGTTACGCGATTGAAATACCATCTGGCTAGACTCCTTGGACATGATGTTGGGCTTTGTACGGTTTCTAGTGCGGAGCTTATACAAAAAGCTCTTGAAGAAATTGATGAAAAGACAGAAAGAAGATAGAGGCAGAAAGAAACAAGGCTGAACGTGCAGGTAGATCTTCCGGCATATCTTCTTCTGATTTTGAGGTTGAGGGTAGTGGTAGGGGCTCCACAACATCACTTGCTACTGCTAGTGCTAATGTTGCTGAGAGTGGGAGGTCATCATTTTTTGTTCCACGAATAGGACATGGAGCACAACATTCCATAAAATCAGTTGTTAAAAAAAAGGAGAACATAGAAGCAGATAGAGTTATGGGGAGGTGTCTTTTCTGGAGTGACATGCCTCTCATCATCACCAAAACCAATCCATTTTGGTAGCCAATGTGTGATGCTATTGCAGTTGTGGGCCCATGTTACAAAAGTGCTACATATGAGGAGTTGAGGGGGCCAATCCTTCAAGCAGAAAAACAGGACATCAACTCTAGATTGTTAGATTTGAAAAAAACATGGGAAGTGTCTGGATGCACAGTGATGTCTGATGGTTGGATAGATAGGAAGGGTAGGACTCTTCTAAATTTCTTGGTACATTTTCCTAAAGGTACGATGTTTATTAAATCAATGGATGCATCAACATAAATAAAAGATGCAACAATGATATGTGAGTTGTTAGATGGGTTCATCCGTGAGATTGGTGTGCAGAATGTGGTGCAAGTCATAACAGATAATGCAACTAATTATGTGTCTGCCGGCAAGATGCTTATGGAGAGGCATCACACATTGTTCTGGACTCCATGTGCAGCACATTGTATCGATTTGTTGTAGGATATGGGGAAACTCTCCTTCATCAAGGAGGCCATTGATATGGCTAGGAGCGTCCCTAAATTTATATATAACCATGCTTTGGTTCTTAGCCTCATGAGGAGATACACTAGAAACAAGGAGTTGTGATGTCCTGCAATCACACGTTTTTCCACCAACTTTATTACTCTTCAGTCTTTGCTTCGATGCTAGTTGTGTTGAAGCAAATGTTTGTTTCTGATGAGTGGCATGATTATAAATACAACAGGAGACGGGACGGGAGAGCCATTGCAAAAATGTAAATTGACACATTCTGGCAGGGAGTAGAAGAAGTGTGCTTAGTTAGTGAATCTATAGTAAAGGTTCTGAGATTGGTAGATGGGTGGAAGCCTACAATGGCTTATTTGTGTCAGGCCATGGATAGAGCCAACGAGGCCATTCGTTCTTATTATGCAGACAAGGGTTCTGTTGGGCTTGATAGACATATGATGTTATGGGATGTGATTAATAGTCAGTGGATAGGGATGCTTCGTTGACCCATTCATGCAGCAACACTCTTTCTCAACCCCATATTTTCATACAAATGCGCCTTTGATTTTGATGGTGAGGTGGAAGGGCGCCATTCTTGTATTCAGAGGATGGTACTTGATCCTGAGATTTGTAGTGAAATCAATCGCGAGATACAGTTTTATCGAGATTGTGTTGGCCTATTTGGCTTTGATGATGCTATTAGGGAAATGACTATCTGATCAACTGTTTTCTGGAAACTTCCTGGCCCTCCTATCTCTCACTCCGGTCTCTGGCACTGAATCAACTCTATCTCCCAGAAAAAACATAATCTCCTCATGAAGCTCTGCGTTGCCTCTGCGTGGCCTTTGCATTGCCTCTCTGTGCGACTTGCTGCCTCTCTACTTTGCACTCACTGGATCTGGAATAGCTTCCTTCGGCCTTACTATCCCTTCCTCTCTCTCATTGCAACGAGCTCATTGACTATCTCTCAGGAAACTTAACACTGCTACTCTGGAAATCGATCTGCTAGTGAATTCGATTTCTCAAGTGTGTTCTCCAAGTGCCCATTGAGTTCTTATAATCTCTCGTTGAGATTTCAACGACCATGATTAAAACTTAATTGATGACTAAGATTAACTAAGACTCGATCCACACATTTTTCTAGAAGATTTGCACCTGACTTAATTAATACCTTTGAATTAATCATATTTCCTAAGTTTAGACTTAAGAAATATTAAAAAATTGATTAATTATTTTAATTAAGCCATCTCTAGGTGGAATTTCTCCAAATGATTTCTGGGTCTTGGAGAATATATGTGCCTTAGCCTCTCTGCAAAATCTCAAGGCTAGAGCACATCCGATGCTACAAAAATCAACACTAGCTTGGCAGCATGTGAAGCCATTTGGATGAGGAAGTTGCTTGTAGGTCTTTTCAAGTTGGAGTTGGAGCCCGTTGTGATTTACCGTGACAATTAGAGTTGCATTAAGCTCTCAAAGATTCTAGTTTTTCATGACCGCTCCAACCACATCTAGATCAGGTACCATCATCTCAGGGACTATGTGCAGAAAGGGATAGGAAAACTACCATAAATTCCCACATATGAGCAAGTTGTAGATATCCTGACGAAGGCTTTAGTCAAAGGCAAGTTTATGTTTTTTTGAGATAAGTTGAGAGTTGTACAAACCCCCTTCCTCCCTAAGAGGGAGTGTTGATAATGTAGCTAAGGAAGGTCTCCTAGCTTGTTCTTTAGTCGGTAAATACTTTGAATTGTCTTTCTCTAGCATGAATGAAAATATATAAGTTAGACTTCAGTTGTGATGTGTTGATTTCCAGTTCACTGGAATGGTCATCATTAGATTGCATGTGTAGTGTTGGAGCTTCAGTTCGTTGGAATCTTCTTTAGTTACACTTCAAGATGGGGTGACAAAAACAAGTCCATTTAGGACGAGTTAAGACTACAGAGACAAGTTCAATTAGGACTTGTTAAGACTTCAAAGACAAGTGAAGAGAGGACAAGTTAAGTCCTCAGTGTACTCGGTTCACAACTAGAGGAAATCAAGGAGCAATTCAAGCCAGTTAACTGAGAGCTAGTCCAAGTGGAACTGAGACTTGCTCTATTTAACTAGCAAAAGGAACTCGTTGCACTTATGTGAACAACCATTCTAATTTGGCTTCCTTGCATGCATTGAAGATCTGCTAAGTAAGAGAAGGACGAAGGCACAATGTTGGATAATTCGTTGTTGTTGGTAGAGTGCATTGATTGAGGAGCAAAGATCAGAGTTTGAAGAGCAAGCCAAGACTAGTTTTCAGCAGTAAACATTTGTGTGTAGGCCAAGATCAAGAGGCAGGGCCGAGACCCAAGAGCATCTTTTCAAGGTCGAGAGCATTGATCAAACAGCAGGCTAAGAGCAATTGTGGAGCTGAGATTAGTGAGAGCTTCCTCAAAGTCTATTTGTTGGCTGCAGTAGCAACATAATGAATTTGTAAAAGATCTATATGCTTAAAGAACAATCAATAAAAATCCCACAACAACGGATGCAGGTTTTCCCATTTGGGTTTCCTGGGTAAAACACTGGTGTCAAATTTGAGTGTGTATATGTTTTTAATTCAACTATTTTTTGTTGCATCTAATGCTAAGAAACTCTGTATCTTGTTGAAAGTTAAACTTGGTTTCAGTTTTCAGTTGTCTTGATTTTTTCAGTAAGTTCATCTAAGTAGTTGCAAAGTTTCAAGAAATTTAACAAATTTTTAATTTTTCACTTCTGCACTTTCCTCGGACCCGACACACTAGAATGGAAGTCCTTCTCCACTTACCATTGAAATGCCTCTCTTAATGTCTTGTGCTGCTATATGGAAAATTTAGATCCCAACATTGTGCAATGTGAATTTAATAGAGGAAGGTGACAAGGGGGTATTGAAAGATTATCCACTCCAAGATTTGCCAATTCTGTATGTATTCTTGCTTTATTGGCTTTAACCTCATTAATTCCATCCCAAGGTGGCTTGGTGTTTAACATTTTGGTCAACCTGTAAGCAAGAACCAATGTCATGGTTGGAAATATGGGCCTAAAAATGCTGTTGCTACAAGCAGTGTGGTAAAATTTACATATAAGCTTAGCTAATTTTGGAATCATTTCATAGTATCCAAGCAAGTCCTTATTACCCACCAAAAGTGGGTAGCCCTATAGGAGAAAACTTTTCTCCTATCTTGGACAACTAGCCAACTAGTGGCCCTATATATTGCTCAGTTATGATGATATGCCACTTTCCTTCACCATTTGCACTATTCGTACATATCTCACCATCCAACATTTCCCTTGAATGAAGGGTGGTTATCACTTGGAGTTGGAAGGTACTTTAACCATTTGCAATCAAGTGCTCTTACTTAATGTTTTGGGCATTCTAACATGGATAAAGGGGTGACCTGGATGATTGACTGATCTTGACTGTAAACTTGTTCTTCCACATTACGAGGGGGGTTAGTCTTTAGCCCTGGTTCAATGGGACCTATTACCCACCACCAGTGGGTGACCCCATAAGGTAATTTTTCTCCTAGATGTGTCTTCAGCCGATAGCCAACAACCCCTGACAACCACTAGTGTAGCCGATGTTGTTCTACATGTCTTCGCTCCTTGAGCCAGTCATATGTCCCCTTGCCCATCTGTTGAGATTTTATGTTTGAAGGTGGGCCATTCAATCCTAAAGGTATGGTTTTTCACTATGCAATCAGGTGCTTATGTTGTTTTTCTTGGGCACCCTTGGGTATGGCTTATTGGGTGACTTGGAAGGAGGAAGGGTTTTGACTATAGCCTTCTTGTTCCCTTACCTTAACTGGGGGGTTAATCCTCAACCCTAGTCCCGTGGGATCTCCCCTATTGGCTTATAGATTTAGGATGGGCACTACTTGGGAAATCTCGATTTTGGTAGCGTGGTCCCATTTTCTTGTTCCACATTTTTCACTCCCCTTCGCACATTACATGCCCTATTTCATCATCTTCCATCTTTGGGTCCACAAGGCTTTGGTACTCCCCTCCCCTTGTCCACATGTTTGGGTAGGGCCTAGAATGATGCCTCGGAGGCTGATGCAACTAAAAAAAAAAGATAAAAGCATAATATGGTCACATACAAAAGGAAATAATACCACAAAATGCAAAGATGGTCGAGACAATAAAATTTAGCATGTGGAAAAAAGCCAAACATGAGCTCTATCCCTTATCATTATATCCATCACCCTGGTTCCTAGGGCCCCTATGTGTGCCCCTTGCATCATTAAGGAATCCATGTATGTCGTGTTGCACACTTTTTGTCAAAGTTCAAGGAAGCAGATATGCCAAATTTTTTTCAAGTGATCGAATCATCTTTCAACAGTTATAGGTGTCATTGTAAACCCATTCTGTGTCTTGTAATGTAAATGATGCTAGTAAGACCGTGAATGTATGTAACAACCTAGGTAAGCCTATTATTTTGGCGAAAGTTTCATCTTAGGAGGTTTTTCGTCTCACTAATTCATTTGTGTTTCTAAAAATGGATGGTTGGCAGAGTTTTTCTCTCCAACCTCATCCCAAAGCTACGGTGGAATTCTTTGTCAAAGTCTTAGGTGAGTCCTAGCGTTTTAGTCGAGTTTTGTGTAAAAGTGATTTGAAAATATTTTAAACTAGTTGGCTAAATTATTTTATTACAAATCACTTGGTCTACTAGATCATGTTGTGTTGCAAATTGGGTATGTATTTTGAGGGTCTAAGTCGAATGGGTATCCCCCTTTGAGGGTTAATTTATAAAAATCTTATGTAAAAATTATTTTAGTGCATGGTCCATCAATACTTAGACGCCATGGCTAAAATAATAGGGGATGGAAAAATATTAAATCCCCTCAAGTGTCAATTAATTAATTTTTCTGGCAAAAATTAAATAAATCCTAAGCCAGAAAATTAATTAATTAAAGTCTAAATTAAATGCCTTAGAGAAATTAATTTCTCCAAGTGGAAAAATTCGTGGGTACCAAAAGAATTAATTTTTGGAGGTCCTCCACCAAGGGAATATTGGATATATCAAGAAAAATTGGACCTTTGGACCTTGGTGGTTAAGTCAAAGTCAAATTTTTGAAGAAATTAGTTCAAAATAATTAATTTTGAGCTAATAAAAAAGGGTAAAAAAAAAAAAATTCAAAAATTCCTCAAAAAATAAAAATTCAACGGCTAAGATTAAAAGATGATCAAGTATTTTTCGACGACCAGGGATTATTTTGACAAGGATCAAGCCAACTAGCCATTATTTTTCCACTTGGAGGATTTATCTATATATAGAGTCATTTGTGTGTCAAAGCCATCCGATGTTTGCTTAAGAAATTGTTGCAGAAGCATTGATGTAACACTATTGTCTCGCTGGGATGTTTATTTGAATCACAGTAAAGACTTTGGGTTGCAGTTCAAGGTGTTCAGTGTTCGTTGATTTGTGGTATGTGTTGGGTACGAGCTTTCCTATATTGTGCTGATTAATGCTAAAATTTGTTTTTCATTAGATGGGGATAAAGCCATTCTATTGATAGATTTTGGGTTTATCTTAGATGATTTGATTCGTCGTATGTCTAACAAATTTTCTTGAGAAATATATAGTGTTTGCACGTATCCCAGTCCTTGGTCTCCAAGTTCACAAATTGTGGGCATGAACCGACCTTGTTTGGATTCAAAATATTTATGTGGTTGATTTAACTTTGCTAAGGCTATAGTGTGCATTAATTTTCCAAAGTATTATTTGCCATTTATCAAAGAAAAATTCTATAAAAAAAATATTTCTCCAAAATTTCTTACAAGCATTGTATATTTGTAAAATAATTTTGTTAATTATTTTTTGTATATTATTTTGCTATTTGGAGTTTTTAGATTTTTTTTGTATATATTGGGGTTTTGGGTATTTGTAAATCTATTTGTGCAGGTGAGATCTAGTGGAGAAAGTTGGAATAGAGCTAGATCTAGGCCCTTGATAGTAAGATCTAGTATTTATTTATTTTTTGCAGGGCCAGTCATTGAAGAAATTGAGCGGAATTGCAGATCTGAAGGAATAAATTTTTTCTGAAGTTGGGGTTCCAAGTTTTAGCCCTTCCGGGCTCGGATCCGACCTCTCCAAGGCCAATGTTGGCCTCTCTCCCCCCTGCGTCATCCTTTTTTCCCTCTGCGTCATTCTTTTAGGGCAAGCCATACCCTCTAGGGGCCTCGACCCCTCTTCATAACCCTAGACGGTTGCCTCAAAGGCTAGCCGTGGCCTTTTAGGGCCCTAATTTTCCCTATTCCCCCAACATCAATCCCTTTAGGGCTTCCTCTGCCTCTTTTTCCCTTCACTCTCCCTTCCTTGGCCTTTTTTGACCCCTTTTCAGCCCTCTCTTGCTTCTTTCTCCTAGCTGCTAGCTTTTCTTGACCCTTTAGCCCTCTCCCAACCCTAATTTGACCCTTAGCCATTTATGAATTTTTATGGACTGAATACTTGGTGGGTTTTGCAGAATTTTGGGTTCAAAAGGTTTGATTTGCAAGTGGCAACTTCATTGCAAATTTGTGGCAAGTTTGGGCAAGGTGTTCTTCAAGGCCTTTGACCTAGGGTTTTCTCTCTAAACGCTAATTTTTCACTGTTTTATTACAACTGTAAATTCTGATTTATAACAGTGACTTAAAAGCCCTAAGAAACACATTAAATTGGTCAAAATACTTTAAAATTGCATAATTCAATTTTTTTAGAAATTTGGTCACTTGGGCATTAAGGATCTCACTTGGATTTAAATTTTAGCTTGCAAGAAATTCTATACATAATTATTAAATCAGATCTGGATTTTTCTGAATCACACACCTAAAAAGGCTTAAAAAATTAAATTTTCCAGTTTTGACAAAATTTTCCAAGTTTTGGGCCAGATTTGACACTTATTGTAGCATAAATAACTCACTGATTTTCTGATCTACTCACTGCTGTAAGAAGTTTTCAGATCTGATATTTTCTGAATATCATACTTTAAAGGTCCTAAAAAATCAAAATTTTCAGTTTGGCAAGCTAATTTTAAGTTTTGGGCATGTTTTGGTACTTGTTGTAACATTGGCATATCACTGTTGACACATTTTCTTACTGCTGTAATAAGTGAATCAGATCCAAATTTTTTCTAAATACTGCATCTTAAAGTGGCCAAAACTCATAACTTACATTAGGCAAAGCATTGGGCATCTTATTGAGTATCTCTATCTATCAATAGGCTTGTTGTTTCTTGGGTATTTATTGATTTTCTTACTGTTGTCATAATCTCATCACAAGTGGTCTTTTTAATAGTAGTTTGTTGTGGTTAAGCTCGAGTTAGATTTGAGAATTCATTAACTTCGTACTTCAAACACTCAAACATCTAAGTTATAATCTTGTTGATGAATTAAGTCAATTTGAGCATTAGAAATCTAATTGGCATTGTGATAAAAACATCTTGAATAATTGTGATTTGCATTCTGTAACCATTGGCTAACTGATAAGTGGATAATCTATTCTAAGTATCTTGTGGATTGATTTATTGGCACCGTCTTAGTTGTGAGATTACACATAAATGATTGAAACTTAAGATAATCTCAAATTAAGAACTTCATTCATGCCTCTTTGCATTTCATCCTAAGAGTAGTTGCATTAACAACTTACCTCCAAGCAGAAGCATGGTTGATAGACTCTTAGGAGAACCCTTTCTTATTTAGCTTGAGGGATTAAGTTCTTTTTAGTGGTTAAAACAGTGACCTTGTAGTCATTAGAGCCACAATCTTTGTAGCGCCGGAGGCACTGGGTGGTTGGAACACAGGGGGAGGTATCGTTAATCAGGCTTTTGCCTGCTTCTCGTTGGCTTCCATCCCACATTCTACTCCTAAAACTGTTCTCAAAGTAGTGAAGGGGAAGTTTCAACTTATACTAAGCATTTAATCTAAAATTAACCAAGATCCTTGCACTCCATCTAGATCTTAGTACTTGCACTTCATATAGGATAGTTCATCATCCAAGCGACAATTGTCCATCTGGTTACTTGGCTATAATTTGTAAACAAGCAAGAAGGTTTGACTCCATTAGGCACTGGTCTCAATATTAAATCTAATCAAATATTTAATCTTGTAAAATTTTACCAAGTAGCTAGGCCAATCAATTGTGTCTCCTAAACAAGTTAGTTCCCAACTTGTTTTCCATCACCTCGTCTCCATAGGGATTACCCCCCATAGCCTGTTGTTGGGAGACAACTAGAATAGAGTGGGTGGGGATTAGAGTGATAACTCCCGCCCTTAGAGGTTGTCGCAGTGCCTGTACAATCTGAGCTACAACATGTCCCAACCCCTGGTGGGCGACGAACTACCCCATCTTAAGAGGGTAATCACTGCTATGTCATACACATCATGTTCGAATTCCCTGGAGCCTTGGGTAGTAAAATAAGAGAAATATCAATAAACGACAAAAAAATAATGAAGAAGGTTGGAAAAACAAAGGTTGGGGTGACTCGTGTACCACGATTGCTCCCTCTTACATTCATACACCCATACATGTGGGCATCCCTCACCATTACCACCCTTGGGCCCATGGCATTTGGCCTTGAGACCCTTGTGTCCCCATCCACCTCATCATTATCCACATGACACCTACCACTCGAAGGATGTACCTTGGACATGTCCTTCCCTTTAGGGGTTGGGAACACCTAATAGGGTTGTTTATTAGCCACTCCTACCTAGGGAGGTAACACCATTACATGCTCAAAGCCCTAAATTTGGAAGGGAAACCCACTATGAAGTCTCATTTTAGCCATTGACTAACTAGCTTATTCACTCAGTTGCACTAATGAATTATTGTGTCTGAAGGTGAGGAGACACATTGGATCTTATACAAGATTGGCAGGTGGTTTCATCATGGGATGGACAACTTAACTGGGGCCCAAGCCCACCAAAGGATCATATTGACACTTGTAAGGGAAGCGTTGAGAGCCATGGGTTTCCATCATGTGACAGAGCATTATCTCATGCCATGGGCAACCTCAGTACCTTCAACAACTTGTTCATTTCCCACATCATATGAGAGATGATGCACTTGGACTAGTAGTGCCCCTAGTTGGCTTTACAGTATATACAGGGTTTGGTAGTTGAACCGAGGCCTAGAGGAGGTTTGTCTCATCCTTGAGACATGGGAGGGCGAGTACCATCTTCTGTGCCCTCATTTGGAGCAGTCTATAGGATTATTTTACACCAGGAGACCCATGAGACCACTACTTGTGCCCCAGAGCCACTTTGGAGTACCACATGATGTTTTACTTATAAATCAAGGGGGAACCCCTTGACTATCATTCATGGAGCCCTCACTCTCATTATGGCACCTTGAGGACTCAACGAGGCTCTCTAACGACCCTCTTGCACCATCGTTTCGACTTCATTTGGATGGCTTATTCTTTATTTAATATCTATTTGGTGGGCTTGTCACCAAATATATGTTATTTTGCACATTAAAATAATTTTAGGGGCATATTATGCTAATTTGTTTAGGCTAGAGGATCATATATATTTAGATCTCTCCCATTGAGAGAGATCATCATCATCACACTTGTATCTATCTCTCTTGATAATTTTGCACTTTTTCCTTGGATGTCTAATGGAGATCTTTTGATGCATTTCAATATTTTTGGGAGCTAAATTCGTTGTCTCTTGGAGCTGCTTTCTTGATCTTGGATTGGATATATCTCTTGTTATCTTGGAAGTAAATTTTGTTGAAGATTTTTCATAAATGATGTGTAATGTGTGGAATTATTGCAACTAACTATTTCTTTTGTGCCCTAATTTATTGAAAAGCATTGTAAAGATTGTTAGATTGTGGAATTGCACATGTTACTCATTGAATAACAAGTATATGAATGTTCATAGTGGATTGAAACTTGTTTTTCTTCCATGAAAGTCCATAGATCTTGAGTGGGTAATTGTTGAAAAGTATGTGCTAGGGCATCACTTTTTAGCCTTCTTGAGAAACGATTTAGCCAAATTTCGAATCACATAGACTCCATAGCCCGAGGGTAAGGCACTAGTCCAAGAAAATTTGGTGATCACCCTTATTTTCCCTCTCTTTTTCTCCTCCAAAATCTTCAACCTCCCATCCTAAACGACTTTGACAGGGCTCCCTGCGAATTCCATTAGAGGAAGGGTTTTCCAATTCTGTCTGGAAAAGGAACTGCTTTGATCTCTTTTCTAGGGGATCCTCAAGGTTTCAAGGAATTTCCACAGTTGGATTGTGAGAAAACATAAGCCCTAGCTCTGACTTTGGAAGCTCATCTTCAGTGTCATAGGTTAAGAGGTTTTCTTGAGGGTTGTTTGCACATAAAACTTTGAGAAATCAATCATTCTTGATCCCTTTCCTATCCTTGCTTGACCTAGTGATCACATTGGAGGAATTCCTCCTACGATTACTCAAATAAACCTAGGTCTCACTTAGGTTTCTTCCTAGGTTTCTCTAGTGGAGCAAAAGCACTATTTTGAAGAGGGATCATTTTGTAAAGCCCCTAGAGAAATATTGTCTCACTTTGGAAGTCTTGATCCTAGACATACTTATCATCATTGAATATTCATAACCCTAGGTCTTGACTCTCCTCTTAGGTCTTTCCTGGAGAGCCTTTCCTTCATCAAGCTATAATTGAGCCTCTCCTTTGAATGGGCCTTGGGAACCACTTTCTATCTTATCATTGATCCTATCTTTTCCAGTGATTTCCTTCATACCGAGACTCCTTCCATCGTGAAATTCTGTAAAGAGCAGGGGATGTTGACTGAGGTGACAATGGTCTCTGTCCCATTATTGTCACTTAGTCTAGTAGTTGTCCCTTAGGTCCCTATCCTAGGACCCCTTCTAGATTGTGTGGCAACAGGACCTCCTCTGAGGCCTTAGGGTTACAGGTGGGGTACTACTTGGGAAACTTAAATCGAGTAGTGTGTCAATAACCATTCCATACTTACCACTTCTCACCTTTCCCTTGATATCATATCCATCCTTCGAGTTAACTGTCATTGGTCCATTGGGATTTGGCATCCATACATCCACATCCTTGAGTTAAAGAAGTAAAATGTGCTAGAGGGGTGGAAAAAGTAGGCCAAGGAATGGAGTAACTCGTGCCTTCGTGATTACTTCCTCCATTACATCTATACACTCAGGATGTGGACCTCCATTAGTTGGTCCCATGACCATGACACCTAGTCATGAAGTCCTTACCCTCCATTGCTATTATTATCATTAACACCTATGAATTGAAGAGTTGACCTTGGAAATGTTACCTCCCCTTAGATGTTGGAAGCACCTAATAGGGTTGATTAAGTAGCTAGCTATAACAAGGTAGGGACCACTTTTACAGGACTTGGTCTAGTTAAATATTTGAAGGTGATCCCAATTTGAAGTCATACTATGTCATTAACAGTTAAGTATGGTCCACTATAATGCATTTGTGGTCATTGTCTGTAATGAGTGGTTGCTTTCACTTGAGTTTGAGGCGGTTTTATGCAGAGCAGTAGAAGCTTTAAGGGCACACTCATTCCATGCCTACTCCACATGGTGCCTAGGTTGTACTACACTTCTAGAGAGCAATGTTGACCTTGAAAATGCAACATTTCCCTTCCACAACAGAGTGTTGGGGACTTTGATGATCCTAAGTTGATTGACACCTCAAAGTACCCTTAAATGCTAAAACAGTAATTTCACTTTGCTTAGCATTAGAGATTCTTGATGATGTACCCAACAAACCCAACATGCCCCCACGCTGGCCTTGACACTATTTGACGGGCATGTCTTGATCCAGAGTTCAGATGATGATGATCATCCCCAGGATGATTAGGGAGGGCTTGTACTACCTCATGGAATCTGAATGCTAGAGAGAGATGCACTACGTTGTCTTGATGGCACCCATGGAGATGATGCAGGGCATCCATAACTGGATTTTGGACACTTGGGGATGTTTTGAGGCTTGATTTGAAGATTCTTCCTCAATTCATGGTTGATTATGATGGTTGGAGATGCATCTAGCCCATATCTTGCACTTTTGGAGCCTTATTAGCCCTAAAAGGGCATGGTGTCATTGCTTACAGAGCGTTTTCGGCTCACACGAGTGGGCAATTAGTGGCTTATTTTGTTTTATTGAGCTATTGGGTTGTGTGTGTCACGACCTAACCATTGTGGGTGTGCGACATTGACGAGATTTCATATCAAGGCACTCAACTACTTTCTCCTGGACCATGCCTCTAGCCTGTGTTCTTATAGTGAGGCCACCCTTAACTTTGCGGAATTAAGTTCCAAGTAACTTCAACACAATATCCAGGCACTTCGTCTTTCCAACACTTAGTCAATTCTTCAATTAATAGTTCATTTACTTCTTTATAATGTACAATGAACATAACAACGACAACAAACTTCAATTATAAATGACAACACAAAACAATACATTTCAACAAGTATGAATATGTACAGTGGGAGGGGGAACTCCCGAATACAAACTCTTCCCCTTTATATTAACTTCACTTCAAAATATAATGTACAACAATTTTACAATTGATGATCCATCTGTGGCTTAACCAACACGCTGCCCAAAACTCTTCGAATTTACAAGGTCATGCCTTGCCTTAAGGCCAACACCTCGACCAACCAAGACCCACATAGAAACTTGGTGCAGTCCAATGACTTGCACACTTAACCAAAAACCTAGAAATCCAACCAAAAGACCGTTGCCCAAAGACTACCTGACTTGGCTTGCTGGGCGAGCCCCTCTGTGCCTCTCTGCGGCTTACGTGTCTTCTTTGGTGCGACTTCTGTTTTCTGTGCCCTTCGTTCTGTTCCTTATTGTTAATTTTGGGCAACTAGGTCCAAACTCCATGTTGCACTGCTCATATGATGATGGTCATATTTTTGTTGGATTCCTCTTTTGGAGAGGTGCAAGATTGATCTAAAGATCATCTTGATTGGATGAGCAGACCATTTATTTTGAATTTATTTTTCACATGTGCAAGGTCGGTCAGATTTGTAATGTAGGCTCACATGCCTAATAGATGTGTCACACACCCTCGTTGATGGATATAAATTGGAGAGACTTGGAGGTCATTTCATCATCATCTCATCTCACATTCTCTCATTGTGATCTGATTGGTTTGATAGCCTTTGGAGGCCTTTTTCCCCTCACACGTGTGGAGCAGAAGTCTGAAATTTGCGGATCTGTTTATGGCACTTTTGTACCAGTGTTGACCGTGGTCAACCCTTGGTCGTTTGACCTCAAAATTTTGTAGAAAATCCAATTTTAGGAGGCCGTACAGTTGGGCACTAAAATCGAGGAATTTCGGGCTGTTTGATTGAAGCCCTAGTTTGTTGTGTTGACTTTTCTGTTGCTGCCTGCATTGACTTTTCTGTGTTGTTTGTGAGTTGACTAGTGTTGACTTGTGATGAGCTATCTTTGAGGGTTGTGGGTGTGACACATGAAGTGTTGGCTGACCAAGAAAGACTTTGCTAGTTGAAGCATCCTGCTAACCGGTGTAACACAACAATATCTCATATCTTCGTTGGACAAAAGGAACTGTAAATCTGATCTATATTTGGCTTGTCTTCTATTGATCTATTATTGTGTTCTATCAATATTTTACTTTCAAGATTGAAGTAAAAGTGCATCAAGCATAGAACACCATGGTTATCTAAATTTAACATGGTATTAGAGCTGAGGTGAAGAAAAAGTCCAAGAGTCCAACACGGTGTTAGAAGCTATCTTTGAAGGAAGAAATCCTATCAAGGACAAATGGCCTCCTCAACCTACAAGGGTTTCAAGGCTGATGATAAATTGACTGATAAGTTTGATTATCATGCATGGAAGATGTCCTTGGATTTGGTGCTAGAAGATCAAGATGCCATGGACTATGCCCAGGGGAATATTCAAGAGCCTCGATCAAATGCAGTTGCTGCCACGAAGACGAAGTATAGAAAAGGGGAAATCAAAGCAAAAATGATTATTGGGGATTCTATTCATAAGCACTTGGTTTCTTACATTTCTGAGCTGAAGACATCTAAGGAGATGTATGATAGGTTGGTGAGCATGTTCAGGGCTAGCAACACTAATCAAATCCTCTTCTTCAAGAATCAATTGAAGAATATCAAGAAGGGTAAGGATGAATCTATTCAATCCTATTTTATGAGGCTCACTGAAATCAGAAATAACCTCTTAGCTATTGGGGAAACAATATTTGATTGAGAGATGGTTCTTATTGCACTTGGAGGTCTTCCCCGTGATTGGCATGTATTCAATACCACTATTCTCAATAATAATGTGATTCCTAATTTTGATGACATATTGACGAGATGCACTCAAGAGGAAACAAGAATGATGGAGTATGCCTCTTATGGTAATGGAAGTGACCCTACTGCCTTCGCCGCTCATGCAAAGAAGAAGAACCATGGTGGCCCGAGAAATCAAAACCATGGTAGAGCGGGGCCCAAAGGAAGGAAGGGAAGATGTTACACTTGTAACAAGACTGGTCTCTATGCAAGAGAGTGCCCTAATAGAAGGGACTCTCCCAAAGATGATGACAACAACAACTCGAGAAGGAATGGCAGGAACAACAGGTTCCAAGGAAAAAGGAAGGCTCCCTTTGATCGTAATGGAAATGGGCAACCTTTCAAGAGGTCAAGAAATTCCAGGTACGATGATTCTAATGTTGTTTATAATAAGAGAAATGATTTTATTCTTGTATCTGCCCTATCTGCTGCATCTCCACTCGATACCCTGGATGTCTGGTTAATTGATAGTGGTGCTTCAAGGCACCTCACTGGTTATAAAGAAGCCCTTACTGATTTGGTTGAGAAGGATACTAATCTGGAAATTATTCTTGGAGATAATGCCACCTATCCCATGAAAGGGACGGGGACTGTGACCCTCCATTTATCTCAAGGTCAAGTCATCCGATTACAAGATGTGTTGTATGTACCTAATTTGAAGAAGAACCTTGTGTCCATTTCGGCAATGTAAGACAAAGGGTTCAAGGTGGCATTCGTTGATGGAAAGGTACTCATTTGGAAGAAGAACTTCAAGGAAGCTCTTTCTATTGGTTTTAGAGTTGATACACTCTAACAGGTTGGAGGAAGCCCATTGGGGGCTATGATATGTGATACAACTCTTCAAACAGAGTTATGGCATCGGAGGTTTGCATACCTTCATTACAAAGCCCTTCCTGAAGCAAGGAAGGTGGTGATAGGGATGCCCAAATTTAGAGATGATCATGAAGGTATATGTCAGGGTTGTGCCGAAGGGAAGCATACAAGGGGACCATTCCCCTCAAGTGTCACAAAGACAACTGATATCTTGCAGTTGATACATTCTGACTTATCTGGTATGCTACCTGTGACATCCTTGGGAGGATGTTCCTATTACATGACTTTTACGAATGACTTCCCCTGCAAGACCTAGATATATTTTTTGAAGAAGAAAGACGAGGCATTCAAATGGTTCTGTACCTTCAAGGCCTTGGTGGAAAATCAAACCGAGAAGAAATCAAAGTTTTGAGGACCGACAATGGGATCGAGTATGAGTCAAATGAGTTTAATGACTTTTGTAGAGAAGCTGGCATTAAGAGGGAGACCACAATTGCGTACACTCCTGAGAAAAATGGTGTTGCTGAAAGAAAGAACAGGACCATCGTGGAAGCTGCCCGCACCATGCTATGTGACCAAGGTATTCCGAAGCTTCTATGGGGAGAAGCTATGAACACTGTTGTGTATGTTCAAAGTAGATGCCCACATTCGACTCTGGACTCCAAAACTCCCGAAGAAGTCTTCTCTGGTAAGAAACCTGATGTTTCTCATTTTAGAGTTTTTGGTTGTCTTGTTTACTTTCATGTGCCAAAAGAAAAGAGAAACAAGCTGGATGCTTCTAGAAAGAAGGGAATGTTTGTGGGATACAGTGAAACTTCGAAGGCATATAGAATCTATGTGCCTGGTCAAAGAGAAGTGGAGATATGCCACGATGTCACCTTCGATGAAGATACTGCCCTCAAGAAAGTGAGAAATCTTCCTAGCTCCAAGGAAGACAAAGAGTCGAAGGATGACCTTATGTCCGATGTTGAAGGACCTATGGATCCCATTGATCCACCTCCTTCAAATAAGAGAAGACCCTCATGGTTCAGGGATACTCTCGAAGATGTCGAGAGACATATTGCCCCAAGGGGGACATTCCGTGAAAGCAAGAAGTCGAAGAGATACCAAGGGTATCTAGCAGCCATGAGTATGATAGTTCAATCTGAGCCTGGAACATTTGAAGAAGTCGTAAAGCATCAAGTTTGGAAGGATGCTATGCACGAAGAATATGAGTCCATTATGAAGAATGATGTCTGGGAAGTGGACCCGAGACCGGAGGACAAATCTGTTGTTACCTCGAAATGGCTCTATAAGATCAAGCATGAGATCAAGCATGAATCTGATGGAAGTGCTGAAAAGTACGAGGCAAGATTTTTTGCCCAAGGCTTCTCTAAAAAAGAAGGCATAGATTATGATGATATATTTGCACTTGTGGCACGCTATACTACCATCCGATCTATTATTTCCCTTGCTGCTACGCAAGGATGGAGTCTACATCAGATGGATGGGAAGACCACTTTTCTACATGGTGCTATCAAGGAAGAAGTGTATGTGGAGCAACCTCTGGGGTTCGAAGTCCGAGATAGAAACACCCATGTATGCAGGTTGAAGAAAGTCCTCTATGGGTTGAAGCAAGCCCCTAGGGCTTTGTATGAGAGGGTAGATAACTAATTGATGAAGCTAGGCTTCACTCGAAGTAATGCTGATTCGAACCTTTATTTTAAGGTTGATAGAGAAAGGCCTCTCATTCTGGTTCTCTATGTGGACGATCTCTTCCTGACAGGTGCTGACCCTCTCATTCATCAGTGTAAAGAGGGAGCTAGCTTCCGAGTTTGAAATGAAAGACCTAGGACTGATGCACTAATTCCTAGGCTTGGAGGTCTGGCAGAGGCCAGGCGAGATTTTCATTTCTCAAGGAAAATATGTCGTGAAGTTGCTGGAGAGATTTGGTATGGTGGATTGTAAGTCTGTGTTGACACCGATGGAACTCAACTTTAAGAAGTTGAGTGGAAACGTTGCTCGGCCCGTGCCAGCAAATCCTACTGAGTATCGACAACTCATGAGGGGCTTGATGTTCTTAGTTAACTCTCGTCCGGAAGTATGTTTTGTAGTGAACACTTTGAGTCAACATATGGTTGATCCTCATCACATTCACTGTATTGGTGCCAAGAATCCGTTGAGATATCTTCGGGGCATAATCAACCATGGGCTGAGATACACTGCCGGGAGTTTGAGACTCCATGGATATACTGATGTCGATTGGGCTGGCAGTGTGGTGGATCACAATAACACATCTGGATGTTGCTTCACCTTTGGTTTTGCTTCGATATCTTGGATGAGCAGGAAGCAGAAGTCGGTGGCTTTGAGCACCACTGAGGCCGAGTACATTGCAACGAGTATGGGCTGTTGTGAAGCTGTTTGCTTGCGAAAGCTCTTCAGTGAGTTGTTCGAGCATGTGCTAGATACCACCGTTATCCTTTGTGATAACCAGAGTGGGATTCGTCTTTCTGAGAATCCCGTGTTCCACGATCGATCCAAGCATATTGATATCAGGTAACACTTTATCCGGAATATGGTATAGCGAGGTGTCGTAAGGCTCGATCATGTAGGAACTGATGAGTAGGTCGCGGATATTCTCATAAAACCCCTGGGGAAGGTCAATTTCCTAACCTTCCGTGAGAAGCTTGGAATCGTGGAAAGACCCTATTCTAGGGGTCTTGCTTGAGTTGGACTATGAGCTCTGGGAGCTCCAGGGGGCTTGGGGATAGCTTCTTGGAGCTATAAGCACTCACAGGGCTAGGCTTGTTGAACCTTGTGGTGCTACTGCCCCACCATTATGATATTGAGTTGGTTCACCTCTCTTTGATCTATGCCCCACACGCATCCTACCCATGGAGTTTCGGACTCATGGGAAGTACCTCTCATTTGGCCAATGAGGTGGGAAATGTGGATAGAGACCATAACAAGACCAATGGACGCATCATAGATTGTCGTGCTCTCTATGTCTAGGATGGCACGTGTCCAACACCTTTATCTGGGATCAAGTATGATGAGGTTTTATCCTCTAAACTGACTTTGGGTTAGTATGAGACTCTTATTGAAACCAAGAGAGGTTTTTACCTCTAAGTTGACTTTAGGTCAACTGAGTGTGATGTTTTTATGACTCACCTTTTTTTAAAGAGCCAGCAAAGCAAGTTACAGCGGGATGATGCATTGTGTTTGGTTTGGTACATGATGGATGGCACTTGTGGACAGATGGAGTTCTCCCCAGTTGAGAGGGAGTTTTAATTTTGGGCAACTAGGTCCAAATTCCATGTTGCACTGCTCATATGATGATGGTCATATTTTTGTTGGATTCCTCTTTCGGAGAGGTGCAAGATTGATCTAAAGATCATCTTGATCGGATGAGCAGAACATTTATTTTGAATTTATTTTCCACATGTGCAAGGTCGGCCAGAATTGTAATACAGGCTCACATGCCTAATAGATGTGTCACACACGCTCATTGATGGATATATATTGGAGAGACTTGGAGGTCATTTCATCATCATCTCATCTCACATTCTCTCATTGTGATCTTATTGGTTCGATAGCCTTTGGAGGTCTTTTTCCCCTTACACATGTGGAGCAAAAGTGTTGGAAATACTGAGAGGGGGGTGAATCAGTATTTCTTTTCAATTGTTATTATAACTAGTTAGATTCTACACAAAAATTCAGAGAAGTGAATAATTTTATTATAAAAGGAAGGATAATGATCCTTTTTTTTAAATGAATGGGTACAATGATTGCCAAGCACCAACTTGGACTTAATGAGGCTCCGACCTCTAGGGCTTCGACCCTATCTTCATCAAGGCACCAACCTTGAGTTTAGGGGCACCTACTCCAAGGACACCAATCCCTCAGTCTTCTTTGATAAAAATGAATGATGTATTTACTTGAGTTCAATAGAATTTTGCACTGTTCAATTCTTCTTATGTCCAATTAGCTCCAACAGCAACTTAAGATTGACTGTCCAAATTTCCTCAACCTTTTAAGTCTCCAATATTGATTGCTTATGCCTTGATGATTTAACCACAATTGCTTCAAGTTGATCGACTGTGTCTTAGTGCTATCCTTGTAGCCTTAGGCCTCCATCACTGGTGAGTTCATTCCACAGAAGATTCTCAACACTGTCATACCAAGTTCACTGTTGCTTTGACTGTTCAATCTGATTTAAGGTCCGAGAATAATCCACCATAAGATAGCTCATGTCAATGGAATAACTGCACCAATTCAGAGTTTAATGATCACTGTAGATCCGAGCTTCACAGGGTCCTTGTTTAGCTCCACAAGATTCGAGTTATGTTCCACACTTCTGAGAATGTGCTACAGCAAATGGTAAGAGGTCCGAGCCACAAATAATCTAAGGCTTTGTGGTAAGAAGTTCGAGTTACAGCAAATAGACCGATGCTCTATGGTGAGAAATCCGGGTTACAACAAGTAGACCAATGCTCTGTGGTGAGAAGTCTGAGCTACAGAAAAGGTTGTCCAGTCACAGCAGGAATGGACCAAGGTTAACCTAAACAAGGTCTCTACTAGCAATAACCCTGAACCATACGCATTGATCTGTCCAACAGAAAAAAACCGAGCTTCACCAAGACTGTTCAGCAAATTCGAGATGTTTAAAAACTCTGTCTTATAACCCAGAAATATCAAGCATAGCCCTTTTCTCTTTAAGATATATGCTTCCTCTCATTTAGTTCACGAGTTGTGAACTGTTATCCTCTTCACTGTATTAGATGACCGAAATTGATGATGCAAAAATGAAGTTCGAATCATGAATATATATGGTGACTTTGTTTAATCGAACGTCAACAACCATGTCCCTAAGGCAGACCGACTTTAGGAGCAAGAACAAGTCGGCTCAAAAGGAAAAAATAATTATTCCGCAACTTCAAAAATTCATATCTTTCAAACCACAGGGAGTTTTGGGGCATATGAGGACTCGTTGGAAAGAGGAAGGAGTCTTCTTCAAGATGGACAAGAGCTCACTTTGATATCCTTCCTTAAATGCCCCCAAAAACCATTTTTTTTGCTGACTGTCCTTGTATTCCTGTGCATAAAAAATTATGGACAGTGAGCCTTTATTTTCTTAAGTATTTTTCCCTAGTATTTCTTGTGCATGGGAGGATAGTAGCTTGAACAGAGTTGCTATGGATATCTTCATCCAAGAATCATTAATGATATTTCCATCAATGCCAATTATTGACCAACAATCTCCCCCTTTGTCATTGATGGAAATATTCTAGCATTTTCTCCCCCTTTGACATCAATGGCAAATGGGGTGCCTACGTATTCCACCTATCAAAACTACTTCCCCGTCATGCCGCTTCCCCTAACATACTGCACTTCTGCGACATGCCGCTTGATTTAGTGTGATGCAAGAGCAATGACTCCCATCTTTTGGCTATTACATACTCAAATGCTTCTCGTGAAGGGGTTTTGTAAAGATATCCGCAATTTGCTCTTTTGTATTGACGTATTCCAACCTCGATATCAGGTTCAAAAGAACTTGTTCACTTCGAGAAAGTGGTATTTGATTGGAATATGCTTTGGTTCTTGAGTGCATCACCTCCATTTTTCAAGACTGATGGCGCTAGTATTGTCACAAAAATAGTAATATTGCTTAGTTTCTATGTTGACATCCTTCAGCGTTTTCCTTCATCCATATAATTTGTGTAACAATTAAAGTGCCACCTATATATTCGACGTTCGTAGAAAGGATATAGATGATTGCTTTTTAACAGAAAGCCAAGATAAGACAATCTCCATAAAGAATGCATTTTACCGTGCTTTTTCGATCATCCATGTTTCGGCCCAATCAAATATCAAAATAAGTCATCGCCAAGAGCTGTTGAACCTTAGATACCAAAGACTTAAATCGCCTCGTTCCTTTCGTATATCTCAGAATTTCTTTTCACAAATTTCAGATGGGATTGTTTAGGATCAATCGAAATCTTTCTTTGCTGCTACCATTCCTACCGCTGCATAACATTCAGTCTTGTAGCGTTTACATGAGAGATCCAGCTATTGGACCTATAAAGAGTTGCATCTATTTGGGGGGTATCATCGGGTTTTTGTTAGTTTTACAATCTCTGTGGTCATTGGTGTGCTCATAGGTGCACAATCTTCCATCCCATATCTTTTAAGCATGTTCAAGATATTTTGCTTGAGATATAAACATGTCAGCAGAGGTTTGAGATATTTGCAGCCCAAGAAAGTAAGACAACTCACCAATCATTGACATCTTAATTTTGGACATATTTAGGAGCAAATTCATGGCTCATTTCTCTGTCATTGCTAGAAAAGATTAGATCATCGATATAAACAAGAGTGATTCGTGTTTTTCCTTGTCCATCTTCATGTAGAGATTGCTACCCTGCACTCCATTTTTGAAACCTTCTTGTTGCAGATAGTGATCCAACTTGCATACCATGCTCTAGGGGTCTGTTTAACCATAGCAAGGCCTTCTTTAGTTTGCATGCTGTCTTTTTCCTTCAACAAGATCAAATCCTTCAAGTTGCTCCATGTAAACTTCCTCTCGAGATCTCCATTTTAGGAATGCTGATTTTACATCCATTTGATAAACCTTGAATCCTTTTGAGCAAGTAAATACAAAAACATTCTATATTTCATCGTAGCCACTGGTAAAGGTTTCTTCGAAGTCAATTCCTTCGATTTGCGAGTATCCTTTGGTGAGTGTTTACATCTCTGCATTGAAGATTTGTTCCATTCCTTCATTCATCTTGTTTTTTGAATACCCATTTTGTCTAGTTTCAGATGCTATCCTTTTGGGCGAGGTACCTACCCTGCCCCATTTTTTTCATTTGAGACATTTCCTTCTTCCATGGTCTCTTATCCAATGAGGATTCAAGTTTGCTTGAGAAAATTTTCGTGTGGTCTACATAAAGATAATAGAGACACATCATCTTTTCTAGGGGTGCTTATCATCCTTCTAGCTTCTGATTCCTTTCCATCTATTTCGCCATAATCTACTGATGATATCTGAACAAACTTTGACCTGAGGGAGTCTAGAAGATTCATTTTGAGGTTCACTTTGAGTGTTCTTCTGCTTCCTCTCTTCTTTTTCGTGTTCTTCTTCTTCACTTGTTCAAAGAAAGGCTCAACTTCATGATTCTATCTCCTTTTTCCGGAAGGCTCTATCAATCTTTACATCAATGCTTTCCACTATTCTTCGTGAGATCTATGTCAAATACTTGTAAGCTTTGTTCTCTGAGTATTCAAGAAATATTCCTTCACAACTTTTAGAATCAGTCTACTCGGTGAGTCATCATTTACTTTATGAAACATTTGCTTCCAAACCTCAAAATATTTTAACAAGTCTTTTCCACAATTCATAAGGAAGCCTTTTCATTATTTGGTCTTAGTTGAGTCTTCGGATGGCGGTATAAACCGTAGTGCCAACGTTTTCTCTCCAAAATTTTGGCTATGCACCCAATGCTAGTAGCATTGTCCTTGCCATTTCTTGAATGGTTCTGCTTCCTCTTTCAACTACTCCATTTTGCCGGGGTGTCCTAGAAAGTGAGAGAGTTCTCTTTCATTCCATGCTCATAAAATTCATCAAATTCTTTGAGGTGAATTCCCCTGCCCTCTATCCGTTTCAATATTTACAATTCTGACAACTAGGTTCAAACTCCATGTTCGATGCTCGTATTTAAGAAGCTAATATTTTTGTTGACTTTCCTTTCCGTAGGAGATGTAAAACTATATAAAGCAGGCCTGAACCGATGAGTTAACTTATATTTTGAATTTATTATTTTTAATAAATTATATGTGCAAGGTCGGCTGCCTTTTAATGTATATTCGCATGTCTACCGCATGTGTCACACACCCTCATGATTGATATAAATACAGAAAGTTGAAGAGCATTTCATCATCAACACAACTCATCATCTTCTTCTCATCAAATAGTACAGCAGCTGCGGTACCTAAAGACAAGTTTCACTGCACGTGAAGGACGAAGAGGACAAATTGCACTACTGAAATGGGCACGGATTTTCTCGTCACAGGGCTTCGCAGAAACCTTTGACCACCGTTGACCTTGGGTCAACGCTGGTCCTAAACAATAAAACTTCAGGAAGGTCGATTTATGAAGGCCGTACTACCCGGCACAAAATCGAGGTCAAAGGGTTGACCGTCTTGTCGTCGCTGATTTCAGCTGCTGCCCTCTGACTTTTTCGTACGCCGTTGACTTCTGCAGTTGACTTGGGTTGACTCATCTAAAGGATTGAGGTTGTTGTGACATGTCAATGTGGCCGACCAAAGGAGACTCTGCCGGGTTGAAGCATCCGTTGACCGTCAAACAAGCACATTATTTTTCCCGTTTCATTTGTCTTCTCGTAAGATCTTCTTATAAGGTCTCTCATCTCGTACTTTGCTTAACCACTTGTATGATTGCCGAATGAAAAGTGAAATTACACAGCAAGGAACATCTACAAAACTATACATGGTATCGGAGCCGAGGTGAAGACAAACTCAATCTATAGCAATCATCATCGTGGAAATGGGTTCCACTAGTCTTGAATTCAAGGAGAATGACAAGCTGACCTATGATGACTTCCATCCGGAAGATGATATTAGATCTCAAATTAGAAGATCAAGTGATCTCCGGATCGAGGACAAAAGGGAGGATTCAAGAACCTATCCACGTACCGTTAGAAACAAGTATAAGAAGGAGAAATCAGAGCAAGCCGATCGTGGAATCCATAAAGGCAAGACTCGGTAGCCTACACATTCAACCAGGCACATCCAAGGAGATGTATGACAAAATGCTGATACTTATGTTCCAAGTAAACAATGTGAGAACTTACATAAAATATTCCTCAAGAACAAGTTGAAGAATATGAAGAAGGGCCTAGTGATAGAGCCCACATCTGTTCCTTTATGAAGTCAATCAAACCAGAAATTAACTGCTTAGCTATTGGGGAGACAATAGCTGATCGTGAGATGGTTCTCACCGCACTTGAGGATTCTCCATATGAATGGCAAGATTCACAACTACCATTTCTCAACAATAATACCATTCCTAATCAATATGAGTCACTAGATGTATGCAAGAAGAAACAAGGATGAAGGAATTTGATAATGAAAGAAAATGTCGCCTATGGTGCTCATTCCCGAAAGAAGAACTTGGTGGTTCTAAGGACAAAAGAAGGACAAAGACTAAGAGAAGAAGGGTAAATGTTTCACCCGCTATAGGATCGGACACTCATGCTAGAGAATGCCCTTCACATGACTTCCTGAAGAAGACGATAACAAACATCTACCCAAGAAATGGGAATTCAGTGAACAGCAAATCCAAAGGAGAGGAAGGCACACTTTGGAGGAAACAATCAACCTCTCTCTAAGAGGTCCGTAAATACTGCAGAGAGTCTAATGCTGCTGATAAAAGAAATGAGTATATACCTGCATTCCGCGCTCTCGCCCTGATTCCCGCCCCGACACTATGGATGTCACACTGATAGTGGTGCCTCAAGACACATCACCGGATTCAAGGAAGCACTTTCTCGACATGGTTGAAAGGACTACTAATCTAGAAATTATCATCAGGGGATAATGCCACTTATCCCTGTGAAAGGGACCGGACTCCAGGACCCTCCACTTGTCTCAAGGACAAGTCCTCCGTCTACAAGATGTACTCTCTATGTACCCAAATTGAAGAAGAACCTGTGTCTCAGATTCCGCAATGGAAGACAAAGGATTCAATGTAACTTTCTCTCCGATGGAAAGGTGGCCTGCTGTGGAAGAAGAGCTTCAAGGAAGCTATATCAATTTGGTTTTGTGTGTTGGTACACTCTACTGTGCTGAGGAGTCCGTTGGGAGCTATGACTTCAGATACAATCCCCAAACCGAACTATGGCACCGAAGATTTGGACACTCATTACAAAGTTCTTCCCGAAGCAATGAAGGTGGTGACAGATGCTCGACGGAAATAATCACATAGAAATGTATAGTCAGGTTAAGAAATGACACAGAGATCTTTTCCCCAAGTGTCACAAAGACATCTCAGATATTGCAACCGGTCCATTCGATCTTTCCGTATGTTGTTCGTAACATCCTGGGATGTTCTTACTATATGACATTTACCGATGACTTTCCGTAAAACTGGATATGTTTCCTTTAAAAAAGAAGGATGAGGCTTTCATGTGGTTCGTACCTTCAAAGCCTTGGTGGAAAATATGACCGGAAGAAGATCAAGATTTTGAGGACCGACAATCGCACTCGAATATGAGTCAAATGAGTTCAAAGACTTTTGGTGAGAAGCCGGCATTAAGAGGGAGACCACACTTCATATACTCCTGAAAGGTAATGCAGTTGTCGAACGCAAGAATAGACTCGACAGAAGCCGCCCGTGCCATGCTATGTGACTGTGGTCTACCAAAGCTATGGGGAGAAGTCTTCGGTAAATAATTTTCGTGTACATTCAAAAACTGATGTCTCTCATTCGCCTTTGGATTCCAAACTCCGAAGAGGTCTTTCCGTAAGAAACTCCGATACCCTACATTTTAGAATTTTTTGATGTCCCCGTTCTTATTTTCATGCATCGAAAGAAAAAGAGAAGTAAGCTAGATGTTACCGGAAGAAAGGAATGTCAGGCTGCGTTGAGACTTCTAAGGCATATAGAGTCTATGTACCTAGGTCAAAGGGAAGTAGAGATAAGCCATACATGTCACTTTGACGAAGATGCTTCCTAAGAAAGTAGATCTTCCTAGATCCGAAGAAAATCATGAAGAAGACCTGAAACTGAAGAACCCCGTGATGAGACTATGTTCGATGTTGAAGGGCCGACGGATTCTATTGATCCTTCCTTCTCTAGGAAAGAGACCACCATACTGGGGACACCCTCAAGATGCCGAGGGTCATGCCGCTTCCAAGAGGGAGTGTTTCCTCCGAGAAAGCAAGAAGCCGTGTAGATACCAAGGGTATCTAGCTTCGCGGGAGTACTATTGTACAATCAACTCCGGATCTTTTGAGGAAGCCATCAAGCATCAAGTTTGGAAGGATGCTATGCATGAAGAATATGAGTCTACAGAAGAATGATGTTCCGGGATGTGATCCTTAGACCGAAGGACAAATCATGGTCACCGCTAAATGGCTCTACAAGATTAAACATGGATCCGATGGGGAGTGTCAGTGTTTTAAGGCAAGATTTGTTGGCCCGTGGCTTCTCTCGAAAAGGAAGGAATTGACTATGACGATACATTTGCACTCGTGGCACGATATACCAACACATCCGATCAATCATAGCCCTCGTCGCTACGCAAGGGATGGAGCCTCATCAAGGATGCTCATGACCGCTTTTCTCGCATGAGTAATAAAGGAAGAGGTGTATGTGGAACAACCTCCGGAGCTCTAGTGCTCAAGATCGACACTGGTGTCCGGCAGTTGAAGAAAGCCCTATGGGTTAAAGCAAGCACCCGCAGCTTGGCACGAAAGGATGGATAGTTACTGGATGGGCCGAAGCCACTAGAAGTAATGCTGATCCAAAACCTCGCAGGATATTTCTGAAGGAGAAAGAGAGCCTCTCATTCTAGTATTATATGTGGATGACCTCTTCCCTGACCGGGGTGGATGACCCCTCTGTAAGAGGGAGTTTGCCGCCAAGTTCGAGATGACCTAGGACGATGCACTATTTCTCAGGTTCCGGAGGTCTCGTAGACTGAGAGATTTTTCCTTTCTTCGAAGGAAAATATGTCGTAAGCTCTCCGGAGCTCGTATGATGGATCGTAAGTTCATGGAACTCAACTTTAACAGTTGGAGAGCAACGTCATTGTCAGTCCGGTCTCATCGAGTATCGTGGAACTCATAAGGACCTCGATACCCTCAATGAACACTTGTTCGAACATATGTCAGGTGTTGAACACTTTGGAGTCACTATACGGTTGATCATAACATTCATCGGGTTGGTGCCAAGAAACTTAGAGAGCCGAGGCACGGATACCAGTGGGTCAGAGCACAACGTCAGAGTAAGACACTCCGTGGATATACCCATGCCGATTGGGTCGGCACAGGGTGGGATCGCAAGAGCACATCCGGATGCTACTCACGTAGACTGCCGTGGGGACCCAGTGCCCAAGTAATGTCGGAGCACCGCCGAGGCCGAATACATCGTAACATGTATGGCCTCGTTGTGAAGTCACTTGCTGCGAAAGCTCTCAGAGCTGCTCGAGCATGCTAGATGCCACCGTTATCCTTGAGATAACCCGCAGGGGATTCATCGTTGCAGAATCCGGTTCCACGATTGATCCAAGCATGTTGATGGCCGGGCACCACCTTATCCGTCAGATATGGCATACGAGGCGCCGTAAGGCTCGATCGACATATAGAACCGATGAAAGGTGTCGCGGATATTTCGACAATGCCTCAGAAGGTCATGTTCCCTAACCTTCCGGTGAGAATCTTGAATCATGGAACGAATCTTGAAGATGTGTCCTTGTTGGACGATGAGCCTGGGAGTCGGGGGGCTTCGGGGATAGCTTCTCAAGAGCTATAAGCACCTCATAATGCTTCGCCCCACCCCAGAGCTGCTGGAGCGGTCGGTCGTCCATTTATCTCAGGCCTCGCAGGGCATCCTACCTATCGAGTTCGGTGGCTCATGGGAAGCACTTCATTCGCTAATGAGGTGTGGAAAAGCCAGAGACTATTAGCAAAGACTCAGCACGTGCACGTAGATTGCCGTACTTTATCTAGGGATATATGATTTGTCCAACCAATTGGACTGATCAAGGCTTGTGAGGTCCGGGACCTCCTGACCGATTATGTCACTTCTGGGATGATGTCTTTGACCGACCTACTGCTCGGAATAAAGAAGCCAAGAAAGCAAGTTTTGGCCAGATGACGACGATGTTGGATGTGTCGGTTAGACATGGGAGTTCTCCCTAGTTGAGAGAGTGTTAAATTTAAATAAAATTAGGTCCAAACCCACAGCCTCGATGCTGCTCGCATTAAGAAGCTAATATTTTTGTTGATTCTTCTCGAGAGATGTAAAATCCATATAAAATATGTCTTAATCCGATGAGCGTAACTTATATTTTGAATTTATTATTTTAATAAATTATATGTGCAAGGTCGCCGCTTTGTAATGTAGGTTCGCATGCTCAACAGATGTGTCACACACCCTCATGATTGATATAAATACAAAGAAAAGTTGAAGAGCATTTTCATCGAATACCAACTCATCTTCTTCATCAAATAGTGGCACGAGCTACCTAAAGACAAGTTTCAAACACAGCGTGTGAAGGACGAAGAGGACAAATTGTACTACTGGATTAAGTATGATTTTCCGTCGCTAGGTTTCGTTAGAGAATTTCTTTGACCACCGTTGACTTTGGTCACCGCTGGGTCCAAATGCTTCGAAACTTGTGGAAGGTTCGATTTATGAAGGTCGTACTACTCCGGCATTAAAAATCGAGGGTCAAAGGGTTGGACTGCTTTGTCAGCTGGTTGATCTTTAGCTTTGTTTCCGCGTTGACTTTTTCAGATGTTGCTGATCTTCTGCAGAGTTGACTTGGGTTGACTCATCTACGTATTGAGGGTTGTTGTGATACATGCTTGGTCAGCCGACCAAAGGAGACTTTGTCAAGGTTGAAGCATCCCTGCTGACCGAAACGAATACACACATTTTTCCCCCGTTTCGATTTGTCTCGTAAGATCTTCTTATATGTTCTATCCGCATTTTGCTGTTTGTATACGTTTTGAAGAAAAGTGAAATCGTTACTAGCATAGAACATCTACAAACTTTTACACATTTAATCTTAGAATCTTTCTATTCTCAATGAGGAGCCTTAAGATTTTTAAAAACATTCAAATGTTTTACTTATATTTTATGAAATATATCCACATCATTCTAGTATAGTCATCACAAATAGTTAAAGTACCTTTCACCTCGGCTATATCGAGTTCTGGGGCTTCTTGGTCCACAAATCTCCATGAATGATTTCCAAAGGTTTTGTTGTTGAGAACTCCTTAGTTTTGTATGTCTCGTTTGTTTTCCATGTTGGCATGGCCACATACAACTTGATTGTCTGCATACTTTTGGAATATCCCTAATGGTTAATTTTGTCGATGTTGATTAGGTGATTTGGAAACTTGTATGCCCCAATCGCGAGTTGTAGCCCAACTTTCATTTGTTTGATTTAAATAACATTTATCTTCTGGGATTCTGCATCGAGTATGTAAACATTATCTCGGTGTTCTTACTCCTTTCGCCACAAGTTCTCCCGAGGATGAGTCTCTATTTCATGCTTTTTGGTAATTAAAGACAACATTATGTCCTCGTCACGTATCCGGTTAACACTTAAGAGATCAGAAGGTTTCTGAGCCCTTCTACCGCAAGGTATTTTGAGCCTCTTCAACCATTGACAAGGGTAGTGCCTCCTTTTCCAAAGGATTTTAGCGGATCCACTTCCCAGCATAGCATTTCCATTTTTCTTGTTTAATGAGATAAACTTCTTTGGTCACCTCCTTGCATAGTCTTTGAGCATCCACCAGTCCATCAACCAATGATTTTCCACTATGAGCACATAGAGCTAGTCACATTTATCAGCTTGAGATTTATGCTTTAACTTTCTCCCTTTGAGAGTGAAAATTTTTATTCATTATGATCATAATTATCATGACAGTCGAGCAAGACGGATCAAACTTAGCCAAGGGATCAAAAGAATTGTAAGTTTTGACTTGTCCTTGCTCTTTAGGACCGCGGGAAATAGTTTGTTTGATTTTTCAATCTTGGTGCTTCTGTCTTTGCGTGAGCTCTGTAATGTTTAGCTTGATGCCCAAAGCTAATTGTACAATGCCCAAGAAAATAGTTTGATACCTATTGTAGCATCCAGCTTGAACCAACATTCTTCCTTGGAGTTGCTCTTTTCTTCAATTCTTGGTTTTGAGATGGGACTTTGTCTCGACGAGATGACTTTTCTTCTTTAGGATGGCGGAGAGTTAAGCACGTTGATAACTTCTCGGCATTATTCTTTGTACTTGATGATTCTCCTTTGAAACCAATTTAGACTTGTCGGTAGAGTGTTTTTTTGAGTATTAAGAATGTTGTCTAGAGTTGGAGCTGTGCTGTTCCTTTTGACTTGCTTCTAATTCCTTTCTTAGATACTATTTCGCCTTCTTCTACGTTTTCATGTATATCATCCTTTCTTTTAACTTAATGTTCAAGAAGTTCTTCATAGTTTCCTCTCTTTCTATTTTGAGAGAACTTATCTTCTTTTGTAGATTCTCATTTTCTTCAATGGCATTCACTGTCAAACTATCCATGTTTCTTCATCTTCCGCCCCGAGTCATCATCATTTGTAAATGCCATGAATAACGTTTCTTTGTTTCAACATAATGACTTTCCTATCCGATTCATCATCTCTTTCTTTGTGATGACATATTTCTCAAGTTGATTTCTTTTTGATGACTACAAATTCATTCATCTGACTCATCTTGTTTTGAGAAGAAGTTCTTCTTATTAAACCCTTCTTCTTTTTGTACATCATCCTTTGTCCTTTTCATCATCATACTATAATGTTTATATTTTGCACAGAATGACCTATTCTTCCACAATTGAAACAAATATAAAGGTACTTTACCTTTAGTTTGATCTCTTTAGTCTTCTGCATTAAATTGAGCTAATTGCCGTATTAGATTCACTACGTTGATTTCTATCCTTCTTTGTAGTTCTTGAGGCTTTGAAGGTCGTCTTTGAAATTTAGACTCCTTTCCTCATCTCATAGGCAATGAGAATTCCATGGAGTTCATCCATCTTGAGAGTATCTAGATCCTTCATTTCTTCTATGGTACTTACTTTGGAGTCAAATCATTAAAATAGTTGATCTTAGGATTTTTTGAACTGCACGTTTTCTTCAATATTTTCTCCTAGCCCTCTTAAGAGTTAACCACTTCACCACTTGAGGAAATATGATTCAATATCTTTCATCATCCATTTTCGACTTCGAATTGTCTTCTATAGGTTTGAAGCCTTGCCTTCTTTTGACTTTGGAGTCGCCATCATATGTAGAAACCAACTTTATCCTTAGTAGTTCTTGGCTCTAGTCATACTCATGACTTTCAGAATTAATTCCAGAATTTAATTGATGGAATTTAAAGCTTTGGCATTAGCAATGTAGGCTCTTCTTTTCATCTGGATCAAGCCAAGATTGGCGGGAGCTTTGTACCCACGCAATGAGCCATACTTCAGACTAAGAGATATTAGATAGTAGGACACTCTTTTTCAAACTGTACCTGCCCTGCATCAAAGAGAGAAGTTTCCGTTGCTTCCATGTTCTTCATTGTGCCTAAGAATCCTTCTTCCAAAATTCTGTGAAATGAGTATTGAAGAAGCTAGCTCATTGCCTCAAATGTCAGAAATATCAGCAAGAATCAAAGATTTCTTTCAATTGTTATTATAACCAGCTAGATTCTACACAAAATAAGAGAAGTGAATAATTTGGTTATAGAAGGAAGGATAATGATCCTTTTTTTAAAATTAAATGAGTACAATGATTGCCAAGCACCAACTTGGACGCAATGAGGTTCGACCTAGGGCTTCGAATTTATCTTCCTTTGGCCTAAGGCACTAACCTTGAGTTTAGGGGCAATTTACCCCAAGGACACTAACTCTACTTTTGATAAAAATGAATGATGTATTTACTTGAGTTTTCAATAGAATCTTGCACTATCTAATTCTTCTTATAGTCCACTGGCCTAAATAACAACTTAAGACTCGATCATTCAAATTTCAACCTTTTAAGTCTCCAATATTGATTGCTTATGGCCTCGATGATTTAACCACAATTGCTTCCTGGGTTGATGGACTGTGGTCTTGTTATCCTTGTAGCCTCCAGGGCCTCCATCATCGGTGAGTTCATTCCATTTAAGATTCTCCTCGGGAAGCCTTCACCAGCTGAGCAAGCTCATCGCTGTTGCTTTGACTGCTCACTAATCAACCTGCTCAATCCGAGTTAAGGTCCGAGAATAATCCACTATAAGATACCATGTCAATGAATTATCAGAATTACCCGGTATTTAATGATCATTAGAGATCCGAGTCATTGTATCCCTTGTCACTTCCACAAGATTCGGAAGCTATGTTCCACCATAAAGATAGCTCAGGTTCCATGCTTGAGGTGTGATGTGTAGATTAAACCTTTCAATTGACTTTCGTTTTCAGAAGATTCACTGCTTAACACACCTATTAATTATTTAATGTTCTCTAAGTTTAGACTTAGGTCTCCATTAAAATAATTAATTATTTTAATAAACATGAACCGAGTGGAATTTCCACAACGGTTTCCGGGTTCTTCGATACCGGTGTCTAAGCCTCCTCACCAAATTTGGAGACTTAGATCACTTTCTCGATGCTACAAAATCAACACTCCCTCTTAGCGAGGAAAGTGTTCTAGCAATTTTCCCCGCCGTGATAACGCTCTCTAACCCTAAAGCATCCTTTTGCGCCGCCTTTCGATACTTGCTATTAAGCCGCCTCATCCGTCAAGGCCGCTTCCTTCTGTATCGCTCCCATGACACGCCATCACACGCCTAATATCCGTAATTTAGCTCCTCTCTCAATTCTTAATCACTCCATTTTTGCTATTGAAATGGATTCTTTATCATCCCCATCTTTCAAGTGATAAATTTTGTCTTTCTTAGAGCTTTAGTGAGGACAATCACTGCTTTTCCAGTCGAGTACCGTAATTGTAGCAACCCCTCGCCGGACATGTATTTCAGTGAAATAACACCTGAGTGTCAATGTGCTTTGACCGATCATGAACACAGGATTTGCGCAGAGCTTGATGCAAATTTAATTATCACATAGAATGCCGGTCACTTCATCTTTTCCGAGTAGATTCATGCGCCTTCCTGTCATATGGCCTCGCATGAAGTAGTGCTTGCCGCCATATATTCGCTCACTTGATTAAAGAGCTGTACTTCGTTTCATTGTGATCGTATAGCTTTCTGCCTCATCACATCGAAATAGTACCTACGGTGTACTTTTTCAATCTATCGGGGTTCTAAAACATAACTGCGTCGCTGAACCCAATTACCCCCCCCCCCACATACTCGGGTGTATCTCAACGTTGTGCTTGACTGCTCCCCTTTATATTTGAGACATGCTTACCGCCGCTCAATGTGCCCTCCTTGGTTCCACCATGAATCGATCGAGGGTGTTGACAAGATAACACATGTCTATCCTAGTGCTGACCCGGGACATGAATAGGACCCTATGAGCCGCCATACAAGGTAGGATTGGCCTCATCATCTTCGGGAAGCATCAACTTTTTTCCACTTGGTGATCATTGGTGTAGCCATGGGTCTACAAATTCTCCATCTTGAACCTCTTCAGTATTTCTCGTAGCATTTCTTCCCTAGCTCAAGCAAGATCTCGCCTTCCGCCGCCAAACTTCTAACCCCAGAAAATAATGCATTATCCCTAGATCCTTCATGTCGAATCTATAGCCACCCTGTAAATTTATGTAGATGTTCTATGCTTGATGCAACTTTATTTTCTTCAATATTAGACAACAATCACATAAACACAAAAGGTAAAATGTTGATAGAACATATCGTAGATCGATCAAGACAAGCCAAAAATATGTGTGTTGGTGCGTTAGCTGTTGGAGTCACCGGATGCTCAAATCCATGAAGTCTCAATATGGTCACTAACCATAATGTCACATAAACTTTCAGGATGTTAAACAATTAACTCAAAAAGTCAACGCCGCTGCTGAACGGTCAACGCAAACAACAACAGCAGCCTAGGTCATCGTCGAAAAGTCAAAGTCAATGTTTTGCCCTCGTAAATAGTGCCAGTCATGACAGGGAAATCGAGATTTTGGGAGAGGTTTCGGTCGTATTTGACCTTGCGTTGACCAAAGTCAACGCCGGTCAAAGTTTGCGCAAACCCTAGACCGAAATCGCAAAAGGCCGCTACCAGATTTCCCACGTGTGGAGAGAGAAGAGACTCTGCGATCGAACCAATCGTATGAGGAGAGAGAATGCAGTGAGGATGAGATGAGTGAAATGTCCTCCAACGTTGACCTTATTTATATCCTTATCATTGGTGTGTGACACATCCGTTGGGGTACAAACTTGCTGGGTCGACTCGCACATATTTTGAATGATGAATAATAAATTCAAAATAAATGTTCTATTTTCATCGATCAACATGATCTTTAGATCGATCTGCACCTCCTTCTTCGGGAAGAGGAAACCAATAAAAATATTGGTATCTTCATCCCAGCATCACAACATGGAGTTTGGACCTAGTTGTCCCTAAAATAACAATTCTCAGAAACTCTTGATGAGCTCAGATGATCCCGAGAAACATCATTCATGTACGAACAATTGGCCATCGTAGGCTCATCCCCATCTTCGGGATAGTATAGATTGGGACTGTGTCGTTCTTGACTAATCCCATCTTCTCGCAAGCAGTTAATGTATTCAGCAATACTAACCTCAGGGGTTAGCTAAGTCCATACAAACCTTTCTTAAGCCTATGCACATGAGTCTTCTCGCGCATGCATCTCAAAGCCCTCTCCGGGTTGTTTGATATATACTTCTTTCTTCTATCACCCTGATTCACAGCCCAGTTTGGCGTTCATTCTGTTGAATCTCCCATCCCATCCATAAAGAGTATGATACTATGGATCTAATAGAAGTATATCTGCAACCTGCGTTGCATAGTCTCTTCATAGCTCATTCCCTTCCTTCTAGGCATACCTCATGCACAGCAAATCACGGAATTTTTCTATTGCCACATTCATAAGATATATTTGATCTTGGTTCCATCTCAACTCATTAACCGATTTGTTCTGAGTTCTGGAACCACCTCAGACATCATTTGTCATGATGAAGTGTACTTTCCACCATTGCATCGACCCACTCGATGCCGAGTCATTTCTTGAAAACTAGAGGCTCCCCAACCCGGCTACTGCTGTCATACCGTCTCCATGTTTAGCTGCTCTTTTCATTGTATTTGGGGGCCCCAACAAACCTTGGCATCCTTTAGAATTTGCTCGTACCTTCTGTTCCACCATCGGGAGTAGTGGTTCTCACCGTCTCTCTCCCGGAAATTCATAGAGGAACTTCGGGATCTTGACCTTGGAGAAGCACTCGCTAACCCCGCTAGTCGTAGGTTGGACCAAAGGTCATCTTCGACCGTGTTGTTGCATCTTCTCGGGATTTTTGAAAGCTCTTTCCTTCCATGAACTTCACATTTCGCCGCACTACAACCTTCCGCTTCTAGAATATGGATTCGGTAGTCTAGCATTTTCATCGTATCCTCACCGTATACCCTTTTCAAATAGCTTTATCCAATTTCTTCCTCTTTCTTCTGCACATGGCAAGATGCCACACTACCAAAGATCTTGAAGTGGCTTACCTTTTGGCTTTCCACAAAGAGGCCGGAGTGATCTTACCTATGCATTATGAGTGGAACTCCTGTTTCCGAATATTTATAACTCAGATATGCTTTCAGTCTATAGAAATTTAGCATGTCTTCGATTTCATACAACATTGCCTTTGGCAGCCTTCCACAATAGTTCTATTCTTCCTTTTCTCGTTAAATCTATCTCTCGTCTTGATTATATGGAGCAACACTTTTCGATGCCTCTCTCGCGTTAATTCTCACAGTGGAAGTCTTTATCAATGTATTGTCCACTATTTAATCGCAACTTTTATCCGCTTCTCTCGATTGTCAACCGTAGCTTAAAACTCCTTTGAAGTCGGTCAAAGATTCTGCTTCTTAGTTCCTCAAAAGCAGATCTAGGTTTTCCGGGAATGGTCAATGAAGGTGATCAAATACTCAACAGAACACCATTAAGAGCCTTGTGGACATTGGTCCGCATGTCCGAGTGTATCAATCCTAACACACTCTTAGCCCCGTTATTGCTTCGGGGTAGGTCGGCTTGGCGTAGCTTCCTAGTATGCACCCTCTCGCAATCAGCGCTATCCGTTCGTGCTCAAATCAAACTCCTATGATGGTCTTCTGAGGCCTTCTCAAAGCCCTAGTGACAGTGTTCTATTCTCCTGTACATAGGCTCATTCAAATCCTCTCTTCACAACCTGCGAATCGCGCTATTAGAGATTCGAGCCGTAACTTATACAGCTTTATCAAGCCCCCGACCCGATTTGTGCCTTCTTCTTCCAACTCTGTGTTTGACATACACTCCTTTGCCAATGAAGAGACGTCATAGCCTTTGAGCTAGAAATAGACACCGAGAGTAAGTTCATCCCCAAACCAGGACAACACATTGGTGGCCCTGCTTTTTCATTTCTAGCGTTAGTTTGAAATACTATTGCACTTCCAACAGGGTACACTTTGCCTTATTTCCCATGGTGATCCGGAAATTCAACCGGCTTCTTCCTGGTAGGTTGAGAAGCATTCTCTGCATTCCCGCTATATGTGCAGAAGCTTCATCATTCATAGCACACGGAGAAGCAGAGCTTCGATACACAAGCAAATTCTTCTTCTGGGCTTGGATGCCAATACAGAGATATCGTGATCCCTTTGCTTTCCACAGCTTCCTTTTTGAGGGTCACAGAACCCTTCGAGTTGCTATTGCATCGCCCTTCGGACTTCGTCTCCAACACGGAAGCCCTTAATCTTTGTTGCTTCAACCTTGGCTTAGTACCAGCGGGGAAAATTTCAAATCAGATTACCGCAAAGAGATTTATTTCTCCTACTTATTTCCACACAATAAAAAACTATTTACCAAACCCTTTCAACAATTTTCGAAATAAATACTCATAGCCATCACTTGTACATATAGAGAAAAGAACAAAGAAATGCAAGCATAAGAACCAATCATAATGACATGTATGTTTGGACAATTGTCCCTAGAAAAACCCAATGTGGGAAATCCCAGATGAGGGTTTATATACACTGGGCAGAAATTCCTTACAAGGAAAGACTGATGCTCTAACCGAGAAACTTTATGAGAAAACACCTGAGATAAATCTCATCAATGCTTTGAAGAATTTTCTGTGTAATTTCGCTGAGACTCATCGCCCTACTTTGTCTCACTCGTGTCTCTCTGCGTTGCAGCGCCTACGGGAACCGCATCACCCTCATATGGAGCCTTCGCATCGCTCGCTCTATGCCGTCTCTCCGACATTTTGCATCCTTCTTCCTCGATCCCCGACACTACCGATGCCTCTGCTTTCCGTCGCAACTCTCTCCCTTCGAAATCGAATTTATTCCTTCATAATCGACTTCCTTTTGAGCCACGAGTGTATGCCCGTGCCTGTTTTCCTATTGACCCTCAAGTCTTTTGCATCTTCATTGAAGAATCAACGACCCGGGTTTAGAAGTTTAATCACGACAAAATTAAAACTTGCATTGATCTTTGTTCTCTAAAAGAAATCCACACTTGTTTTATTAATACCCATTAATTATTTAATTTTCTTTAAGTTTAGACTTAGTGTTTCCATTAAAATAATTAACATTTTAATAAACGTGAACCGAGTGAAGTCCCACAAACAAGCTTTTGGGTTCTTTTTTATCACAAGTGTCTAAGCCTCTCACCAGGCCCTGAGACTTAGATCGTCATGCCAAGCAAAAATCAACAAGTGTCAAGCAGGCTCAGTAAGGAAATTCGACCTCCAAGGCCACATATAAATAGACCATGTCACATCCTCGGAGGCATCTCATCACTCATCCATCCATCTTCTATTGGTTCGATCACTTCGAAAATTGTAGGTCCAAGCTCACACTTAAAGAGGAGAGAGAGAGAGAATCTATCAATTCTGTTGGATTCTTGCTTTAGGCTCCTTTGACCTCAATGTTGATTTCTTGGGATTTTGGGCATGGTTTTGACTTTTTTTACCTCTGGGGTTTTGGATCCTGCTTTTGAGGCCAAATTTAGGAGAGTGATACGGTTTTTCTGGCACTATGACTACATTTGATCATACACTCAAGGCAAACTTTGACCACAACATTGACTTTGACTTTGACCAATTTTTTTATCAGCCTTTGGGATTTTTTTGACCGTGTTTGATTAACTGAGGAGGCCTAATTTTTGACTATTTGATTAACCATTTGGAGCACATTTGAATGTTGAGCTGATCAGTTAGGGTCGTCAGCACGTCAACTTTGACTAGAAATTGCAAATTTGACTTTTGGTCTCATCTTTCGATTGGATATTGATGGTTGATTGGACTACTGGCGCCTGCACTATTATTACGAGTCGAGATTAGTGGCCCCTTGTTGAAACATTTCATGGCAATTCTATTAGAAGAAGAATTTTTGAATGGGTTTTCCCTCAGGGGTTTTTTCCTTTTGGCCTTGACCAAATCTTACCATGTTCCTTATTGTTCTTGGTCAGTTTATATTGTATGTTTTTGGTTTATCGTTCTATCTACAATTGCTTATTGTTGCCGGAAGATTGGAATTATATTGGAAATTGATTGTGTTAATTGAAGATGAATTGTAATTCCATGATTGAATGCTACAGAAAACTAGAAATTTAACACTTGGGTGTCTAGGTCATCAACATTTATGATACCTCAAAATCTCCACTACTCTCAACAGAGTGATTTACTATTTTTGTCCATATCTATTTTCCGCCTACAACTACCTGAAGCAGGAAACAACCCTACTGTGGTTGGTGGCAAGGAACTCGTAGAAGGGGTTATCCACACTAATCCCAACTCTCTCCGTTTAAGCTATCTCCTAGGTTAGCTATGGGGGGTGGTCCCTAAATGGAAAAATAAGTTAAAGATTTGAACTTCTAGGAGAATATTAGAGTGGAATTGGATTACTTTCGAAGATTCATGAGCATTTATGAGCAACTTTGAAATAATGACATATCATTTAACCAGTGCCTTTAAAAATAATGTGCTCAAAGTAAAAGAAATGCTCCAAGAGATGAGAACACAGTAATCCTGAAATGGAAACAAAAGACCATTAGCACAAGATATAAAAAATGCTCTCAAAATAAATAGATTTATGAATCAAAGCATGAGAAACTATCTTGCTCAAAAGGAAACAATTAGTGTTCTACTTTGGAGAATGTAAATGAGATGATAGAAAAACTCAAATGTTAGACCAAGATAACAACATGCAATTACATTTGCAACACCAAATAATGGTATTTGCCAATGAAACAAGATATATCAATCATCCATAAGCATAATGATCATTAAAATGACATCATGCAATGAAGTTGCAAACATAAGCAAATTTCCAAGTACCATAGAATTAAACTTATTGCAAAATTTAAGGAATTAAAATGCATGCATCCAAAGTGCTTCTTGAGATAATATTTGCATGTGAATCTTTAAACCATCAAGATAGCAAAAAATTTGGGAAATTTGCAAGTAAATGTGATGAGATAGTGCTCTTGGTTTATTTTATTAATTAGTTCTAAAGCAACGTTACAATTGAACTCTAATCCTTAGACCTCACCCTCGCCCAAGTATTTGGATCTCACAGTGAGGAGTCTATAGAGGTAGAGGGTCCCTAAAACATCTATTCAACCAATTTAAGTTTAGTGATGCTTGGGGCATGTAAGATCTAAAAGTAAATTAACATGAAAATGAAAATTCAACTTCAACTTGAAATATACTTGTTTGTCATGAAATAAAATGTAGTTTTACTTGATGCATCAAACTTAATATTGTAGAGTGTGCCCAATGGTGAAACATAAACAAATTTGAAGTATGATTTCAAGCTAAATAAACTCAAGTAAAGATGCTTGCATATAAAAAAAATCTGAATTTGCCATGAAAGTAAATGCTCTTAAAACTTGTAGCAAATCAAAGTGAACAGTTAGTGAAATGAATGAAATGCATCGCTGTGTTAATTGACCAATTAAATGAGATGCATGCAATTTAAAGAGATCAATAAATCACACCACAAGTCCTCTCCAACAATAGAGAGATTGAGATGCCAATGGGTAAAACCCATGCTCCCAAAATCAGAAATTTTATTAGTTGTTAGAAGTAAGAGACTATGAAGCCTCCTACAAGCTCAAAGAAAACCTTTACAAATGAAACTTGAGGTCTTAGACTTATCCTTGATGAGAAATTTCTGCAATATAAAGGCTTAATAGAAATCAGATTTTTACAAGTGAAGAAGAGAGGCTAAGCCTCCTCAATGCTCATGGCCAAGAGAGAGGGAAGAAGCCACAAAAGGAACTTAGCCTTCCTCAAGGAAGCTCCTTAACTGCCTACAACCAAAGGAAAAAGAGAGAGTCCTCCTTGTTTGACATTAGAGCTCAAAGGTCCTGCAACAATTTGTTAGTAGTTTCTTGAAGGTGAATCCCACAGGTTGCTACAAGAAAACAAGTTAGAAAAAGAAGGCTACAAAGAACCAAGTGTTAGACAAATAAAATCACAAAATATTGCACAATAATCTACAAAGGACTAAGCCAAAGAGGATGAGTAAACTCTCCTATTTGTCTAGCCATGCATAAGCTCTTTAAATAGCAAAATATGATCCACTGACACACAATGAAAAGTAAAATATTTTTAAATGATTGCATACATACAAACTATGTCCAAATGAATCCCTACAAGACACTTTTTCGTAAGATAAACAATGACAATCCAAATAACAAATGAGAGTTCCTTTGAAGGTGCTTCAAGAGTGGGTTGGTCTCTCAAAGACTTCCCCTCATGCTTGATCCAAAAAGAATTTTTGTACAATACTCAAGTCACAAATTAGTCCATGTAGATTTAGATAAACAAACAATGAATTGAAACTTCTAGAAATTTATTTGAAAATAAACTAGAACTTTCAACCTCTAGGACCTACTTTCAAATCAAATGCTAATACAAGATAGCTGTGCACTAGCAAATTCACAAGAATACATGGAAAATGAAATAACTCAAAGCATAGAAAAGATTATACCAATAGCTCCAAATGCACTATGCTCCAAAGGAAGAACAACCATGAATGGACCCCCAAAGTCTTTTTATCAATATTCTTGAAAGTGTACAAAGTAGCAGCGCTTCCGCAAGCACAATAGCTCGTATCCAATGATACCATATGAGAGCCCATGGCTCCATTATATAGGAAGTTGGGAGCAAATCCCAATGAAGAACCATATGTCAAGTGGTGAGACTGAGGAGATCTCCAGGCAAATTCGAATTTGGTAAGTGGAGCTCCAATGCCAAGTGTAAAAATCGAATTTTGGCAAGTGGACATTATTTTTTTCTTCCCTTATGTGCCAAATTCGAATTTTATGATGGAATGACATGTGTATATGATTGCTAACCCATGTGGGGACAATTTCCCACAAGAATCTCTCCCAAATATTCTCCCAAATCTTCCCAAATATGCACTATCTTCACAAATTTGAATGTCCAAGTAAACAGCTCTCATTTAATGTCGGAAATTCAATTTTATTTCAGCACATGTCTTTTCCTTGATTTTAGGAGTCCACATCACCTTGGGACTTCACTTTCACTCCTCCATAATTTTCCACCTCATTTCCACCTCATTTAGCATGTGTGGATATTTATTTAATTTTTGGCTTAATTAATTCCCAGATTTCCCCCTAAACTTAGGAAAAGTGGGTTTTGAGGGTTCAAAACACATTTTTAACCCCTCAAAGTGTGTTATAGTAGAAATTTGAGCATGAGAGGTGTAATTTTGATTACTCATACCCCATACAACTTCTCTAGTCAACACTTCTTACAATTCAATTACAATTTTTATTGCAATTTTCGACTTGTGGGAAATCTAAAAAATTAAAAAATCACTACCTAGACCTAACCAAATTCCACAAAATTTTTTGTGTGATCTAGTATGGTAATATACATTGACTCTAAACACTAGGAATCACCCAAGGCCTCACCATCAAGCCGTACTCCGGCTTTGGGGTAAAATTGGAGGAAAAAACTCAATTAATTATTAACTCTTTGTAGGGAGATGATAATTAAACGAGTAAAAAAAACCTCCCAGAGTAATACTCACTTGTTGGCAAGGTCTCAAGCAACCTAGGCCTGTTATAGACTCAAGACTGACTCAAATTCATCATTACTAGCATCACTTATTACAATTCGCCGTAGGGTGTGGAATCTGGGTTCAAGAGAAAATGATAAGAAGTAGAAGTAGAGTTTAAAAACTCTGTTGAAATGATGATATCTGAAGGTACATGTGTCCTCTAGTTCATCCTTAGGCATGGAGTCTTCTCATTATCATCAGGTGCCACTCTAGTGGTCAACACCGCAGATCCAGATGGCTTACTTTTCCCTTTTGTTTTGTAGTTCTGTTTGTTAGGAGCAGCTTTCTGAACCTGTGTCTATTGTTCCTCCTTTGAGTTGTCTGTCTCTTCCGCTGTTTTCTTTTTACAATATCTGGCAAAATTTCAATATTCATGGCAGTACCTGCACTTAAATGGGATTTGTTCATAGCCTAGCTCTTGGATGTGAGACCAATCTGCCACCTTGAGTTTGATGGCCTCAGGAAGGCCTTCTTGCAAGTCAGCTTCTACAAAAATTCTTGCACAAAAGTATTGATCTTTCTTTTCTGCTCTATCTATGTATTTCCTGTAATATTCCTAATTAGCGACAACTAATTGGAATATTTGATTTTGTTCAGTTTTGCCGTCTATAGTTTATAAATAAATAAAAAGTGAGTGGAGAGGGTCTAACTCACTTAGATGGAATAAAACACCTTCCTAGTAGCACAACATTGTGACTTAAGAGGGAGCCAAGGGGGCCAAACACCACGTAGAGAAGGGGGGACCACGTACACTCTAGAAGCTACTGCGTAGATAAGGATGAGCACGTGGAGGAGAGCGAGGCTACATTGGGGTTTTGGAGGGAAACCAACGTTATAAAAGATGGAGGAGCCTTCTCATTTGATTCATTCTGGAGTTGATGATATTGAGCTAGACGTTTGTCTTCTTGAGCACGCTGGCTGTTTAGCCTGTCTGCAGCACTGTTTAGTGCATTGAGTGTCTTCAGTCAGAGATCTCGCCCTTAGCCCCGGGGGACTCCGAGTGCCTGCTCGGGCAAGGTTATTTCTTCAGTATTTTGTGAGAGGTTTTGTTGTTTGGGTTTGCTGCGGAGCTGGGCTTTCATAGAGACTGCGCAGTGACTGGGAGAGAGGACGCAATCCATTTTGGAGGTGCTCCGAATCGGGATTTCTACAGGAGATTGAGCTGAGATTTTGAGCAGAGGATCAACCTTAGTCAGTAGGAGGATTTTGGGGGAGTTTGAGGCAGTGTTTTAGCTATTCTCATTTAGCCTATGCGCAGAGCTTTGGAAGCCAGCGTAATTCCCTGAAGAGGTATTTTCTGGTGGTTTTCGGGGGTTGGCCATTTTTGATATGGTTTCTGGGTTTTGTCCGGGTTGGTGGGTAGAGGAGGTTTGCAGATTTTCAGCTCATTCCGGCAAGGGGATCAGCCCCTAGTCTTCAGTTCATTCCAGCAGTAGTAGCTACACGACAGTTTTCCAGCAGCTGGGACGCAGTTCAGAGAGCAGCCATTTACAGTATATTCTGAGAGTATTTCTTCACTTGCCTTGAGCAAGATTAGGTGCCATCACTCTGATCACCTATTGTACTTCATTATATTTCTCAGATTAATAAAATGGCTTAGCATTTCCTCTCTATGTTTCTGGATGAGTTGCCGTATTTGCCGTATTTCCTTTCTATGCTATTATATGTCTGCTGCACTATTAATTTTATATATTCTTGAGCATTCTAGTTCTATACCACTTGGTGCGTTTATCTTTCACTCTTAGACAGAGTCTGGAAAGGGCCAGGTAGCCTCTGGATCTCGTCCTCTTTTCAGAGGCAGAATATCCGGTAAATGCCCTCACAGTCCATCTCTGGTTGGAGTTTGCCGTGTTTTAGAGATATCCCTGAAACGAGATATAACAGTGGTATCAGAGCATAGTTCTGGCTCAGCCTGTGGTCTATGACACCGGGGAAGAGACCATATATTTGTTACAGAGGCAGGAAGTACAGAGACCGTGAGCGTAGGTTGGAGAACACCTACGGAGAGGGAGACTGCATTCGGGCGGTGGACACAGAGTAGGAGAGAGAGCTTGTGACAGACGCAGAACAGGAGGAGCCTGTATTAGATTCAGAGCAGAGAGGACCGATGGCAGATGACACAGAGGCCAAACAGTTTGGGGAGGCACTCCTCAAATCAGTGCAGGATTTAGCCAGACAGATTGAGGTGATGGGTCAGAGATTCACCGTTGTAGAGGCTAGACAGCGTGAGACCCCACGGGTTTTCCAGGTAGGAGAGGGGTCAGGTACATCCCATCATTTGCCGAGCATGGTGTTGCTCAACGTGATACTCCTCAGCCAATGGCTTCACATGCACCTACCCGCTCTACCATGCCCACTTTCTTGGGAGCAGACACTGGGGCAGGAGCCCAGCAGGAGGTAGAGCCTGGACACATGGGCGAGTATTTTGCAGAGTATCAGGCCTACGGGCAAGAGTTCAGGGATGCTCTCTCATTCCGAGATTTTGTGCAGCTCCAGCGGGACAGTAGACCCCGCGACCATCATAGAGGGCACCGACATTATCATGATGAAGATTCCCACTGTGCCTCTAGCAGATTTCATTTGCCTACGTTTGATGGATCATCAAACAGTTCGGCAAAGTCTTGGGTGGAGAAGTTGGATATCTATTTCTAGCTTAACCAGATGTCGGAGATGGAGGCCATCAAGGTGGCGACATTACATTTGGATGGTGAGGCCCAGGACTGGTGGTTCCATGGGATGGTCTACCGTGACGACATATGTCGAGTTTACCAAGAGGTTGATGGAACGATTTGACCGGAGGGATCCGAAACAACACTTTGTTGAGTTGACGAGGCTCAAGCAGACTGGGAGCCCAGAGACATACATTGCAGATTTCTTGAGAGTTTTAGTGATGGTGCCAGATCTATCCGCAGCACGGATGATCTATATGTTTGTGGAGGGGTTAGGAGAGCCACTTCGGGGATTAGTGAGATCTACTAGACCAGCTACACTCCAGGATGCTATTAGCAGGACACGGGACTTGCAGGATGCATTGCCCAGGACTCATACACCTTATCCCCAGAGACAGGGTTTCTAGCCCAAGGGGAAGGATGTGAGGATTCCACCTCCAAAGGGGAATCCAGGATGGGCACAGATAGATGATGATGCCAAGAGGGAGCTGAGGAAGAAGCGACTGTGCTTCACTTTTTAGGAGCCGTGGGCACCAGGGCATAGGTGTGCTGCTGGCAAAGCACACTTCATTGAGGTCTTCTCCGATGATAGCGGGGAAGAGGATGAGGAGGATGATGAGGACGCTGGAGATAGTCAGACGGCCCAGGATCAGTTACCACCTCCACCTCCAGGGACAGGAGGTGCAGCTTTTGCACCCACAAGAGGGACCCTTGCAGCTTTGCGACGAGTTCCTAAGTATTTGACGCTGCGCGTACGAGGGACAGTACGTGGCCAACGAGTATCAGTCTTGGTTGACAGTGGGGCTACCCACAACTTCATTGATGCACAGATGGTCGAGCAGAGGGGTATATCGACCGAGAGCTTTGACAGATTTTCAGTCTTGGTCCCAGGAGCCCAGACAATGCAGTGTGCCAAGTATGTTCCAGAGTTGGCAGTGACGATGGGTACCTACACCGTGACTGATCACTTTTTCGTGGTCAACATACTAGATACCAATGTGATATTGGGTGTTCAGTGGTTGATTACTCTGGGGAAGGTCACCACGGATTGGGAGGCCTTAGAGATGGAGTGGGATGACAAGAAGACTGGGAAGCATGAGAAGATCCGCGGGTTGCACACTTACCCACCTCAGAGAGTTTCGGCACACCGAATGGAGGCAGACTTCCGGAAGGGAGACATAGAGTGGGCGGTTGAGTTGCGAGCATCAGAGGCAGAGACCACCAGTCGAGAAGTTCATTCGGATATACAGGCCATCCTTGACAGGCATGATGTAGTGTTTGGGGATATACCACCAGGTTGGCCACCGGACCGATGGTTTGAGCACACCATTGAGCTTGAGCAGGGTATTCAAGCGGTGATCACTACCCCCTATAGGCATCCCAAAGCCTATCGGGATGAGATTGAGCGGGCCATTCAGGAGTTGTTGGCTCTCGGGCACATCAGACCGAGCACGAGTCCGTTTGCTTCTTCCGTGGTGTTGGTGAAGAAGAAGGACGACACCTTGAGGATGTGCATAGACTACAGAGCCCTAAACAAGAAGACTCTGAAGAACAGGTACCCTATACCCAGGATTGATGAGTTGATGGATGAGCTGAGAGGAGCTAAGTTCTTCTCGAAGATTGATTTGAGATCGGGATACCATCAGATTCGCGTGAGGGAACAGGACATTCCCAAGACTGCCTTCAGGTGTCACTACGGGCACTTTGAGTTTTTGGTTATGCCTTTTGGGCTGACCAATGCACCAGCCACCTTTCAGTCTTGCATGAACCATATTTTCCGCAGTCATCTGAGGAAGTTTGTATTGGTCTTCTTCGATGACATACTCATATATAGCAGGACTTGGGAGGAGCATCTCCAGCATATAGAGGCAGTACTATGCATCTTGGAAGAGCAACAATTCTATGCTAAGCTCTCCAAGTGTGAGTTTGGGATGACGGAGATGTTGTATTTGGGTCACATTATTGGAGTGGACGGAGTGAGGGTCCATGAGGAGAAGATTAGAGCCATCAGAGATTGGCCGGAGCCGAGGAACGTGACGGAACTTCGAGGGTTCATTGGGATATGTACCTATTACAGGAAGTTCGTCAGAGGTTTCTCACAGCTTGCTGCACCCCTTACAGATTTGACGAAAAAGGGGGCATTCAGTTGGTCAGATACAGCGCAGCGAGCCTTTGATAGGCTCAAGGAGGTGATGAGTAGCTGCCCCGTGCTTGCATTGCCGGATTTTATGCAGCCATTTGTCTTGGATTGTGATGCGTCGAGAGAGGGGATCAGCGCAGTATTGATGCAGGGAGGACACCCTATAGCCTTTGAGAGCCGGAAGCTCCTTCCGCACGAGAAGTTGTATCCTATATACGACAAGGAGATGTTGGCCATCATGCATGCCTTGGCCAAATTCCGACAGTATCTGGTAGGGAACAAGTTCAGGGTGAGGACTGATCCCAACAGCCTCAAGTTCTTTTTGGAGCAGAAGCAGCTACAGGAGAGGCAGCAGAAGTGGATTAGTAAGATCCAAGCATATGACTTTGACATTGAGTATGTCAAGGGTAATAATAACGTGGTAGCAGATGCCCTTTCACGCAGACCAGCCACGCTATCTCTTATGAGCTTGGATACAGATTGGAGGGCTCGACTTTTAGTGGAGTACTCCAAGGACAGATTTGCATGTGAGGTGTTGGATAGACAGGTGGCGGATGACAGGTACAGGGTGGTTGATGAGATCATCTACTACAGGGATAGGATCTTCTTGACTGAGGGATCTCAGCTTAAGAAGAAGATACTCTAGGCATCACATGATTCTCCATTGGTAGGCCATCGGGGGTTTACCAAAACCAACAGGGCCATTAGAGAGAGGTTCTCATGGAAGGGCCTCAAGGAGGACGTACTCCAGCACATCAGGGAGTGCGATGTTTGTCAAAGGAACAAGGGGGAGATGAGCCATCCTGCAGGATTGTTGCAGCCTTTTCCCATTTCGGAGGGGAAATTGGAGAGCATATCGATGGATTTCATCACAGGGTTGCCCATGGTACAGGGCAAGGATTGTATCTTTGTTGTTGTTGATCGGCTGACAAAGTATGCGCACTTTTTCGCCATATCCGCGAATTACACAGCAGCACAGGTGGCCGAGCTGTTCTTCAGAGAGGTTTTCAGGCTGCATGGTCTCCCTAAGACCATCATCAGTGACAGGGACAGTCGTTTCATGGGTGGATTTTGGCAGGAGCTTTTCCGACTGGTGGGGACGGAGTTGACACCGAGTACCAGTTATCACCCATAGACGGATGGCCAGACGGAGATAGTTAACAAGTGGCTGGAGGGCTACTTGCGTAACTATGTTAGTGGGTAGCAGCGAGCATGGTTGAGATAGTTGCATTTGGGGGAGTACTGCTACAACACGACACATCACATGTCCATTGGTATGTCACCGTTTTATGCTTTGTATGGGTACCATTCCTTATCTTTTGCTGAAGTGATGTTCGGTGCTAGCAAGGCTCCTAGAGCCAAGATTTGGATCCAAGAGAGTCAGGACATCCTCCGAGTTCTCAAGGACAATATGGCTACAGCACAGAACCAGCAGAAGCTGTATGTCGACAGAGGTCGTGTGGAGAGACAGTTTGAGGTAGGGGACTTGGTCTACCTACGATTACAGCCATACCGACAGTCATCGCTGAAACAGAAGGGAGCTGAAAAGCTCAAGCCTCGCTTTTACGGGACATACAAGGTGATACGCAGGATTGGGCAGGTTGCGTATGAGTTGGAGCTGCTCCAAGGCAGCAAGATCCACAACGTTTTCCATGTATCATGCCTAAAGAAGGCGCTGGAGCAGCAGGTGACAGTGACAGAGGAGCTACCACCTACGGATGATGAGGGGCACTTGGTGTTGCAGCCAGAGGCCATTATTGATATCAGGGAGAGGCAGTTACGGAGCAGGACAGTCTGGGAATTCTTGGTGAGGTGGAAGAATTTGTCGGATGAGGATGCCACTTGGGAGAGCGAGAAGATTTTGCAGCATCCATCACTTCAGTTGCTTGAGGACAAGCAACATTTTGCCGGGGGAGACTATAATATTCCTAATTAGCGACAACTAATTGGAATATTTGATTTTGTTCAGTTTTGCCGTCTATAGTTTATAAATAAATAAAAAGTGAGTGGAGAGGGTCTAACTCACTTAGATGGAATAAAACACCTTCCTAGTAGCACAACATTGTGACTTAAGAGGGAGCTAAGGGGTCAAACACCACGTAGAGAAGAGGGGCCCCCGTACACTCTAGAAGCTACTGCGCAGATAAGGATGAGCACGTGGAGGAGAGAGAGGCTACGTTGGGGTTTTGGAGGAAAACCAACATTATAAAAGATGGAGGAGCCTTCTCATTTGATTCATTTTGGAGTTGATGATATTGAGCTAGACGTTTGTCTTCTTGAGCACGCTGGCTGTTTAGCCTGTCTGCAACACTGTTTAGTGCATTGAGTGTCTCCGGTCGGAGATCTTGCCCTTAGCCCCGGGGGACTCCGAGTGCCTGCTTGGGCATGGTTATTTCTTCAGTATTTTGTGAGAGGTTTTGTTGTTTGGGTCATTTTGTTATTCTTTCATGTAGACCGCGCAACTCATCGGGAGAGAGGACGAAATTCATTTTGGAGGTGCTCCCGGACGGATTTTGCAAGAGATTGAGCCGAGATTTTGAGCAGCAGAATCAAATTTTTGAAGCCAAGAGGGGGAGGATTTTGGGGGAGTTTGAGGAAGAGTCACGACTTCCTTACTTAGCCTCTCAAGGCAGAGTCTTGGAAGCCACAGACTTCGAGGAGGTATTTTCTCGTGGTTTTCGTGGCCATTTTTGATATGGTTTCTGGTTTGTCCTGCTGGTGAGTAGAGGAGGTTTGCGTGTGATTAAATTATTCTATTGCCGGGACCAAATTTCAGTCTTTAGTTCATTCCGTAGTGGGCTAGCCTACACAAATAGCTTTTCCAAAGAATGGCGACGTTAGCTCAAAGAGCAGCCATTTACTGTATATTCTGAGAGTATTTCTTCACTTGCCTTGAGCAAGATTAGGTGCCATCACTCTGATCACCTATTGTACTTCATTATATTTCTCAGATTAATAAAATGGCTTAGCATTTCCTCTCTATGTTTCTGGATGAGTTGCCGTATTTGCCGTATTTCCTTTCTATGCTATTATATGTCTGTTGCACTATTATTTTTATATATTCTTGAGCATTCTAGTTCTATACCACTTGGTGCATTTATCTTTCACTCTTAGACAGAGTCTGGAAAGGGCCAGGTAGCCTCCAGATCTCGTCCTCTTTTCAGAGGCAGAATATCCGATAAATGCCCTCCCAGTCCATCTCTGGTTGGAGTTTGTCGTGTTTTAGAGATATCCCCGAAACGGGATATTACATTTCCCCAGTTTGTTTCCAATAGTTTCTAAGGAGTTAGGGTTCCATCAGTGGAGATGGAGGTGGGGAAAATGCACCCAGACTGGAATTGCTGAGGGAAAATCTTGACTTGGATCAAAATAAGGGGTCCATTGGTTCAAATATAGGCCCTGTGGCCCCATGAAATACAGGCCATTGCGGAAAATCTGATTCCTATCTTCTACTGCTTCAAAGACGAAGACAAAGAAACCCTTACCTACAAGGAAGCTTCTGATTCCTTCTTTGATGAGGGGAGACTAGTTTCTTTGGATCCAGGCATCGGCAACTTTGGCTGAGGGCCAGATCCCAGTGAACGGTCCAATGAGCCCTCTTTTTGCAAGATTTAGGGTCAGATTCAAGATTAAGGCTCATCAATTAGGAGAGCCACCGATGGGATAGTAGCCATTCTTTTAAATAAATTGTCGATTTTCTACGGTTAGCCATTTGAAAGCAACTTGCCACCAAATTTTCCTTGAAGGCCGAGAGCAGAGAGCGAGGTGGGAAGTGAGGAATTGATCCTGGCCCCTCCTAGGGCCATGGTCAGTGGAGCAATCTCCCGGGAGTGATCGTGATCGCGCGTGGGCTCAGTGCCGTGTCACCGCATACCACCGCATCTTTATTATGCTTATTATTATATAATTATTTAAGTGCTATTATTTATTTATTTATATAATTCTCCTACTATCCACACCCCGAAAAACACAATACGTTTCGAATCCCAACTAGATCCTTCTTAAGAAAAAAAGAATAAAATGACGAACTCCAATAACAATGATGATATGAAAAAAATCCAAGAAGAGCTCAGTAAGATTAATGACTGCATCAATAATGTCGAAAAGTCAGTAAATAATCAAGACAAAATGGCCAAAGATATCATAGAATTGAAGGCAATGATGAGCAAGCATTTTGGGGAAAAGAATCCACTGTCACCGACACAAAGCCCTAAGACCCCAGAAGACGAAAATTCTCCAGATCACGACTTTCTAAGAAATCTACAGACACGAATACCACAAGTATTACTCAAAACTATACTAGGTCCCCAGAAAGGAACCTCTTTAAAATTAAAAATGAACTACCTAAATATGATGGTCAGGATCGTAAGGGCGCCATCGTTTGGGTAAACAAAATGAATGCCATTTTTCTAGCAAACACTGTTAGGTTTGCAGGAAAAAGTCGTAACAACATCCAACTACCTAGAAGGAGAAGCATACGACTGGTTTATGTGGTGGTCCTCTAATTGTAGTGGTATTTCATTCAACTGGGAAAATTTTAAGAATGCCCTGTTGAAAATATTTCATGATGAGGAAGAGGATGATGTATACGAAAGATCTGTTCACCTCAAACAGAAAGGATCGGTGAGTAAATACACTCACGAATGGGAACTATTAGCAGTAAGGCAAAGAGGGTTTTTAAACAGAGAATTATTAAAATGCATCGTTGTGGCCTCAAGGACTACATTCGGGAAAAATTAAAATTATATAAACCCAACACCATTGAAGAGAGGCCAGACATGCAGCCATAATTATCGAACGAAAATATAAACTCCATAGAGTGCCATATGCCAATAATGAGAAGGCAGTCAGTTACACCAAGGGGAAGTCAAGTAGACCATCTGTAGAGAACTCAAGCAAATACGTTCCCCCACCAATGTGCAACGAAGGAAAACAACCATCTAATGTTGAAAGGAAAAAAGATGGGAAATGTTGGAAGTGTGGAGACATGTATTTCGTAAGACACAAATGTACAACCCAAAAAATTTATAACTGTGAAGCAGAACAAGATGATGAATCACCAGAAGATAGCACTGATGAAGAGAGCAATGAAGAAAATAAGAACCCTAATCCAGAACTAGAAGAAGATATGCCACAAATCTCGCTTGCAGCCGTCACAGCAATAGCTCAGCCGCAGACATTAAAACTTAAAGGCCACAACAAGAAGCAGAATGTTATAGTCCTAGTAGACTCGGGGAGTACACACAACTTCGTGGAAGTTAATATTGCGAAAAGACTAAACATTTTTACTTATCTTGTAGCAGTCTTAAAAGTAATGGTAGCAGATGGGAAACAAATAGATGGAGTAGGCAAGTGCTAGAAGGTCAAGTTGCAACTAAGTGAATATGAGATGGAATCTAGTTTTTATACAGTTCCCCTAGGAGGAGTAGATGTCGTCTTAGGGGTACAATGGTTGCGAACACTAGGTGCGTATTCAACAAATCATATAAAGCAATTCATTAAGTTTAAAATGGATGGAAGAAATTACAAGTTGTTGGGGTTCCATGCCCCACCTACTCAAGTTATCTTTTCTCAACAAATGAAAAAACTCATTCACAAAGGAGCTCCAACATTTTTGGCACAATGTCAACAATTGGAGTTTCTATCGATGGAAATACGAGACAGTTTTCCAAGACCTACCGATAGAGTTACCCCCTGAAAGGAAGTTTGAACACATTATCTAAGTTAAACCAGACTCCACACCAGTAAATGCTAAACCATATCGTTACCCACATCATCACAAAACAGAGATAGAACGATTGGTACAAGACTTGTTGGAACATGGGATCATTACAAAGAGTAGAAGTCCATACGCTACACTCGTGGTACTAGTTAGGAAGAAAGATGGATCTTTTTGACTATGTATAGACTACATAGGATTGAATAAGATCACTATTAAACATAAGTTTTCGATCCCATTCATTGATGAGATGTTGGATGAGCTAAACGCTGCAGAATATTTTTCAAAATTCGATTTAATGTAATAACCCACTTTGGAATTTTACTAACTTTTACACTTAATTTTTGAGTTTTGCTAGAGAGGACTTAGTGGCTAATTCGACCAAATGTGTATATCATCACATAAACTTATCATCCTTTCCATGAATACAATCTAAGACATCCTTTCCATGAATAACCTAAGCATATATATATATATATCAGCAGTAATACGATTTTATGCAGATCAGCAATGAAATTTTAATCTTTCATTAGGAACTAATCTATACATGAGAAAATACCTGGAATAAATCTGATGATTTAATGGTGGTTCTCCTCCTGTGATGTTGTGGACAGTTGAACAGTTTACCGAAACAATCAAATCCTCCCAACCAATCTAGGAACAATCCTAGACCCAAAGGATGTCTCCTTTGCCCCCGTGCCCAGATTTCCAAGAAAACCAGAGACTCCCTTTCAAGTTTCAGCACATATCCTCTCTTATCATCATATCACTTGGTAATCAGCAGAAGTTCAAAAGACCCTCCATCCCTTTCACCTTCGTATCATCTTCCTTATATGACTTTCTCCACCGCCATACATCCTACCCCACCGCCTTTTCTCCATCAAGATATGATCTTCTTAAAGGAAGGTATGAATGTTATTTAAGGAGATGTGATTGCTATTAAGAGAAGGTGATCTATGGTATGTGAAATTTGCTTAGGGGGTATGCGACTTAAATTTTGGTACCTTTATGATTGAAGCCATATGTTGGAATATTTAATTAACTATATATATATGTATTTTAATTAATAAGTTTATTTATTTATTTATTTATTTAGTCCTTTTCTTATAATTTATGTAGTTAATATAAAAATTAATACGGAATCATAATATAATCTCTGTTAAATAGTACGATATTAGTAGTTAAGGTGTACTAACGAGTACGTGTGTGTGCCGAAAGGATAGGCGAGTGTAACCCTATCAAATTCATATATCGTACATACTAATATCATTGTGTATAACTCGAAATGGGTGGGCATACTTCCCCCCTTCAGAAAACTTCGTCCCGAAGTTTAGGGTTTTATATACTCATATCAAAATTGTGTTTTTAGAGATTAGGGTGATTGTAGAATGCTTGTATTTTAAGATTGAATTTCCGTTTGAATAAGTATGTATTTGTAATTTAATTGTTACTTCCCATCTCAACCGAATCTCCAAACTATTCTAAAATCATCCTATCCTTCCTAATCTCTTCCACTCCCATCCTATCCGTCCTCTACAGGAATATGCCATGCAATCAGTGTTACTGATCCATTCATAGACCTTAAGGATATCAACGTCGATTACGTCGACCTGATATGCTTGTAGGCATCTGGCAGTCATCATCACACGTCTAGGGGAGCGTGACTCGCACAGTCCTCCCATGACTCCAGGTATCAGAGGATAAACGGTGGGCAACACCTCCACCCCTCCCAGTAGGACCAAGGTCAACACCCTATCGTGGAACCTCAGGGAGTCTCAACTGTTCTTGGAATTCTGTCATCACGTGGATTGTTTCTGTAATTTGTCTTATGCGAGGTAATCACTGGTACACAATCTGCAATGTAAACACTCGTACACACATTACAACATATGCATCTATATTGTTTTGAACAAATTGCTACCCATATAACAATCTCTACACATTCCAAATATATTGCTATCTATGATATTGATCCTAGAACTTATATAACATACTTGGTTAAAACACTTGTCCACATATGTATCAATATGTCCAATACAATTTCTCGTTTAGATACCGTTCCTGTTTAGTTCATACATGTTCCATCTATGATGCATTGTTTTAACCATGGTCAACCTGTATAGCAATATGTTTCACTTTGATATTTAAAATGTAGTTACTCTTCTATTTCATTTCCTTCAATCATATGGAGATGCAAATAAAATGAATTGATAGATGATGTCATTTATAGTGTGATCTATGATCTAGATTTCATAATTTTGCAATGATAATTTAAATGACATATTGCATGTTGGTATCCTTGTACTAGTAAAGTCAAACAATAGCATATATTCGGTATTACTAGAGTTAAGTAACATCCGTTCTTTATGGTTATCCCTGTACCGGCAAGTAAAATTCATTCTTACGAGATAATTCAAAATAAAGTTTACAAATTCATGGATAAGTTATGACCACTCTCTATACATGACCAGTAGGCTGTGTGATTATGATTACAAAATTGTAAGTTAGGCTAGTAATTGATTATGTCCTATTCTTCCTAGTTAATAAAATCAATGGGAATCAGTGAAGATAGTGATATGTTAATAAAGAATATGGAACCTTTACCCTTAACTCCATATTCGTACAACACTATCATGTTTGTTATGTATAGTGAGAGATGAACCTCTACACTAATAGAGCTTTTATTACCCTTATAAAAGGTTAACCAGTGTGAATCCATTGAATAGTATAGCTTAAATGATACTGATCTTACGAACTTGTTGACTACTAGTATCTTATAACAAGCCCGTGTATTACTATTGGCCAAGTTTGGCTATTTCCATAATAAGTGTACCATGTGAAATAGGTGAAGCAAGAAGGTCTCTCTTATATACGAGTAGAAGCTATATCAGATAGGATTCAACCTTTATCAAGCCTATGATTTCCATTACTTCTATCCTTATTCATACTTAACTAGTGAATGGTATAGGTGTTACTAATAGTGATGGAAACAACGTAATGTGTTAAAGCAGATACATGTACGATCTTATTGATGTGGAAATACACAGGTCAACTACATGCTAGGTCATGATTGGAACCCTATTCAGACAGACTAAGTTAGCATGATTACTAGAATGATATGAGGTTACGATCTGTGATTAGATTAACTACTTAGATAGGGTGATATCTTAGGCATAATACGTGTCACTACCACCTTCTCTATTATGGAGCTTGCTTATAGGTAAGGATATACCAGTAAATGAACACGAGATACAAGAGCTTAGTACATATACGATACAGGTTCATTACGGGATCACTTAGAGCACTTGTAACCATGCTTTTATGTGTAAGCTTTAATCCAAATAGATATGGTATAACACTTAGTAAGCTATGAAGATCATACGGTTCAATGTCACCCATATATTGCACTCACTCTGATTATGGTTATACACTCCTTGTTATTACCAAATACACGTGTTGCTTAAGCTTATTGATCAGTATTTATTATGAATATTTATTAATTATAACCATTGTTATAATCACAGCTGTAATTAACAGAATCAAGTAGATCGAAATTATTGCACTAGTAATGAGTAGATACGTATGTTATTAGAATACCTGTATTTTAGATAATGAGTGCCATTTGTGAGTATCCATCCTATCGCTTCCCTTTTGTTCCCATAGATATGGAACACAGTTAATCTCATAATGGTACTGAACAAATTGGCAGATAGTATAACCACCGAGTAATGGTAATGATTATGTTATCCCAATCTTATCACTTATATATGTAGTAGTAAACCCATTACACTGTTATGATAAGCTCTATTATGAGAAAATCCCATGAAATCATAATTACTATGCACTTAATATCCATATATGCCTAATTACTCCTATATGAGCACTGTGAATGTTCCTTTACCTCATCTATATGCATAGAATCGTACAGTCAATCTGTGATATGGAACTCGGTCAATGGTAGAGATAGGTAATACTAAGGCCATTAAGAGGATAGAGTCACCACTATTCCAGGAACATGAGCTTGTATCTTTGCTATATGAGATGGTGGTACTCATTCAGATCAAAGCTTAGAGAATAGGTAACACTAATCTTAGAGAGGTTATGAGCTTGTTATGGAATTACTAGTACTGATAGATTTGTATTGTGTTATCCTTACAACTTTTATATCAGTATAAACTTCACTATTGTTATTACACCTTACATTCTACTTGATTTGCTCTATGTTACCTATTACGTGTACGAACTAGACATGTCACATATCGTAATCATTTTACTTGATCTGCTCTTGTTACATAGCACGTGATCAACTCCATTACATATATTGCATAATGATTATACTCTACTATATACCTTATAAGGTGAAATAGGTCTTAGATTAGCATTAATTCCATAATGATGATTACGCAAGTATCACTAGCTCAGATAAGAGTGACAATACCTGTATAGGTTGTCGTGCTCATACCAGTTCTATTAATCATACTATCTTGACCTAATCATTATCCTGTGAATATACATCAGATTCCATGTATTCAAGAAAACAAAAGAGTCACACCAGATTAGCTTAGAAGAGTAATCGTTCTAGCTTATTAATCTAAGTAAGTTATGATCTTTTGACTATTCATAGTTATTACCATATCTTACCACTAGTTTACAAGCAATGGGATGAATTAGTCACGAAGCTGATCTTGGAGGTATATTTAATCTTCATGAACATTACTATTTCAACCAAATAAGGCTAGTTTCTATTATGTAAGCTGAGTGGAAACACAATGGTAACTAAAGAGTGATACATATGCGAAAGGTTTCATATTGCTCATTTGTTATTGATAAGAGAATTAATCACCAGTATTGAATACACTGGACTTGGAGATTATTGCTTATTCCCTAGAGCTTACTGATGATCTCTTAATAATCCTTATAAAGCTGAACACAAGTCAAAGGGAATCCATACTATGATATCAATGAGCAATGGAATTAGATCTAACCATTATACAAACTCAAACACTTAGAGTAATAGTACTAACGTATATGTATAAGCCCATAGGTAAGCAGAGTAAGCATCATTGATCAGATTGGTTCATAGTAATCAAACAGGTGAAATAAGGGTACGTAATTCCCATAATAGATGTACTGATAAGAGTACTGTGCTTGTTCGGCATGATAGTATTCATAGTTGGTGAAGCTTTATGCCTATCAACATCCTAGTCGATTAGGCTTATATTGAACCAAGCTTAATGAGTTTTATCACTAGCTAGGCTATTTAAGTATATAAGGTTTATAACCTACCACATTTGACATTATTTTAAAAGTCATATAAAATAAAGTTTTACAATTATTAACCACTTAGATTACAACTACCATTCATTGATTATGTTTATAGGTCCTATAGCTCACATGCTAATTTCTCTTTTATATTAATTAAAGAAAAGGAATACCATGCTATGACTCTAACACGATAATGATGTAATGAATATAATTAGTTTTAACCAAACTATATGAATTTGGAATTTACTATTTTACTGATTCTATTTATACATGAATTTAAAATAGTTTAAAATAAGCCATTTAAACAACTAAAAACCTATATCCTCCCTTATCAAAGTAAAATTTACACATAAATTACTTCCTTATTTACCTACTAGGCCACTAAAATATTAAACCCAAGACATTTCATCACAAATTTTATTATTTCTTATATGTATCCTAAATTATATAAATTTATTTATTTATTTATTTATTTTTTTAAATTCCATTAATAAATTAATAATCAATATATATATATATATATATATATATATATATATATATATATATATATATTATTGATAGTCTTAAATACCTATTGTAATCTTAACAACCTTTAGACATATTAATATCAATTTTCCTCGTTTGTGTCTCACTATAACCCCATGATTTTACTAAGAGTATGAGAGCATGATTGGTGACTGCGGACTGGATAATTTGGGAACTTCATTTGTGTATTTACAATTAATTGACGTTCAAGGATACCCAAAACACGTGGTCTGTGGACAAATGACTTTAGAAAACACCACGACAAATTGTTACGGCTCGGTAAAGTGTTACACTTGTAACCCGGAGGTCACGTGTTCTCATCACCACACTTGCAAACTTTTACGGCTCGGGTGCCACTTGCGGCTTACGCACATCCCGTCTGCTTGTCCAATTGGATAGGAGTGGTAACGGCGGTGGCTGGTTGTGTGCCTGACGTGGCCACAAGGAGGTTGAAAACAGCTGTTTTGAAACCGGTTTCCACCCCCAGCTTGCCCTAGTCGTGCTCGACAACCGTCTTTTCATCATTTTCGACCACGGCAATTCTAAATTAAAGTTCTATGATGCAAAACCGGATTCTTGGAGCCATGTCGTAGGTCCGCCAATTCCTGCCGAGCTGCAAAGGCTCTTCTCCGTAATTACCATCGACGGGAGGGTCTATGTCGTCACCCGCAACCTAGAATAATCTATTAATATCTACCAATCAGCATTAATTTAATAGATATAGATTAATCTCTGGTCTTATACGATTATTTGCTATCAAATAATAATAACCGATAATAATAAATCAATGTACTTTAATGTATCAATACCTGAAAATATGAAGTCATTACCTTAGGTACATATGCCTAAGGTACTTAATATAATATAGGTAATCATAATAATAAATAAATCTCTGGTCCTATCATTTATATATTAGTACATACATAAAGACTCATTCTATGCCATAACCCAACAACGACACCTCATAGTAATTCTACCAAAAACCACGTCCTTACCTTAAGGAACAACACGCAGTGAAATAAAATTGCCTCGGTGCCAAGCATACCAATATTCCAGCGTAACCCAGATGGTAGTTCAAGGTCCACGCTGATTTCTTATTTATACCTCATGGATTCACATTAACTTTTCTCAGGCAGATTGTCGTTCCAAGTCTTTAAAGGATAGTCGGTTAGTCTGGTTTCTTATTTTCCTATCCACGGAGGTATGTGTATCATTCAGAGGCATTTTACAAGCAATATTCTGAATTGGTATTTGATCTAGACTATTTGCAGTCATCTTCCTATGTAAAGATAGATTCTTGACGGCTGGTCCTTTGTGGAAATTCTTAGACCCAAACTTCTATTAACGAATCTTTTTGTTTCAGGTTACAATTGGCATATAGAAAGGAAAAGGAAGTAGATATATTATGTTCTACTGCTCACAGGATTGTGCTACTTAGCAGTCCTATCTAGAAACAAATCAACATTTGAAAATTTGAATTGGGAATGGCAGCATCAACGAGCCTACATTTCCTTGACTTTTCCTCAGGATGCGTATATTTAGAAAATTTAATAGTGATAATCTCATTTACAACGGGGTTTGCTTACAAAGCCCTGTACTATTTGGCCTCAATAGATTCACTTTGGCTGAATTTTTTGTAATTATTGGCAATGAGGAAAGGAATGAATTCAAGCAATTTCTCAGTTTAGATTGTTAAAGTTGTTTTTTTTTAATAAATTGATTTGGGCTGAGAATAGTGAAGCGTTAGGGCCTGGAATTGAAACTTACCGAGGCTTGGTTACGGAACAAGACATATTCATATGCCGGTTGGATTCATTCAATTGGCAGAACTACGATAAGATTTATTGTAACTTATGGTAAGATTTTTTTATTTATTACAATTCCAGTGGTGTTACTATTTTATACTCTAGGTGTGATATCAAAGTAAGCAACTCTGTTTACTCTGCAATGAATATTATATTACACTTCCATCTGAGTAATTGCATATTATATTTTATAGGAATGTAAATGACGATTATAGGAATAAAAGTTGGATTGACAAGTGAGCTACTTTGGTCATGAAGTCAAGATCTTACTTAAACGGTTTAGAATCCAGAATTGATTAATAATCAATTAATGTTATCTTAATAATTTTGAAAAGAGATCCCCTATACCTTAACGATAGGAAACTCAATAATGCTCAGTCTGATGGATCATTCTAACTTCAAAAAAAAATGATAGGCAGCAAGAATTACAACCAAATTCCGTAATTATACTCCATAATGTTTCTCAGTCAATCATTCAACAACGACTTTTTGATCTGACTTGTGCCTTGAGGATATATCTTGAGGCTCAGATATGTGGTTTGTGTGACTATCTAGCATATCTTTTAAATTGTCTCAGTCATACAGGGAAACCAAGTAGGATCCAAACTTCTTAAGGTTGACTTCAAGAAATTTTAGAGGACTCCATAGATAGAGCATAGATATATTAATGAGTATGCATGCCAATTGATGGAGATGTTGCTTAGGTCTATCTATGAGTTAAGGCCCACAGAAGTCATGAATCAATTCATGAAACTTAATGCTTGAATAATGTCCGTGAATATGCCCTCAGAGTTCAGGACGTTTCCAGAGTAGGCTTAAATTATTTCTTGAAATGGTTTTGTATGACCTCAGGGAAGCACACGTGGAAGCTTCATCAATTTCTGCTTTCGGATCCCTACTTATGGCTTGTCATTCCCAACCTTACCTTAACAATGAACCTCAGACTTCTTCAATAATGACAATAAAATTCTTACTGCTGATACACACTAGATGTAACTTCAACTGCTTTAGAATGATAGCGAAACAAGACTGGACTGCAGTGATATTTTCAAAGTCAAAACCAGTGATCTAATAGACAACTTTACTTGGCCAAGTAGATTCAGAAAGATTTCTCAGGACCGAGAAACCTGAAGCCTATAGAGTTTTATACTGATGTTTCAATTATCACAAATAGGTTTTAGCAGAAGACTCAAACAGGTTTAAAATCGGTCTTAACAGGTCCGAGAGTTTGAACTAAAGCTTTGATACCATGTGCAATAACCCACTTTGGAATTTTACTAACTTTTACACTTAATTTCTGAGTTTTGCTAGAGAGGGACTTAGTGCTAATTCGACCAATAGGGTATATCACTGCTATAGCTATCATCCTTTCCATGAATAAATCTAAGCATATATATATATAAGTCAGCAGTAATACGATTAAACGCAGATCAGCAATGAAATTTTAATCTTTCATAAGGAACTAGTCTATACATGGGAAAATACCTGGAATAAAGCTGATGATTTAATGGTGGTTCTCCTCCTTGTGATGCTGTGAACAGTTTACCGAAACAATCAAATCCTCCCAGCCAATCTAGGAACAATCCTAGACCTAGAGGATGTCTCCTCTGCCCCCGTGCCCAAAATTCCAAGAACCCAGAGACTTCCTTTCAGCACAAATCCTCTCCCTTAATAATATCACTTGGTAATCAACAGAAGTTCAAAAGATCCCCCCTTCACCTTCGTATTATCTTCCTTATATAACTTTCTCCACCGCCATACATCCTACCCCATCGCCTTTTCTCCATCAAGATGTGATCTTCTTAAAGGAAGGTACAAATGTTATTTAAGGAGATGTGATTGCTATTAAAGAGGAGAGGTGATCTATGGTTATTAAATTTGTTTAGGGGTATACGACTTAAATTTTGAGTACCTTTATGATTAAGGCTTATGTTGGAATATTTAATTAACTATATATATATATATATATATATTTTAATTAACTTAAGTTTATTTTCTTTTTTTTTTTAGTCATTTTCATATAATTTATACCTAGTTAATATGAAAATTAATCTGGAATCTTAATATTAATCTCTAACTCAAGTAATCTTGATATTAGTAGTTAGGTGTACTAGTGCAATGTGTGCGAGATAGGCAGGTGTAGTTATCAAATGCATATATCGTACACACGCTAATATCATTGTGTATAACTCGGGAATGGGTTGTTACATTTAAGATCAGGATACTATCAAATACGGGTAAGATTAGAAGACGTCGAGAAAACAACCTTCCGGACCCACGAAGGGCATTATGAATTCAAAGTTATGCCGTTTGGACTAACGAATGCATCAACCACCTTCCAAGCTACCATGAATGATCTGCTCCACCCATACTTGCGGAAGTTTGTATTAGTCTTCTTTGACGATATCCTCGTTTATAGTAAAACATGGAAGCAACATCTCAAACATTTGGAGGCAGTGCTATCTATTTTAGAAAATAATCAATTTTATGCCAAGTTGTCAAAATGCACCTTTAGGCAGAAAGAAGTCGAATACCTTGGACGCGTTATATCCAGAGGAGTCAAAGTAGACCCCAACAAAATTAAAGCAATCAAAGAATGGCCCAGACCCAAGAACGTATCTAAGCTAAGAGGGTTTCTAGGTCTAACCGGGTATTACAGACGGTTTATTAAAAACTATGCGCATTTGACAGCTCCCTGACCAATTTATTAAAGAAGAATTCTTTTCAGTGGGACAATCAAGCAGACAAGTGTTTCGATAAACTAAAGGAAGTGATGTCAACCACACTGGTACTAGCAACTCTTGACTTCTCCAAACCGTTTGTAGTCGAAAGTGATGCTTCGGGATTTGGAATTGGAGTCGTATTAATACTGGACAACCACCCTATAGCATTCGAAAGTCAGAAACTTAATAAATGAGAAGGGTTAAGATCATACCAAAAAGAAATGCTCGCCATCACACAAAGTGGCGCCAATACATGTTTGGAATTAAATTCTCAATCCGAGTTGATCACTACAGTCTTCAATTCTTACTTCAGCAAAAGACTTTATCAATAGAGCAACAGAAGTGGATGGAGAAGTTATCAACATTCGATTTAGAGAATTACACAAAAAAGGAAAGGAAAATTTTGTCGCAGATGCACTTTCACGTAAAGATGACGACACCACAACATGTGCCGCCATGATCGTTGTTCTAGATTGGTTGGATGAAATACGAACCGAATATGCCAAGGATGAAGATTGTGACTCTATGATTAAGAATATTAGTCAATATGTCAATTTCGAATGGAAGAATGGCATCTTATGCTATAAGAATAGAATTTACCTAACACCAGCATCCAAATTTAAGTTGAAAATCCTAAAGGAATCGCACAATTCACCTGCAGCCGGAAATGTTGGGTTCTACAAGACTTACTATAGCATTCGACAATCGTTCTATTTGAAGGGCATGAGCAAGGAAATTTAGAAATATGTTGTTGAATGTGATATTTGTCAAAGAAATAAAAGTGAAAACATTCCAACACCAGGTCTGTTACACCCCTTACATATACCAGATCAGAAATGGGAAGAGATTTCAATGGATTTTATAGAAGGATTACCTGTATCTGACGTCAAGGATAAGATATTTGTCGTAGTCGACAGGCTCACAAAGTATGCCCATTTTATGGCTATCAAGAAAACTGAAACAACTAAGCAAATTGCGGAGACGTTTTGTACAAATATATACAAACTACATGGGTTTCCCAAGATCATAATCAGTGATAGAGACACAAGGTTCAAAGGTAATTTCTGGAAGGAATTCTGCCACCAGGTAGGAATATCCCTCAACATGAGTACAACCTATCACCCCCAGACAAATGGGAAAACTGAAGTTGTAAGTAAATGCTTAGAAACATATCTCTATTGCTTCATCACTAACAAGCGAGGTAAGTGGACCTAATGGCTCACCTTGCAGAATGGTGGTATAATACCACCTACCATACATCAACAAAAAAGATGCCCTTCCAAGCTCTTTATGGTTACGAACCACCTAGATAGAAGGACTTTGCACTTCTCAATTCTAAAGTTTCAACCGCAAAAAACCATTTGGAAGAAAACCAAAGAATCATTAACTTATTAAAAGAAAATCTAACAACGGCGCGTAATAGAATGAAACAACAAGCCGATCGACATTGCACTGAAAGAAAATTCGAAGGAGGAGACTGAGTCTTTTTCAGGCTCCAACCTTACAGGAAATTATCGTTAAAGCAACAAAGAAAAAATAAACTATCACCAAAATATTATGGACCGTATCAAATAATCAGAAAAATAATTAGTGTAGCTTATGGATTAAAGCTACCAGATAAGTGTCGAATCCATAATACCTTTCATGTATCAAATTTGAAGAAGGCACTAGGGCAAAACCAAATAGCACAAACATAAATACCAGAGACTGATGAAGAAGGAAGGATCATCCTAGAACCTGAAGGCATACTTGCTACCCGAGAAAAGGTTTTACGATCCAAGACAATAAAAGAATACCTCATAAAATGGAAAAAGCTACCCGAGGAAGACTCATCTTGGGAGTCACAACGTTTTCTTCATCAACACCCAAATCTACCTATGCTTTGAGGACAAAGCATCTTAAGGGAAAGGCAATGTTATGAATTTAAGTTCATAACCGTTAAAAATATTAAAGTATTCTTTAGTTAATTTAATTATTAATGTAATTAGTTAGTTAAGAAATTATTTAGTAAAAATGAAGAGACATTAGTCCCCAAGGGACATGTCTCTCTGATTGGGCATGGCCATTCAACTCCTATTTAAGGAGCACCGCCTCAGCCTTGTAATCATCAATTTTCATATCAATAAATATAAATCTATTAAATCTCTTATCAAGCATTTGAGAATTATTAAGCCTGAGCGTACACATTTTATGCTCTAGGGAAGGGGAGGCTAACCCTATGTGGAACTAGTGAAGAAATGTGGACCCAGGTGGGAAAGATGATGAATGGGGTTATAATAGATGGAAGGGGAGTGATATGCGTGGACGAGGGAGTGGGAACACACAACCAAAATTGGGGTTTCCCATGTAGTACCACCCTAAAACCAAATGGTCAGTAAAGGAGATCCCACGGCACTATGATCCAAGGGTAACATCCAAAAGAGGTCAAGGGGGCAGAAGCACAAACTAAGCCCATTCGTTTTGCCGAATCCCCCCATTATTCCATGCCCAGAAGTGTCCATGTTAAGTAAACCCATTACTCAACTACCAAATGACAAGAAATACCTTTAGGTACGGGAAGGCCACCTTCAAACATACGATCAACACCAATGGGTGATGGACCACATGGTTGGCTCGGGTGGCAAAGAAATGGCACAACGAGCTATTTGATGGCTACAAGGCGCTGTTGACTGTCGGCTGAGGATCATCATGGAGAAAAAAATTCTCCCAGGGATATCACCCACGAAGTGGTGGGTAACATCTGGCTCCAACTGGGACGTGATCTCACGAAGAAGTGGGCGAAGCTACTTGAATCAGGGGGTCACGAGAACTCCAACAATCTCTTGGTCACCGCAGACCTGTTACCTGCATATATCAACAACTAAACCCGTGGGGCAACATGTTTTTCACGGCGTCTTATGATCACCCATGCTTAATGTCAAGCCATAAAATCAACAAGTAATAAAATATGCAAACTTTACTCTAAATGCAGCTATTCTACCATGAGAAACATCATATGGCATTATTTCTAATGTGAAAATCATCATGCAATACATCCTACCCTAACATGCATATGGTACAAAACTAATACTAAGTGTAATCATAAAGCCAGTGCAATCAACATATCATCACATCAATAAACATATAGCGACCTTTATGATTACTCATGTAGCAAATGTCAAATCGAAGGTGGACAGAATCACAAGGATGGTAAGGTCGGCGGTGTTGAAAAGTGTAACTAGGTTGGTCTTCATGTTGACTATGTAATTATGTATATATGTAAAGAAGTCAAAGATAATAAATATATATTTGGTGTGCTTGCTTCATGGGTTTCATGAGCAAGATTTTTATGTAGATAGACTTCTTCTTGATGTCTACTAGGTTTGGGTCTTCTAGGCATAGAATATAATTATGTGTCATGTATATATATGAAGGAATCTATCTTCAGTATATGCTCCAGATCTTGTCAAAGCCTTGTATTACATCCAAGTGTTCATGGAAGAAAATGTTCTCAAACCGACCTCTCTCACATGATGGAAGAAGAAACTGTTATAAGTTGTTGAAGTCGGCCTACAAGACTACATACAAGTCGGCCTAAAAAGCTAATTCATCACCAATATATATACCTTTGTGCATGCGGATAATAGACACACAATTTAATGTGGATTCCTCTATGAATTGCGGATAAGTCTGAGCCAAAAGTTACAGGAAGATTTCGTGGATCTATTACAGGAAGCATTTACGTATCTAATATAAAAAGGACTTGCGGATACCACAGTAGAGACAACGTATATATATACTAAGATAGTGCGGATACCAAAACAGGGACGGCATATATATATATATACCATAGGAGACGACGTGAATTTATACCAAGATAGTGTTGAAATTACAACAGACTTCGGTGCAGACATATACTAAGATAAAATGCGGATAAAGGGAAAGACTCCACTACGGATAAATCAAGAGACAGTGATCATAAGGAGAAGCGGATAAGAGACAGATAAAAGAAGAACAAAACTGCGGATAAGAGACAGTGATCATAAGAAGAAGCAGGAGTAATAGTGAAGAAGGTAAATCCTTGATTTACCTTCTCACGGTCCAAGAAAATCAAATAGAAGAATACACAAGTTGAAGATCAAGGTTCTGGAAGAAAATCTAGGTCTAGGGTCTAAGTCTAGGTCATGGTACTTGTCATTTGAAAATATATAAGAAGAATTCTTTGTGGGGTTTCCTCTCCAAGAGGGAGAGGTTTTGCCCTGGCTCTAGGAGCCTAATCTTTGTGTCTTGTGTTTTTGATAATTAACTTGATGAATGATCAACTTAACTAAAAGAAGAGAAGACATAAGTACCTCAAGTAAGTTCACAAGTAATTATCAAGAAGAGAATTTGTATTAACCTACAACCCTCCAAATTCTCAACATGGTATCAGAGCTAAGGTGCTGAACATAAGGGCTGCGTGTCAACAAAGACACTCAAAGAAGCAAAGACCAAAGTTTGGGTTGGAAAGACAAACCAGTTTGCAAGGAAGACTATCCAACTACTTCATGTGAGAAGATCAACTCATTCAGGAAAGTAATCTTTGGCATCAAAAGATTTTCACTCAAGACATTATTTGAAGGAAATCTCAACTTCTGAAGATAGTCATTATAATCAAGGGTTCAAGTACAACAACATTGAAGAAACGGAACCCTTGAATTCATTCTCAATCATCATCAAAGAAGTTGCAAGCAAATCCACTCAAGTAAGTATTCATGACCCTATCTATCAAGATGCATTTTTGTAAAGAAAGCAACAAGCTGGTTGGATCATCAAACTTCAGTGCATGGAAGAAGAGAACGTACTTAAATTTAATTGAAAATGAAGTAATGGACTATATCGAAGGATCTACTGTCCAACCTCCAAAAGAAGATACTTCAACCCATGCCAAGTACAGGAAGGGAGAAATTAGAGCTCAAAGGATTCTCATAGAATCCATCAAAGAATCTCTCATTCCCTATGTATCAAAACTAAAAACTGCAAAACAAATATATGAGAAATTGGTGGAGCTATTCTCTGTGAGTACTGCTGGAGAAGCAATCTCTTTGAGACAAGAACTATACAAAATGAAATTATCAAGGGAAGCAGGAATCGCTCCATACTTTATGAGGATTTTTGAAATAAGAGATCAATTGCAGGAACTAGGAGAAGTGATGTCTGACATTGAGATGACAACAGTGGTGTTGAATACTAGATGAATGGGGAAGCTTCACTTCTAGTCTATATGGGAAGAAAGAAGCCACTCCATTCCATGATTTATGGTATCTATGTAAAATAGAGGAAACAAGACTAAAGGCCAAAGCTGATACAGGAACAAGTGAAGAGAATCATGCCTTTACAGCCTCATACAGGAAGAAAGGAAGATTCGGAAAATTTGGCCCTCAGAATAAAAGAAGAAATATGGACAACGTGCAATGCTTTGGATGTGATGAGCTTGGACATTATAAAAGAGATTGTCCTAAATCTAGAAAGGACAAGAGGAACAAGGAAGAAGCCCATGTCACTTATGAAAGAGAAGAACCTGACGCTAAAAGATCTAAGAAGGAGGAAACAAGAGATCTCTATTATGATTGAGATCATCTTCCTCTGTAAGTGATCTCTGATTAGTTGTAAAATTGCATGATAGCAATGTACATTAAGAAGCATCTCGATAAAAGCATGGAAGGAGCTCTCGGTGAAAAAGCTTCTAGAAAACCTCTCTACTAAAAAGCAGTCATCAAATCAAGGGTCATCATGAAGACAAAATTTTGGGATGTGATGGCATATTGTTGAAGCAGGTCAAAGGAATGAAGCTCTTCATTCAAGAGAAACTCTTATAGGATGACTCAAGGAAAACACGTATAAGGTATGCAAACATATATGCTAATATTGGATGATGTGAAGTCATGGTTGTAGGTAATATACCTCCGTATTTAGGAATATGATATATGAAGAAGGATCTCTCAGTGCACTAACAGATAAAATCAACATAATATGACCTCATAGAATATGAGGTGCTTGTACATAAACAAGAAACTAGAAAAGTTGTAAGTTCCTGTGAATGAAGAATGTGCAGAAAGGAAGAGATCATGAAATGCAACCATGTCAAGAGGCAGTTATCATCCGGAGGCCAAGAAGATGTGACTAGGAGATCTCCTGGAAAGATATGTAGACTCTGACGGAAGACCAGTAAAGAAGAAGACTCTTGGAAAAACATATCGTTAGGAGATGTGTCAATCTATATGAAGGATGCCGATGCCTACAGGAAGATGTCATGGTGAAAGATCATCACTGAGGTAACTTTTGTTTTAAAATTTCATATGTATATGTTTATATGGATGAATTTGTGCAGGGCTGCTAATCATGAGAAAGGATGTATGATCTTGGGAGATGATTCAAAAGAAAGCAGCGTGGCACAATAGTGGACCAGATAAGGAAGTCTGATGAATCACTTTCTGACAGCTGACATGCCTCAGGATGAAAGTGATGGATGATCTGTGCCTTGTGAAGCTAAAAGTTGAAGATTCCTCAATATCGAAATCCATGACATCGAGAACAGGAATTCTTCATGAGTAGCTGGGTGTCTCACCATTGCTGCTGGAAGTCCCTGGTTAAGAGGGAGCATGATGATAAGTTTCTTACTTGGAAGAAACTTGGTAATTCCTAAGAATGAGCTTAGGTACATTCCTTGTATAGGAATGAGTACATTCCCTTGTGGAATAGGTCCTCCCTGGTTGAGAGGGAAGACAAAATGGAGGATTGGGTAATCATCTGGCATTCAATACTCTTTGAGAATGTATTACGGCATTCAAGATAAGAGTAGTCCGGGACCAATATTCTTTGAGGGCTAGCTACCTAAGAGAAGAATAGTCCAAGAAGGTCATACTTTGGGAACACCCGAGTGGAGTATGTACCTTGGGGAGACAATGACGATGGTGTCTATAAGTCTTGTGTCTTGCTAGCATTGTAGCCCATTATCTCGTTGAGAGATGGGGTTGTTAGTCAAGGCCTTGCACTGGGACAATGCTGGTTGATATGATGCTATACAGATGCGATTACCCATCCAATTCTTCTTATGAGATTCTTTAGTTTCAAAGTAACCATGTACCTGTATGAATACCTCCCTAGTTAAGAGGGAGTGTTGAAAAGTGTAACTAGGTCGTTCTTCATGTTGACTATGTAATTATGTATATATGTAAAGAAGAAGTCAAAGATAATAAATATATATTTGGTGTACTTGCTTCATGGGTTTCATGAGCAAGATTTTTATGTAGATAGACTTCTTCTTGATGTCTGCTAGGTTTGGGTCTTCTAGGCATAGAATAATTATGTGTCATGTATATATATGAAGGAATCTGTCTTCAGTATATGCTCCAGATCTTGTCAAAGCCTTGTATTACATCCAAGCGTTCATGGAAGAAAATGTTCTCAAACCGACCTCTCTCAAATGATGGAAGAAGAAACTGTTATAAGTTGTTGAAGTCGGCCTACAAGACTACATACAGGTCGGCCTAAAAAGTTGAGTCATCGCCAATATATATACCTCTGTGCATGCGGATAATAGACACACAATTTAATGCAGATTCCTTTGTGAATTGCAGATAAGTCTGAGCCAAAAATTACAGGAAGATTTCGTGGATCTATTACAGGAAGCATTTACGTATCTAATATAAAAAGGACTTGCTAATACCACAACAAAGACAGCATATATATATACTAAGATAGTGCGGATACCACAACAGAGACAACAGATATATATATATATATATAGTGCAGACACCACAGCAGAGACAGCGTGAATATATACCAAGATAGTGCTGAACTTACACCAAACTTCAGTGCGGACATATACTAAGATACAGTGCGGATAAAGGGAAAGACTCCACTATGGATAAATCAAGGGGCAGTGATCATAAGGAGAAGCGGGAGCAATAAGGAGAAGCGGATAAGAGACAGATAAAAGAAGAACAAAAGTGTGGATAAGAGACAGTGATCATAAGAAGAAGCAGGAGTAATAGTGAGGAAGGTAAATCCTTGATTTACCTCCTCACAGTTCAAGAAAATCAAATAGAAGAATACACAAGGTGAAGATCAAGGTTCTAGGGTCTAAGTCTAGGTCATGGTACTTGTCATTTGAAAATCTATAAGAAGAATTCTTTGCGGGTTTTCCTCTCCAAGAGGGAGAGGTTTTGCCCTGGCTCTAGGAGCCTAATCTTTGTGTTTTTGTTTTTGATAATTGACTTGATGAAAGATCAACTTAACTAAAAGAAAAGACATAAGTACCTCAAGTAAGTTCACAAGTAATTATCAAGAAGAGAATTTGTATTAACCTACAGCCCTCCAAATTCTCAACAGGTGGGAGGTAGAGAAATAGGGTGCCCACACATGGATGATTATGTGAGAAGAGGTAAGAAAATGATGTAATCTAGTCCATGAGATCCTTTCTTCTAACCAAAATATAGAGATGTCAATGATTAGGCTCATAAACTTTTGATGGATGGCAATCTCGAGCATATTATTTCCATGATGGTCCCTATCATTTATGTCGTATTTTATGGCCTTCACAAGGTTATGATTAGTAAGAAATGGGGACTGATGAGATGGAGAAACACACATATGACGATCACGCTGGAAAGAGGAGAATATATATTGATCATGATCTTGAGGGAGTGCCTAAGGAGATAAAAGTATAATCAATGAGCTGCTCATCCTTGAAACTATGCTTGGAAGGGGGAAAGGGCTCACTGCCACTTGAGATCATGTGATTGGAGGTGAGGGAATCACTTGAAGAAGACTCCAGATAATGACCAATAGGTAAAAGGGAGGATGAAGTATTGCATTCAATGGGTTTTTCTTCCCTAACATCATAATCTAAAGCCTCAAGTGATTTAGACATAGAATCATACTTGGGAGAAGTGGGAGCCTCATCAATTTCCTTAGTATCAAAGATTTGGTCTCTTCTAGAAGGAAAAATGATCACTTCCAACTGCCCCTCTTTATGCAAGGGAAAACAAAGATTCCCCTTCCTAAGAGTACCAATGGATATGTCATCATAAGTAGTGCTAGAGAGAAAGGGAAAATTGATCTCATCTTCATCCTCCTTATCAGTGTCGTAAATGGGAGCACAATCAAATTGAGGACCAACAATTTCCCATTTCCCCTTTTCAATGTGGAATTAATCTCCAATGTAATCCTCCAAGGGTATAATGGGATCACCTTCCTCAGGGTTCTCAAAAGGTGAATCATCAGACGTAAAATCCTCGAGAAAGGTAAGGTTAGTCTCAACTCCACCTTCCATAGATTTATCCCTCCCAACACATGTTCTCAAAATCATCTCTTTCATCACGTGTACCCCAGGAGGACTCGCCTACCTACTCACTACTTATATTCTCAATGTATTGATGATGCTCAATGAAGGCTTCCTCTTGGATGCTCAATGTAGGGTATACTTGAAAATGTCTAAGAAAGCCATCAATGAACTCCTCAATAGATGATATAATCTTAGGTTCATGATCATGCAGCCATCAAGTATGACCACCGATAGATCCCATGAACAATAATATCAAGACATCTTGGTGAACCACTTTCTCTCTTGAAGCATGTGCATTAAATCTTCCTACATCGTCAATTGCAGAGAGTGGATCACCATCAAACACGAGCACCCCACGTACCATCCTTCCTGCGACATGATTAGGGTGCCCAGGGATGTTAGCGATGTCCAAAGCGAGAAATTTATCAAAGAAAGACAACCTATTTGATATATGCATGAAAAATATGTAGAGTCGCCAGGGTGAATTTAAACATGCCTAGAAAAATGCTTGCTTCACCCTACAAGCATCAACCTTAAGGTTCAATGAAGAACTAGGGCCTTGTTCTTCCAATGGAGTCGCCAATAATAATTTGTCAATATATCGTAAGGGGAACAAAACACACGTCTTGTGTCCTTGACAACGACACCGAAATGCTACCACTCAAACCAGCAAGGGACCTAAAGGGACTCTTAACAGGGAAACTGCTAGGTCAAGGGAAACGATGGAGACTTAGGACACTGTCACCATAGCTAAGACTCCCTATGCTTTACGAACTTTCACCGATGGGAGGAGACCCAGTAATTAGGAAGTCACTTATAAAGGATGGATCAACCAATAGATGTGAATTGACCTAAAAGACCCTTTCCCTAGGATAGGATTAAGAATGGAGCTTGCTTGCTTTTTAAGCAAAGTACAAGACTTTCTAAGGAAAGGAGGTGAGGATTTGAGGGTTAGGTTAAAGGAATATGACTTGAAAAGGAGTTTTCCAAACCCTACAATCCATATAGAACTTGGATTCTTGAGTTGTGATTGATGAATTGTCTTTGATAAGAAATGGGACCATACAAGGCCAAGTGGACCAAGCCTAGGTTAAGGGGATGGAGTCTAGCAACCGATGATATTATTGACCTGACCAAGGCAAAGGGAAAGGATCAAACAATAATTTTCACCTAAAGATTTAAAATTGATCCTATGAGGTACTAGCCTTGGGGACACCAGGGCAAGGTTTGATCCTATACCTAGGGCTTGGGATATCTCGCAATCCCACTGTCAGAATTTCTTCAAATTCGGAAAAGACTTTGAAGACACACAAGCACAGTAGGGCCTAGGAGATCGAACTTTTTCTAGGGCTAGTTTCTTGGGAAATTGATGCCCTAGGTGGCCCAGTGTGGCTAGACCTAGAAAAGGGATGAGAATGTGAAATAATATGGTTTAAATGACCACCCTTTGATGGATCAGTGCCTAATTCCTCTTGGCGATATGGAGTCAAGGGGAATTACGAAAATGGACTTCTTTTCTTGTTCAAGGAGGCTCTCAAAGTCGACTTCGTCCAATGTTAAGGGCAAGAGAAGAAAAGTGACCTTAAATGCATTTATACTTCTTTGCAAATGGAAGGGTCTTATTGAGATAACTCGATCTCTAGGACAATTCATTCATCAAACATGGCCCATACATGGAGATAACCTATTTAGAAACATAATTCCACATTGATGTCGTAAATGCATGCAGCAATTAACCCTAAAATAGAAAACATATCATAACCAATGTATGCAGCAAAGAAAATAGCGTTAAAATTGCACTTACATGTAAGAGAATATATCCAACCATCAACATATTTGCAATATTTGATGATGATGATTCGTTTATGTTGAATTCATGATGATGATTATGTATTTTTAGATATAGAAACTAGATTCTAAGAGATGAATGGTAATATGAAATTTTTATTTTGTTATATATAAATATATATATGCCATATGCCATTATATATATATATATATCTGTGTGTGTGTGTGTGTGTGTGTGTGTCGTTTCCTTGTTGTATCGTATCCAGACTTTTTGAAAATTTTCCTTATCTGTTTCAAACCTCATATTCGTTTCAGTGCAACTTAGATAAGGGGTAGAGCTCATGTTTGGCTTTTTCCTAAGTGCTAAATTTGTATGTCCCGGCCATATTTTGCATTTTGTGGTCCATTCCCTGTTGAGAGTGGCCAAATTATGCTTTTTCTTTTGTTTTTAGCTGCATCAACCTTCGAGGCTTTGTTCTAGGCCCGACCCAAGGTGTGGGCAAGGGGAGGTGAAGGCTAACCCTATGTCGACCTAGTGGACATGAAACAAAAAAAATTATAGTTTGTTGAATTAATGTGTAAAATACTCAAAATGGTATTTGTAATAATAATTTATTAACAATAAAAATGTATAAGTGAGGATGAATGTTACAATGAGGCCCTGCTTATATACCTTGGTAGGTGGCCTTTCATGACTGGGCATGCCCTTTCACTTAACTTAATGACTATTTAACATAATCAATATTTGATTATTTATTATTTACATTATTTATATTCATTTTATTTGTTATGAATTATATTTATAACAGGACACATGCAGACCCAGATGGGAAAAGAGATGAATAGGACTAAAATGAGTGGAAAGGGGGTAATGTAGGTGGTATCGGAAAGTAAGACCACACAACCAAAATCAAGAATTCCCATGTAGTGCCAACCCTATGTGAGAAATCCTAGATCTGGATTCCTATTGCAACAAATCTGAATTACTTCTCCTATTATTTGATAGTTATTTCATTACATTGAAATACCGAAGTAATTACTGAAGCAGTCTACACAAATAATGTTGCGGAATAAATATAAGTGCTGAAACAATCTGAACAAAATACAATGAAAAACAACCACATTGACACATTTATTTTTGGACTAAGTCCCCGAAAAAAACCCAACTTGGAAAAACCGGTGCAGCAGATCTGAGGGTTTGTATTATTAAGCAGCATAATCTTCAATACAACTAGGGTGCCAACATCTGGCAAACCCTTTAGAGAAATCTAGACAACAAATAATAACTGTGAGATATACCTCACATAGCAAGTCTCCGGCTGATAAAAAACAACGCTAATGAAGCCCTCACTGCCTTTGCATGATTTCTTATGCTGGATCTGCATAAGCCTGCATAGGCAAGCTAGAGAAACTGCGTCACCCTTCTCTGCATCTGATCTGGCTGATCTGAAGCTGGATCTTGGCCCTCTTGGCTTAGAACCCCAGCCTCTATCTTTCTACGGACTTACTCCAAGAGACGCTGCGCTGGCTCTGCGTGATTCTCTGCAGGAACTATGTCATCCCTGCCAGAAACTGCACTGTCTCTCTCCTGCGTAGATGCTGCCTCTTTATGAAATGTATTCTTGGTCCTCCTGACCAATCTCTGCTTCTGCACCCCTCTAGATCTAATCACTGAATCAAATCATTTAGCAAACCTAGCCCTAGTGATTTGTTCTTGATCAAAATTTGTGTCTCCTCACACAAATTCGAAAATGCTCAATGGCTCAAGTGTCAAGTGTGTTTTCCATAGGCCCCTCACCCTCCTTCTTATAATCTTTCATTGACTCTTCAACGGCCAAGATTAAACCATAATCAAGGGCTAAGATTAACTTGGAGGTGATCCATGCCTTTATCTAGAGGATTCACACTTGATTTAATTAATACACTTTAATTTATCAAATTTCCTAAGTTTAGACATATGAAAACATTAAAAAATGATTAATTATTTTAATTAAATCATCTCTAAGTGGAATTTTCCAAAACCATTTATGGGTTTTATGGAATACATGTGTCTTAGCCTATATACAAATTTACAAGGCTAGAGCACATCCGATGCTACCATATATCAAAACCCTAAAGCTAAATGGTCAATAAAGGAATCCCACGGGACTAGGATACAAGGGTAGCCATGAAATCGGGCAATGGAAACAAGAATACAAGCCTAACCCATCCTTTCCTCCAAATCCCCCCACCAATCCATGCCCAAAAGTGCCCATGACATGTAAGGAAAATTGCTCAACTATACTAATGAAAAGCCATATCTTTGGGTTCGAGAGGCCCATCTTCAAACATATATCCATGACAAGTGGTTAAGGGATCACATGGATGGCTCAAGTGGCGGAGAAAATGGCACATCGAGCTATCTGGTGGCTACAAGGGGTTGTTGGTTGTCGGTTGAGGACCATCTACGAGAAAAAAATTCTCCTATATACACTACCGACAAGTGGTGGGTAACATGCCCCATCAGCCTTGATGTCAACCTTTTTAGGCCTTTAGGCCTGGCCACAGGGCTTACGACTTCCTTACAGCCCCCCATCCCTCCTGTTCCCTTATCCTCTAGCCTTCCCTCCTCCTTGGCCTACCTTCCTAGCCCTCTGCTCACCCTTTTCTCCCCTTAATCCTCCTCTGACTACCATTATAGCCTAGCTGCAAGCGCTAAAAGGCCTTGGCCTGCCCATAAACCCCTTGCCGCAGGCCCCAAGGGGCCTCTCTTGCCCAAGCGTTAGTCTAACAGGCCTTCGCTGCCCTAGCCACAACCATCTTTGGTTTGCGGCAGCCTCTTGGAGGCTCCTTCTTGGGTGTCACGGGCCTCTTGGAGGCCTTGACCTTGGGTCATGTTGACCACGGGAGTGGCACCTAATGATTATGTGAAGACTCCACGCCCAAGGATGAACCAGAGGACACTTGTACCATCAGATATCATCAATTCAACAGAGTGTTTAAGCTCTACTTCTACTTCTCATCATCTTTCTCTTGTACTCAGATCCACGCCCTACGGGGAATTGTAATAAGTGATGCTAGTAATGATGAGTTTTGAGTCAGTATTGAGTCTGTAACAGGCCTAGATAGCTTGGGACCTTGCCAACAAGTGAGTATTACTCTGGGAGGTTTTTTTCACTTGGTTAATTATCATCTCCCTACCAGGAGTTAATAATTAATTGAGTTTTTTCATCCAATTTTACCCCAAAGCCGGAGTACAACTTGATGGTGAGCCCTTGGGTGAGTCCTAGTGTTTAGAGTCAATGTATATTACCATACTAGATCACACAAAAAATTTTGTGGAATTTGGTTAGGTCTTGGTAGTGATTTTTTAATTTTTTAGATTTTCCGCAAGTCGAAAATTGCAATAAAAATTGTAATTGAATTGTAGTAAGTGTTGCCTAGAGAATTTGTATGGGGTATGAGTAATCAAAATTACACCTCTCACCCTCAACTTTCTACTGTGACACACTTTGAGGGGCTAAAAATGTATTTTGAACCTTCAAAACCCACTTTTCCTAAGTTTAGTGGGAAATCTGGAAATTAATTAAGTCATAAATTAAATAAACGGAGAAAAATAAATATCCTGAATGAGGTGGAAATGAGGTGGAAAATTATGGAGGAGTTAAGTGAAGTCCCAAAGTGACGTGGAATTCTAAAATCAAGGAAAGGACATGTGCTCAAATAAAATTGAATTTCTGGCATTAAATGAGAGCTGCTTACTTGGAAATTCGAATTTGTGAAGTTAATGCACATTTGGGAGGATTTGGGAGAATATTTGGTGGAGATTTTTGTGGAAAATTGTCCCCATATGGGTTACCACCCATATACACTTGTTTTTCCATCATAAAATTTGAATTTGGCACATAAGGGAAGAAGAAAATGATGTTCACTTGACAGAATCCGATTTTTACACTTGGCAATGAAGCTCCACTTATCAAATTCGAATTTGCCTTGTGATCTCCTCCCTCTCACCACTTGGCATTTGGTTCTTCATTGAGATTTGCTCCCAATTTTCTATATAACGGAGCCGTGGGATCTCATATTGTAAAAAGGATACGAGCTATTGTGCTTGCGGAAGCGCTGCTACTTTGTACACTTTTCAAGAATATCAATAAAAAGACTTTGGGGGTCCATTCATGGGTGTTCTTCCTTTGGAGCATGGTGCATTGGGAGCTATTGGTATTATATTTTCTATGCTTTGAGTTATTTCATTGTCCATGTATTCTTGTAAATTTGCTAGTGCACAACTATCTTGTATTAGCATTTGATTTGAAAGTAGGCTCTAGAGGTTGAAAGTTCTAGTTTATTTTCAAATAAATTTCTAGAAGTGTCAATTCATTGTTTGCTTATCTAAATCTACATGGACTAATGTGTGACTTCAGTATTGTAGAAGAATTCTTTTTGGATCAAGCGTGAGGGGAAGTTCTCAGAGGAAACAACTCATTTTTGAAAATATTCAAAAAGAACCCGCATGTGTTGATTTCCAAAGTCTAATCTATATTTTATTTTGTCTTGCAGAGTTTCTTTAAAGTTTCTCAAAGCTCTTATTTTTTGCATCAAAAAATTTCAAACTTAAAATATTTTATTTTTCAAGTATTGCTCTTCATTTCTTTAATATCTGGCTATTTCAAAGAGCCAAGCTATGACTAGTCAAAGAGGAGAGCTTGTTCATACTCTTTGGCCTAGCCTCTTGTAGATTACGTTTGTAATATTACTTTGTGAATTTTTTTAGCTAACATTTGTTGTTGCAGATTTTCTATAACTTGTCGCCTTGCAACTACTTGCAAGTTTCATTTTAAAAAAACTACTTACAAGTTTTCATGCAGGACCTTGGGCCTCCAACCTCTAGATTATTTCCTTCCCTTGGCCGTGAGCATTAGAGGACATTTATTTGACAAGGCCGAGTTCACTTGGGGTCTCTATTTCTCTCTCTTGGTCGTGTAGCTCAAAGAGGTTTTGTCTTACTTATTCTTCCTTGAAAAATTTACATTTTGTTGAGCTTTTGTGGGCCTCAAATTGCAGAAATTTTCAGCAAGGAAAGATCTATTGCTCAACCAACGATGTGAAGACTTTCTTTGGATTTTAGAGAAGACTTCATAGTTTTCTTCTTATTGTAATAACCTCTGAAGTCGGATTTGTCCCCTTGGGCCCAAGAATCACGAATCCTATGTATCGGATACAATATTGTGGGATTCGTACCCGATTCTCCGGATTCGACCGTATCCATACAAGGTACAGTGAATCCCGACCGTAACCTGTATGGATACGGTCGAATCCCGTACAGCCGGATTTGCTGTGCCAAAAAGTGCGATTTTGGGTTATAAAAAACGGATTTCACTCATTCTTTCTCACCGATTTTTGTTTGTGAAGTGAGCAAGGGTTAGCAAGGAGAAAGGGAGTTTTTTCAAAGAGATTCGAGCATCCGGTAAGTGCACTGTCCCTCTATATTTTGCATTTAGTTTGTTGTTAGTGTTTGCATGTGCATATGTTTTATATATTTGGTCATTTTTGTTTACTTTTTACAGTATTCATGGCTCAATCAAAGGCAGCAAGACAGGGGCAAAGAAAGGGGAAGAATGTCCCCATTGGAGATGCCCCTCCTGTCCCTGTTTCATCAGGGTCCGCAAGTATTCCATCTATTGGAAGTGGGGCTACAACAACAACTTCAAATGTGCAGGGAAAACAAACTCATGACCCCAAATACCCATTGTGGAAATATGTGACAAGAGAGGGAGGGGCACGCAAAAAGGGAAAGGGAGGAGGAAATTGTTCATGGAAATGCAATATATGCGACGACCATTTCACTTCCACATATTTCCATGTGAAAGCTCATTTGTTGGGTTTGCCAGGTTGGAGTGTAAAAACTCTAGTAAACTTTATAAGTATATATTATTATTGATAAAAGATGAGAGATGATTACAATGGGGAATCACCGAGGCTTTAAATATAGCCTTATGGTGTCCCTTGGCGAAGAGGCATGATCTTTGATCATGCCCTTTCACTTAATAAAACCTAAGATAACTATATCTAACTAATAATTAATAAAATATACATAACATTGCCCCTCTCTTAAGATGCTTTGTCCTCAAAGCATACGTAATGAAGGACATCGTTGACGAATGCCTGGGTTTCTCGAGCGGCGGGCTCTTGCTTCCCACATTTTAAAAAGATTGTGGAGCATCTTCTCGAGTTCAATATTTTGGTGATGTGGATAGCGACAAGATTTGATATTGACAGGGTCAGGTCCTTTCTTGACTTCTATTGGATGTTCATGTTCCTTATTAGGAGGTATTTTTATTGGCAGGTCTTGGAAGACTTTTCGTGTTTCCTAACTATTCCTTGTTCTTCTGGTGATTTTTCGTGATTCCTTTTTAGATTTAGAGGTAAGTTACCAACAATTATCATTCGATGCAACTTCTCCTCATCATCAAATGCTTCATTCTTAACAACCATATCTGCTTCATCACCGAAGGCCTCAACAGCTTTTGGAACTATATCAGTGGCTTTGGATGTGTTTGTCTCTTCACATTTTTCTTTCAATTCTGGGGATGAAACATTTTGTTGTTTATAAGCATCTGCATTTTCATGGTTTCTTTCATTTTCAATGACTATGTCTGTTGTTGCATCTGTGATAGAAGTCACGTTGAATACCAACATTGTTTCTTTTTCTGCCATTGGATTTTCATTTATATAAACGTTCTCAATAACTTCTGTTGCTGCATCACTGGCTTTATTAGTGGATTGAGTTGCATTTTCTTCTCTTGGTTTCTTAGCTCTATAATTTTCATGGTTAATCTCAAAGTCTCTACTTCTAGGTGGTTCAACACTATAGCCTCCATGTGAGCTGATTTGCAATTCAACCTCATTTAATTGCTCTTTTTCAAACATGTTATATTCATGATGATGATCTGAATTAGCTGAATTTTTTAGTTGATTATGTTCGACATTTGGGAATATTGGAAGTTGTGTCTGACTTAACTTATCTATCTTATCATTTAGCTTATTGAAGAGTTCTGTCATATTGTTCATTGCTTCGCTATGCTCTGTCATCTTGTTCATTGCTTCGCTATGCTTTTCTGTGGCCTCATGATGATTTAGCCACATTTGTCTTTCTATTCGATTTGTCGTATCATGAACCTTTTTGATGTCTTTGGAGTGTCCTGCAACTGTACCTTCAAGATCGACTAATCTTTTTTCGAATTCTTTGGAATTATTATTGATCTGTTTCTCGATATCCACCAATTTCTTCTGGAATTCAACCATCGACATCGATGAAGACATTGAATGTGTATGAGGTGGGGAATATTTTTCTACCAGTATTTCCCTTTTTTTTTAAGTAATTAATTAATTAATTAATTAAATTTTTTTTTTTGAAATAATAATAATAATTATTATTATTATTTTATTATTTGAATTATATATATATATATATATATATATATATATATATATATATATATATATATAATTATGGGGAAAAAATTTTGTTAACTTTGAAAAGTCACGTTGTTTTTAAAAGTCACGTTGTTTTGAAAAGGGTGAATGGGTTTTAATACCATGGGCAATTACCATGGGTTCCAAAACCATGAGCTTGTAAACCACGAGCAATTACTCTTCCTTATTTCTTTTTACTTCTTTATATATATCTCTTTTTTCTTTTTCTTTTTTTCTTCTTTTTAATTTATTTCCCCCTTTATGTTGACTTTCCTTCTCTCTTTCGATTTTATATATATATGTATATTTTATATATATTTCTTCCTTTTTTTTTTTAAACAAATGTTGTTGCCCACAAGCACTTGGTTTTAAAAAAATCTACAATTCTGGAATTTTCTTGTAATTCCTTAATTTTGGGTGATCACACAGATCCCGAAGAGCGATGGCTCTGATACCAATTGAGTGTAAAAACTCTGGTAAACTTTATAAGTATATATTATTATTGATAAAAGATGAGAGATGATTACAATGGGGAATCACCAAATATAGCCTTATGGTGTCCCTTGGCGAAGAGGCATGATCTTTGATCATGCCCTTTCACTTAATAAAACCTAAGATAACTATATCTAACTAATAATTAATAAAATATACATAACACAGGTTGTGGCATTAAATGTTGTACAACAATTGACTTGCCACAGAGGAAGGAATTGGAGAAAGAGGCATCTGTTGGTGCGGCAACTGTGGCATCAAAATCAAAACAAAACAAGAATGATGACCCCCTTCCATTCTTAAGGAAAAGCGACAACAAGTTCCCTTTTGAGAGTTTTAGTAGGGGACAATCAACAAAGAGAAAGGCAACTGAAGTTGGTCCAATGGACAAGAGTTTTCAAAAAGAGAAGAGGGAAGAGCTTGATCTCATCATTGCATTTTTTTTCTATTAGAACTTCATATCCTTTAATGTTACATAGTCACCTCTATTTATTGAGATGTGTCGAGATCTTAGTCATGGGGCTCCATTAGGGTATGTGCCTCATGGGTCAGAGAAACTCAGAACCACATTGTTGACAAAGGCAAAGAAAGAGGTGGACAAAATGCTTGAGCCTATTAAATCAGCATGGCCAACATCTGGGGTTAGCATTGTTTCTGATGGATGGACAGATCCAGCACACCACCCACTCATCAACTTCATGGTGTCATCCTTGAATGGTCCAATTTTCTTGAAAGCAGTGGATGCACTTGAACAGTACAAGGATGCACAATATATGGGTGAGTTATTTATTAAAATTATTGAAGATGTAGGTGTCGATTCTTGTGTGCAAATCATTACAGATAATGCACCTGTTTGCAAGGCTGCTGGCATGATTGTGGAAGCAAGATATCCACAAATATTTTGGACACCTTGCATTGTCCATTCATTGAACTTGGCACTGAAATCTATTGCCTCTGATGTGCTTTGGATTAGAGCCATTATTGAGGATGCACGTCATATCCGCAACTTTGTACAAAACCATACAAATGCCCTCACTATCTACAAGGAGTATAGCAATCTATCATTGTTGAAGATTGCGGATACACGGTTTGCCTCTTCATTCATCATGTCGAAGAGGTTGAGGGAGGTCAAGACCACTCTTGGGGCCTTGGTTATTTCAGAGTTTTGGTCTTTTTGGAGAAAGAAAGTGAAGGACAGTGTTGGATGATCTATGGTGGGAGAAGGTAGATCTAGTTATTCAGATCATGGAGCCTATCATTTCCTTGCTTCAATTTGCAGATACAGACCAACCCATCCTAGGAGAGGTTTATGAGGGATGGGATTCCATGATTGAGTCTGTGAGGACCATTGTTTTACAAAGTCAGTGTCTAGAGTATGAAACATCACCAGAGGCCTTCTTTACTGGCATACAGGATATTCTTGTTAGCAGATGGGACAAGAATTGCACACCTTTACATTGTTTGGCTCACTCCTTGAACCCAAAATACTACAACCATGAGTGGCTTAATGGTGGACCTTCCCGCAGATTCCCTCCTCACATGGATGGTGAAATCTCACAGGGGAGAAAAGATGCATTGATGAGGATTTTTCAGGAGAGGGCATCCCTTGATGAGGTGGAGGATGCTTTTGTAGAGTTTTCCACTGGCACTGGGCGATTTGCAGGCTATGATGTGATTCGAGACAGGGGGCTAAGAAGCCTTATTCTTGGTGGGCAACTCATGGGGCAACAAGCCCTCCTCTACAACAGTTAGCCATGAGGCTCCTCTCTCAGGTGACTTCATCCTCTTGTTGCGAGAGGAATTGGAGCACATATGGGAATTTGTATAGTGTGAAGAAGAGCAGGCTTGAGCAGTCTAGGGCAGAGACAATGGTGTATGTGCACACTAACCTTTGTCTTATCTACAGGCAAAGGGAGGATTGGTTGAAGGGAAAGACAAAGATGTGGGATGTATTTCCTGATGATATGGGTCTGGACAGTAGTGTTGAGTTGGCATTGGCCAACTTGGATCTCAATGCGCCAGTGCCAGACCCTGTCACATTTGATGATGTCGATACAGTAGAGGCGTCATCCTCCACACCAGCAGATGAAGAGATGACAGAGGAGGAGGATGCATCAGAGGAGAGCAGTGGTGAGCATGATGATCAGGATGAGGACAATGATGCTGATTATGATGATGAGGATTGATGACTCATTTACTCTGACTCATTGAGGCTTCAGGCTTGTAGTCTTGTAGACTGTAGTTTTTTTGTATTTTCTATTTCTATTTGCCATTGGCAATGTACTTATGTAACACATTTTGATTCTGATGACTTAATGAGAAAAGTACACTATCTTACTATCTTGTCTTTCTAAGTAAATTTGACAATTGTATGATGTATCAATATATCAAATTTCAATCTATCATGTATGAGTATCTAAGATCTTAAATCTATGTTTGAATCAATGAATTTGTATGAATTTGTGCAAAAAATATCTAATTTTTAATATATATATATATATATATATATATATATATATATATATTTTAATAAAATAATATATAACGTATCGTATCCTGGAAGTGTCCTGTTCCGGGGGTCACTGTATCCCGAATCCGATTCTCGAATCCCCGTATCCAGTGAATCCCGAATCCCCATATCAGGTGACTTAGGTAATAGCCATAGTATTAAAAACCGGCCGGTTTGAACCGGAAATTGGTCAAACCGGCCGGTCAGAAGGACAACTGGTCCAAACCGGTGGGAAAATCGGGTTATACCCCCCCTGTCGCCTAAGAAGACTGGTTAACTGGTGTTGACCAACCGGTTCCGTCCTTAACCAGCCGGTCAGCGCCTCTTTTGCTGCGGGGACCCACGCATGGCCAACAATGAGGTTTAGGGCTGAAATGGAGGGAAGGGGAGGGTTGTTTCCCTCCAAAAACACCCTCCCCAATCTTTTATAAGCATGGGCAACCTCTCCTTTGTCTCACACCATCTCATTTGCAGTGTGTGAGTGTAATATTCCCAATTAGCCTTGCTAGTTGGAATATTTCATTTTTGCTTTATTTTGCCGTTTTAGCTAGACATAATAAATAAAGTGAGAAATAAGAGGGGTCACCTCACTTTAGTCATCTCACTTTATAAATAAAGTGTTCTTTTCCTAGTAGATGAACGTTGTAACTTAAAGAGGGGGCCTTGGGGGTCCACGTGGATATGATGGAGGAGACATAAGGTTAACCCAAGGTAAACTGCGCAGATCCAGGGTGAGTTGAGTTTTGGAGGGAGATTGGTGTTATAAAAGGAGAGGCTCTCACCTCATTTGATCATCCATGATTTTGATATTCTTATTGATAGCTAGACTTTGTCTGCTTCAGCACGCCGGTTGTTTAGTCGGTCTGCAGCACTGCTTAGTGCACGAGTGTCTCCGGTCGGAGATCTCACCCTTAGCCTCGGGGGACTTCGAGTGCCTACCCTAGTAAGGTTTTTCTGGTTTCACCCTTAGCTTCGGGGGACTTCGAGTGCCCGCCCTAGTAAGGTTTTTCAGTAGCAAAGCAGCAGCATTTCTGAAGCACATCTGAGGAGGAGGAAAGCCCTCTTGTGGCTGCGCAGAGCAAGAGAAGGGAGGACGCTGAATCATTGAAGAGAAGGACGTTGTTTTATCTGAAGAGAGGACGCTGTCCCTTGCAGGAGAGGTAGGACGCTGTCCAAGAGGACGCAGTTCCAGACTGGCAGAGAAAACGCTGTTTGAGAGGCAGAAGGACGCTGATCAAGCCCAGAGTGAGGACGCTGTCCATTCTTGGAGGTGAGGGTTGCAGATCTGAAGGTTTCTTGTCAGATCTAGCTTGGTGAAGGATAGATCTTACAGATCTAGTCCTATATGTTGCAGATCTAGCCTTGTATTGTGCGTGTGACCGAAGGTTTCCAATCGTACTAGCTTGGTGAAGGATAGATCTTACAGATCTAGTCCTATATGTTGCAGATCTAGCCTTGTATATTGCAGATCTGAGGGTTTTGCAGTAGATCCAGCTTGAGGAGTGACAGATCTGAGGAGATATTGACAGATCTAGTCCAGATCTGAAGGGGAAACACCAGATCTAGCCCTAGAGGCTGTAGATCTGAGGAGATAGTTCCAGATCTAGCATAGATCTGAGGGATTGGCAGCAGATTGGGTTTTGGAGGACGCAGATCAGGAAAGGTAGGACGCAGTTGTGATAGGAGGCTTCAGATCCATCAGGTGGGACGCAGATCTGAGGAGCAGATCATTGTGAGGAGTGCTTAACAGCGTTTTCCAGGATCCTGTAGCAGCTTCATCTGTCTGGAGAGTTGAGGGCTTGGTGCTTTATCTGCTTCTGCGCTGTCACTGGCAGAGACAGCGTTTTTCCATTTGAGAGGGTTTGCAGTCTTCAGCCCCAGCGCAGTCCATCTTCAGTTTGCAGAGCAGCCAGGACGCTGTCCTTGTTGCAGCCACTTTTCTGTTGAGAGGGTCTCCACTTGCCTAGGGCAAGGATAGGTGCACTTACTCTGATTTATTGTACTTCTCTCTATGTACTTTCTGATTAATAAAATGGCTCAGATTTTGGTGTTACATGTGTCATGATTCAGTGATCTGGTTCAGTTTATATCTGTATTAGTGCATTTCTGTTTATTACTGGTTATTTCCCTTTGGGGATACTACAGTGGTATCAGAGCATAATTCTGGCTTAGCCTGTGGTCTATGACATCCGAAAAGAAATCATACAGAGCAATAGCAGTTGCAATTCCAGAAACGCAGTTGGAAAAAGGGCCAAAATGAAAAGGGTCAAATTTTGAATTTTGGAATTAGGAAAAACGTTTTCTGGGTTTTTCTGGGTTTTGGGCGAGGATCACTTTCCCAAATTCCTGGAATTTTCTGAGCAGTTTTCAGTGGATAAATCGGAGGTTGAAGTTAAGCCACAGTATGGTTTTGCAGCAGCCGTGCAGTTTCTGAAGAGCCTGTAGACATATAGCAGAAGGAGCTGATGGCAGGTGATGTGGATAAGAGGAGATTTAGGGAGACAGATCAGCGGAATCCAATGGAGGCCATATTGGCAAAGTGGACGGAGAAGTTGACTGAGAGGATGGATGCAAAGATGGATGCATTCATGCAGGAGGTAACTAAGAAGGTTGCAGAAGGGACGCAGAAAGAGCCCCTTAGAGTCTTTCAGGTAGGGGAAGGATCGGGAGCGTCTAGTTGCATACCAGATGCTATTCCCATTGGGACAGCGCAGAAGGCCGATTCCATGGACACGCGACCTACCATGCCTACTTTCCCGGTAGAGGAAGTGGAGCAAACGGCATCAAGAGATGAGGGTCCCGATCTTCATGCAGTTTGGTTTGCAGATTGGCGAAGCATGGGACAGGAATTCAGGGATGCTATCCCTTTTAATCAATATATCCAGTTCCGATGTGGCGGCAAGACTTATGAGCAGGAGCGACACAAGGGACGTGGCTCCCACCGTGATAGTCACCGTGCAGCAAGCAGATTCCATCTACCGACATTTGACAGGTCATCCAGGCGCTCAGGAAGAGCTTGGGTGGACAAGTTGGATACCTCTTTCCCGCTTGACCGAGTATCGGAGAAGGAAACCATTAAAATGGTTACCTCACACTTGGAGGAAGAGCACACACAGGATTGCAGGGAGCCTGAGGTTACACCTAGTGTGACACAGGACTCACCATCATTGGAGACCTCCTTGACCGTGCCGGTTGATATCGTAGTGGAGGAGGTAGAGCCTACCCCGGTAGAGCCATCCACTGAGGAGATGACTAGAGCCATGCTCGAGTCTTCGGGTGGTAGCAGCACACGACAGATGGGTGAGGTATCAGGAGATATATCCACTATCGATGAGGCACTAGGAGATACAGAGATATTGGATGATGGTCGCAGACAGCGGTATCATCGGCTTCGGACGGACCTTCGAGCTTTGAGGGAGAAGGCCGCGTCGGTACGGGAGACCATTTTGTTGCAGGACCAGGAGCTGGAGGGTATGAGAGCGACTTGTGCCAAGTCAGCGGCCAAGTTGGTCCACATTGGGGAACAGCTGGATTCCCTGATGGTACAACCCGAGAGCACATTGCAGCATCAGATCATTCCCCGTCAGGTATGCATGGATGGGACTAGCAGAGTTGTTGGGTCATCTCTTCCCATTGAAGAGAGAGAGGCAGAGCCACCTAGTCAGGTCCTAGATGTTGACTTGGATAGTGGTATGAGACGGTCAGAGTTGCACAGGATACAGCAGCCACGTGTTGAGGTTGGATGGCGAGAGGTTTTGAGTTGGTGCTCGGTGGAGCAGGCTATGGAGGAAGGGGAGGTCTCAAGGAGAGATCTCACTGTAGATGCACTTAAATACACCATGGGGTGCAATGACTTTCTTCCCTTCTCACAAGAGCAAATAGAAGATGGTGGACATCTTCGGATGGATAACATCTCTCATGCTTGTGTTGGACATCCCTTGAGCCATACACATCATGATGGGAGGTTTTTGCCTACCACCTATTTAATTCTTGATAGGGTCTCATTGATCCTTGAGAAGTTTATACTTCAAAATCCCATGCAGTGCAAAATCAGAAATTTGATTTGGGAGGATGGTAACCCTCATGGGAGGAGTACCAGGATGAGGAGAAGGAGGCATCCACAAGTGATTGAGTGGATGGGGATGATGAGCAAGGAGATAGGAGGCTACTTGCAGATCTATGACACCAGGCAGCAGGAGGCTTGGCTGCGCTGGTTACTCTTGAAAGAGTTTGGCCATCACTTGGCAAACACTCTTCCTAAGAGTAGGAGGATGGGGAAAAGATGGATGGATACTTGCATCATGGAGCAACATAGAGTATGGATGCATGGTGTTGATGTGTTACTCATATCATTCATTGTGTCTTCATCACATGAGTTGTTTGATGGAGGTATGGAGAGGCAACACAATGTCTTGTTGCTTGGGTTGTTCCTAGGAGAGCAAGGGCAGATTTGCTCTCACACTTTGTATGATGTTGCGGGAGAAGGAGATGGCACAATCTCCATGGTCTTTGATTGGGAAGCACTTCCACCTTGGGAGGTATTCCATATTTATTGCAGCATTATTAGAGGAGTCTTTGACAAGGAGCATGTCAAAGAACAGAGTCTTGTACTGACAGGAACTCATTTGCATGAGCTCACGGCGTTGTCACCTTGGAGCAGAACATTATGGAGGAAGTATGCGCAGCAGAGATATGGTGGATCTATAACCCATAGGTCCCAGGATCACTTCATATTTGTTGCACTTACAAGTAGTAATGATGATAGAGACATCTATGGCCTATTCTTCTTGACTTGGGTTTCCAAGCATAAGGAGGATTATCTTCTTGCACCACATGAGACCTTCGGCATTTCCTTCATTTTGCTGCTGATCATGTCTTCATTTGCTGATATATATCAGATTTGTATGAGAGGCTTGATTATGAGGGAGACACATGAGCTGGATGTATCCACGAGTGGGAAAAATTCTCACAATTTCTGCACTACATGTTCTAATGGGAGCATGGGAGGAGGCATGGCCACCACTACTATGTATGCGTTCTCTTTTGATGTGGGCCATGAGATTGATATTTACAGCCATGGGCAAGTGTTTGGACCTGTGTTGTTGTCATATTCAGCCATTTGCTATCCATTAGTAGATGTGTTGGATCTTGTACATTGCTTACCATGCGATTTTCTGAGGTTCTGAGGTTGCAGTGGATGAGACTGCACTATGGTTTGTTTTGGGCCAGCTTGTTCTTCATCGATGGAGGAACCTTCTATGGTGGATTGTTTTTCACTTTGCCATTGGAGGGCAATGATCAGCATAGACTCTACACTTGTCATGAGTGGAGAGAAGGGCAGCATGAGGTAAGCTATGATGCTTGCCAAGTTCATATTTTCAGCCCACCTTCATTACCAGAGCTTGAGGTGGAAGGAAATTTTTGGGAGTTGCCTTGTTGGGAGGTGGCTCATTTGGTCTGGATGATTGCTTGGAGATGGAGGATCCACAGGAGGGAGAGATTCCTCATTATATTTTCGACTCCATGCCTTGATGGGAGAGAGATGATGAGCTGGTGCACAGTCGATGGGACAACTTACACAGCCATAGATGCAGAGCAGCGGCGGTCATGGTCTCCAGTCATAGCTAGAGGCAGTGAGCAGTCCGAGCCATGGGGCTTGTACGATTATTGGCCACGGTGGCGATGGGATCCGGGAGGACTATTGATTGGCTGGTACCATGAGAGGCCAGTTTGGGATCCTGGCATTGAGATATCCCTTCATGTCAGGGTGATGCAGGAGACAGAGAGGTTTCAGTGGGACCCAGGCACATTTTGCAGTATCGGCAGGGAGCATCAGCTAGAGAGTAGGCTTGTTCCAACATTGCTTGAGAACAAGCAATTTTTGCCGGATGAGGATGCCACTTGGGAGAGCGAGCAGACGTTACAGCATCCATCACTTCAGTTGCTTGAGGACAAGCAACGTTTTGCCGGGGGAGACTGTAATATTCCCAATTAGCCTTGCTAATTGGAATATTTCATTTTTGCTTTATTTTGCCGTTTTAGCTAGACATAATAAATAAAGTGAGAAATAAGAGGGGTCACCTCACTTTAGTCACCTCACTTTATAATAAAGTGTTCTTTTCCTAGTAGATTGACGTTGTAACTTAAGAAAGGGGGCCTTGGGGGTCCACATGAGTATGATGGGGGAGGCATCAGGCTGACCCAAAGTAAACTGCGCAGGTCAAAGGAGAGTTAAGTTTTGGAGGGAGTTTGGCATTATAAAAGGAGAGGTTCTCACCTCATTTGGATCATCCATGATTTTGATATTCTTATTGATAGCTAGACTTTGTCTGCTTCAGCACGCCGGTTGTTTAGTCGGTCTGCAGCACTGCTTAGTGCACGAGTGTCTCCGGTCGGAGATCTCACCCTTAGACTCGGGGGACTTCGAGTGCCTGCCCTGGTAAGGTTTTTCTGGTTTCACCCTTAGCTTCGGGGGACTTCGAGTGCCCGCCCTAGTAAGGTTTTGTTAGCAAACGGCCGGCATTTACGAGCTTGATCCGAGGAGGAGAAAGCCCTCTTGTGAGGCTGTGAGCAAGAGAGAAGGGAGGACGGCGAATCATTGAAGAAGACGGCTGACTGTCTGAAGAAAGGGCCCTTTGCGGGGAGAGGTAGAGACTGTTGTCCAAAGAAGGGGCCAACGATTCGACTGTGAGCAGTTGTTTGAAGCGAGAAGGGCGATCAAGCCCCGGAAGTGAGGGCAGAGTGTCCATTCTTGGAGGCTGACGTCATAGATCGAGGTTTCTTGTCGAATCCAACAGTGAAGGATAGATCTTACAGATCTAGTCCTGTATGTTGCAGATCTAGCCTTGTATATTGCAGATCTGAAGGTTTCTTGTCAGATCTAGCTTGGTGAAGGATAGATCTTACAGATCTAGTCCTGTATGTGGCAGATCTAGCCTTGTATATTGCAGATCTGAGGATTTTGCAGTAGATCCAGCTTGAGGAGTGACAGATCTGAGGAGATATTGACAGATCTAGTCCAGATCTGAAGGGGAAACACCAGATCTAGCCCTAGAGGCTGTAGATCTGAGGAGATAGTTCCAGATCTAGCATAGATCTGAGGGATTGGCAGCAGAGTGGGTTTTGGAGGACGCAGATCAGGAAAGGGAGGACGCAGTTGTGATAGGAGGCTTCAGATCCATCAGGTGGGACGCAGATCTGAGGAGCAGATCATTGTGAGGATTGCTTAACAGCGTTTTCCAGGATCCTGTAGCAGCTTCATCTGTCTGGAGAGTTGAGGGCTTGGTGCTTTATCTGTTTCTGCGCTGTCACTGGCAGAGACAACGTTTTCCATTTGAGAGGGTTTGCAGACTTCAGCCCCAGCGCAGTTCATCTTCAGCTTGCAGAGCAGCCAGGACGCTGTCCTCGTTGCAGCCACTTTTCTGTTGAGAGGGTCTCCACCTGCCTAGGGCAGGGATAGGTGCACTTACTCTGATTTATTGTACTCCTCTCTATGTACTTTCTGATTAATAAAATGGCTCAGATTTTGGTGTTACATGTGTCATGATTCAGTGATCTGGTTCAGTTTATATCTGTATTAGTGCATTTCTGTTTATTACTGGTTATTTCCCTTTGGGGATACTACAGTGAGTTTGATTGAAAGCTTGGAGAGTGTTGATTGTTTGCCGGAGAAGTGATCTTGGAGGCTTGGAGTTGGAGTTGGAGCTATCTAGGAGATAGTTTGGAGCTATCAGTAGAGTTGGCATCTTCAAGAGGACGCTAAGGAAGCTAGTTTGCATTGCCAGGTAAGGATTTTCACTTGAAAAATCCATAATTTCATTGTTTTCATGTATTTATTTTCTCATGTGTTTAGCTATGCTATTGCTCTCAAATCTCTAGTCCTATGCTATCAAATTTTGTATGTTTGATTGTGCATTTTGTTTCGTAAATTTAGCCTTAGTTGTCCATTTATCTTAGCTGCAATTTTTTTTAAATGGCAGATTTATTTCCAAATTTCAATTATTTCAAGTCAAGATGGCTCCAAAAACCAAGGATAGTGCATGGGCCCATTGTGATGTGGTTGATGGAAAGATGATATGAAAATTTTGTGAAAAATGTATTGGAGGTGGGGGTATTCTTAGATTGAAACAACACTTGGCTGGGATAAGAGGCCAAGTAAAGCCATGTGATGCACCTAATGAAGTGATCGGTCCGGTTAAGGGAAAATACCTGTTGAAAATTGGTACCGGAGGACAGGTGGTTCCCTAAGGCTTTGATCTTTGGCCTAGGGAAAAGTGTCCAAAAGAATTTAATTTTTCTCCTAAAGTGACTTTATAAAGTTATAAAGTCAAATCTAATTTAAAAGTGACTTTTAAGTGATAAAGTTACTAAAGTGACTTTATAAAGTTATAAAGTCAAATCTAATTTAAAAATGACTTTAAGTGATAAAGTTACTAAAGTCTAATTTTAAAGTGACTTTAATAAAGTCAATGTAAAATTAGAAAGGAAAAATGACTTTGGAAATAAATGACTAAGTGGGTCTTTATTAAAGTGGGGTGAATTAAAAAATAGAAAGTGAGATTTAAATGAGCATTTAATCTCAGCTCTAGATCTCAATCTATTTCAGCCATTGGATTTAGGGATTCCCCAAAAGTCACTTAGGGTTAGGTTAAAGGAGGAAAAAGAGGAAAAGGTCATTCATTCTTTCATGAGCAGATTGGGAGAAGGAGAGCAAGAGAGCAAAGGAGATTTCTGGGCAGTGAGGAGAAGGAGGCAGCAGCTTGGCACGCATTCCAAGGCAGCATTTCAGCAAGACAAGTGCAGCAGATTTAGCAAATAGCAGGCAGATTTTTGGCACGGTTTTCTAGGCAGGGAGGGTACGACAAAGGCCGTCTGACGGGCTTGAGGGTTATGCGTCTGACGGGATTTCATGACCGGTTTTTAGCCGCAAACGAGGTTTTGGACAACGACATTAATTGCTGTTTGCACTTGAGATTTTTGAAGGCCGTACGGTACGCATTTATTACAAATTTACGGGCACGCAAATCGAGGAGAATGTACATCATTTATTGCTGTTGTTTTCTTGTTTGTACATTTTCGGCAGAGTGGTTAAGCGCGGGCTTGAGATAAGTTGTAAGTCTGTTTGCTGATTTTTATTTCTTGAATATTTCTCCTTTGTAAAAAACATTTTTCGAGGAAATAAAGGAGCTTTATTTGGTTTTCCCCAAGAGTCGTAGGGGTTTTTTCGGTCACTTTGAGCCAAAAATTACTTGTGTTATGATGTGTTGAATCATTTTGTTATTCTGCTTGTTTTTATTTACGCATTTAAATTTTTCGGCATTACAAGAAAAATTTCCAAAATTTGTGTTTTCAGCAAAATTTATTTTCCAGTTGTTGAATGTATGGTTATGGGAAAAGGCATTTAACTATTTTGGAGTAATAAGGTGAAAACTGAAAACCGGAGTGGGAAACTATAAATTTCTACATGGTATCAGAGCTTGAGTGCTGAAAAACAGTTTGGGACAGCAAGGAGAAAAATTACAGCGTGCTGATTTTTCACTCAGAAAAATTCCAGCAAGCTGATTTTTTCACAAACAGCAGTTTTACCTTTACTACAGCAGTGCTATTTTTCAGTTTTAGGACAGCAGGATGTTTTTGGGACTAAGGGTGGAGGATAGGTTGGATGGGCATTCCAATTACAGCATTTGGCAGGAGAGAATGCAGATTATCTTTGAGGAGGCAGAAGTCTGGGACATTATGGTGTATACCACACAGAACCCTGTGAATGTGCCTACTGATGCTACTCAGTTGGCAGCATATAATAAAAAGAACAACAAGGGTAAGAGATTGATTCTAGACGGAATCAAAGACCATTGCATTCCTCATGTGAGAGGGAAGAGAAATGCTCATGAGATGTGGACAGCATTGTCCAATCTCTACCACAGTACCAATGAGAACCGGAAAATGGTCCTGAAGGAGAAGCTGAAGACCATTAAGATGGGTAATGATAGTGCAGCTGGATATCTCACAAAGATTACTAATGTGAGAGATGAGTTGGCGGCGATTGGAGAGGCCATTCCACCCACTGAGTTGGTGCGGATTGCAGTGAATGGCCTCCCCAGTTCATGGATGAACTTTGCTGATGGGGTTTGTGCACGTGAGACCCTTCCCACATGGGAGAGGTTTTGGGATGATTGCATTCAGACAGAGATCAGGAAAGGTCAGCTTGGGGCAGCCAAGCCCGTTGAGCAGGATGAGGATGTAGCACTGTTGGCAGGACGCAAGAAAGGCAAAGGGAAGAAGCAGGCTTCCACAAGCAATGGTGGGGGCAAAGGCAAAGGTAAAGGTAAACAGGATAACACATAGAAGGACTATTCCAAAGTGAAGTGTTGGAATTGTCAGAAGATGGGACACTATGCAGTTGTGTGTCCGGAGAAGAAGAAGAAGAAGGGGAAGAACCAGAGCATGGCAGCTTCAGCAGAGGTTGAGGAATTTGCAGATCGCTTTGACCGGGAGTTTGGGTTCATTGCGTGTGAGTCTTCTAGTGCAGGATTATCTGCCATAGAGGTTCAGAGGGAGCATGCATTTCCCTCGATTAGCGGAGCATCTTCGGGTGTCTGGTATGTGGACAGTGGGGCTTCATGTCACATGACAGGAGTCCGTGAGTACTTCTCAGAGCTTTCAGAGAGTGGCACTGATGTAGAGGTAGTACTCGGTGATGACAGAGTTGTTAGAGCAGTCGGTGTGGGAACATTGACATTTCAGAGGGAGTCCAAACCTCCCTTGAAGGTGTCAGATGTTCTTTATGTGCAAAGGATGAGGAAGAACCTCATATCTGTCTCAGCTTTGGAGGATAGAGGATATGAGGTATTGTTCAGGGGAGGACAGGTGTTGATGTATCCCAGGGGCACTCCAGCTGATTCAGCTAGAGTGATAGGTGTACGCTATGCAAAGGTGTACAAGTTTGCATTTTAGTCCCTTTTGGCATTGAGCAGCAGTACCGACAGCAGAGCTAGCAGTTCTGAGTTGTGTGAGATTTGGCACCGCAGGATGGGGCACATGTATCATGGAGCCTTGAGGACTTTGCGGGAGATCACTACAGGTGTGCCAGATTTCAGTACCGATCACTTTGATACTTGCAGAGGATGTGCGATGGGCAAGTTTGCCAAATCCCCTTATCCCAGCAGTGACAGCAGAGCGACTGGGATACTTGATTTGATTCATTCCGATGTGAGCGGTCGGATGTCTCATGTTTCCTTGAGTGGATCTGAGTACTATGTGTTATTCATTGATGATCACTCCAGGAGGACCTGGATTTATTTCTTGAAGACCAAGAGTGAGGTCTTCAAGCGGTTTCAGGAGTTCAGAGCTCTTGTGGAGACACGGACAGGTCGGAAGATCAAGTCCCTGAGGTCGGACAATGGGGGAGAGTACACCCTTGGAGAGTTTGTTGACTATTGTGCGGAGGCAGGCATTAGGAGGGAGTTCACTGTTCCTTACAACCCCCAGCAAAACGGGGTTGCGGAGAGGAAGAACAGATCCATCGGAGGGGCTGCCAAAGCCATGTTACATGATCGGGGGTTGCCATTCTTTTTGTGGGCAGAGGCCTGCAACACAGCTGTTTACTTGCAGAACAGGAGTCCGCATCGTGCCTTGGGGCACATGACTCCGGAGGAGGCTTTTTCTGGAAAGAAGCCTGATATTGGTCATCTTCGTATCTTTGGGTGCATTACATACTCCTACATACCCAAGGAGAAGAGGACCAAACTAGAGCCCACCGCAGAGAAGGGTATCTTTGTGGGCTACAGTGAGACCTCCAAGGCCTTTCGGATTTACATTCCCGCGCAGAGGAAAGTTGTTGTTAGGCGGGATGTGAAGTTCGAGGAGGACAGGGCCTTTAGGAGGTCACGGGAGTTAGAGTATCTGGATCAGCCAGACCCTCAGCAGCAGTTGAGTCAGTCGCAGGGATCCAGTGGGCAGGGATCAGGAGGACCCAGAGGTACATCTATGACGATGTCAGGTCCGTCAGTGGGGAGTGGCTCGCAGAGTCAGAGGGGTGGAGCTATGGGCAGCACGCAGAGCAGTCCACAGAGCAGTTCACTGGGGAGTCCACTGATGGACAATTCACACGGTACCTCAGCATCTACAGGTTCAGGTGCAGGCAGGAGGACAGCAGACAGACAGTCAGGAGTTCAGGCTCCTGATGTTGAGGAGGAGGAGTTTTATTCTCCAGCGAGAGAAGTGTGCTCAGGGAAGAGGAAGCCCAAGTGGCTTCATGACACCTTGAGAGATGCCACATCTGTTGCTGAGCCTAAGAGGCCGGTCAGAGAGAGCAGACCACTTGAGAGGTTTTGTAGCTATATGGCAATGGCTACCAGCATCCTTGACTCTGAGCCTTCTAGCTATGAGGAGGCAGCTAGCCAGCAGGTCTGGAGAGAGGCCATGCGGGAGGAGTATTCTTCTATCATGAAGAATGATGTTTGGGAGGTGGTGCCGAGGCCTGAGGGCAAATCCGTGGTTACTTCCAGATGGCTTTACAAGGTAAAGCATGCTGCAGATGGCAGCATTGAGAAATTCAAAGCGAGGTTTGTGGCTAGAGGGTTCTCCCGGGTAGAGGGAGTTGATTATGAGGAGACCTTCGCTTCCGTGGCTCGATATACTTCGATTCGCTCCATTATATCGATAGTAGCAGAGATGGGTTGGAAGATCCACCAGATGGATGTGAAGACCGCATTTCTCAATGGCTTCATACAGGAGGAGGTGTACATTGAGCAGCCACAGGGCTTTGAGGTGCATGGGAAGGAGTCCCATGTGTGCAGATTGAAGAAGGCCCTTTATGGCCTGAAGCAAGCTCCCAGAGCTTGGTACTCCGGGATAGATACATACTTGCAGGAGATGGGTTTCACAAAGGGTGAGGCAGATCCGAACCTTTACTTTATTGTGATAGGTGAGGAGCCTCTCATTCTAGTGCTGTATGTGGATGACTTGGGCATTACAGGTGCAGAGAGACTCATAGAGCATTGCGAGAGAGATCTTGCGTTGGAGTTTGAGATGAAGGACATTGGCTTGATGCATTACTTTTTGGGTTTGGAGGTGTGGCAGGAGGAGGGGCATTTCTTCCTGGGGCAAGGGAAGTATATTGTGGACATCCTTGGCAGATTCCACATGGAGGATTGTAGACCCATGTCGACACCGATGATCACCAACTGGAAGAAGCTTCATGCTTCGGATTCCGAGTTGGTGGATCCCACATTGTACAGACAACTGATTGGTTCTTTGATGTATTTGGTCAACACTAGACCAGATATTTGTTTTGCAGTCAACACGATGAGTCAGTTTATGTGTGAGCCTAGGAAGGTTCATTGGGTGGCTGCAAAACACATTTTGCGATACTTGCAGGGGACAGTGGATTATGGTCTGGACTACAGGCAGGGGGATGGAGTGAGATTGGCAGGTTACACTGATTCTGATTGCGCAGGTTGTGCTTCTGATAGGAAGAGCACTTCAGGGTGCTGTTTTGGGTTGGGTTCGGCAGTGGTGTCATGGTTCAGTCGGAAGCAGCAGTCAGTAGCATTGAGTTCAGCGGAAGTAGAGTATATGGCAGCTAGTCTAGCTAGTTGTGAGGCCATCTGGCTTCGCAAGATGTTGTTTGGCTTATTTGGTCAGCTGTTGAGACCTTCAGTGATTTACTGTGATAATCAGAGTTGCATTAAACTCACAGAGAATCCAGTATTTCATGACAGGTCAAAGCATATCGGGATCAAATATCATTTCATCAGAGACTATGTTCAGAAAGGAGCTGTGAAGCTTGAGTATATTTCCACTGATGAGCAGGTTGCAAATATTCTTACCAAAGCCTTACCACGGGGCAAGCATGTCTACTTCAGAGACAAGATGGGTGTGGTGAGGAACACCTTCCTCGGTAAGAGGGAGTGTTGAAATTTGGTACCGAAGGACAGGTGGTTCCTTAAGGCTTTGATCTTTGGCCTAGGGAAAAGTGTCCAAAAGAATTTAATTTTTCTCCTAAAGTGACTTTATAAAGTTATAAAGTCAAATCTAATTTAAAAGTGACTTTAAGTGATAAAGTTACTAAAGTGACTTTATAAAGTTATAAAGTCAAATCTAATTTCAAAGTGACTTTAAGTGATAAAGTTACTAAAGTCTAATTTTAAAGTGACTTTTAATAAAGTCAATATAAAATTAGAAAGGAAAAAGTGACTTTGGAAATAAAAGACTAAGTGGGTCTTTATTAAAGTGGGGTGAATTAAAAAATAGAAAGTGAGATTTAAATGAGCATTTAATCTCAGCCCTAGATCTCAATCTATTTCAACCATTGGATTTAGGGATTCCCCAAAAGTCACTTAAGGTTAGGTTAAAGGAGGAAAAGGAGGAAAAGGTCATTCATTCTTTCATGAGCAGATTGGGAGAAGGAGAGCAAGAGAGCAAGGGAGATTTCTGGGCAGTGAGGAGAAGGAGGCAGCAGCTTGGCACGTATTCCAAGGCAGCATTTCAGCAAGACAAGTAGCAGGCAGATTTTTGGCACGGTTTTCTAGGCAGGGAGGCCGTACAGCAAGGCTGTACAACAGGCCAAGGGGTTGTACCGTATAGCAGAGTTTTGCAGCAGTTTTGGCACGCAAATCGAGGTTTTGGACAGCAGCATTAATTGTTGTTTGCACAGATTTTGAGGAGGCCGTACAGCTGCATTTATTGCAAATTTCTGGGCACGCAAATCGAGGAGAACGTACAGCATTTATTGCTGTTCTGTTTTTGCTGTTTGTACATTTTCCGAGGCGGTGGTTAAGCACGGAAAACGAGATAAGTTGTAAAAGTCTGTTTGCTGATTTTTATTTTGCTGAATATTTCTCACTGTAAAAAACATTTTTCCAGAAATAAGGAGCTTTCGAACTGGTTTTCCCCAAGAGTTGTAGGGGGTTTTTCTAGGGTCACCTTGACCAAAAATTACTGTGTTATGATGTGTTGAATGGCTGTTTGTTACTGCTGTTTTTTATTTCTGCATTTTCCAGCATTCTGAAAAATTTCCAAAATTTGTGTTTTCAGCAAAATTTATTTTCCAGTTGTTGAATGTATGGTTATGGGAAAGGGCATTTAACTATTTTGGAGTAATAAGGTGAAAACTGAAAACCGGAGTGGGAAACTATAAATTTCTACAATACCTTGCCAAGTTTTAAAAGTTTGAGGACACTAAGGCTAGGGAGAAGGCCATCCAAGATGAAATTGCAAGGAAGAGGGAACTAATAGAAATGATGAGAGAGAGTCGGTATGATGGTTATGAGATTCAAGACTCCACTTCTATCCCTTCCACCAATGACCCCTTTCACTATGTTCCTCCCGTTGGCCAAAAATCAAAACCAACAAAGAGACCCAACCTCCAAAGTTATTTCTCATTCACTGCTAATCCCATAGCCACTTCCTCCCAGCCAAGTCGTCAACCCACTTTGGATCTACATTGGAAAAAACAATGCAAAGAAACTTCTTATCAGTACATTGCTAGATGGTGGTATGATTCAGATATCCCATTTAATGTTGCTCGCGCCTTATTACCAAGCTATGTGGGACTCTGTTTTAGCTACAGGAAAGGGTTTCAAAGGCCCTATTGTGCATGACTTGAGGGGATCTCTTTTGCAACAAGAGATTTGTAATATTAATGAGTATTTGTCTGAATATAAAGAGTCATGGCTCAAAATAGGTTGTTCCATCATGTCAGATGGATGGACTGATGGAAAGAACCGCACTATCATTAACTTCCTTATTTCTTGCCCTCGAGGAACAATGTTTTTGAGATCAGTCGATGCATCTGATAAGGTGAAGAATGCAACCCTTCTATTTGAGCTTTTGGATGAGATTATTTAGGAAGTGGGGGAGCAGAATGTTGTGCAGGTCACCACAGATAATGCCTCGAACTATGTTCTTGCTGGAAAGATGCTTGAGTCCAAGTATAATACCATATTTTGGACTCCATGTGCTACACATTGCATAGACCTCATGCTTGAGGACATAGGCAAAGTGGATTGGGTAAAAAACACTATAGAGCATGGCAAGTGCATTACAAAATACATTTACAACCACTCATGGGTATTGAGCCTAATGAGGAAAAACACTGGGGGCAAAGAGCTTGTTAGGTCTGCCATTACGAGATTTGCAACTCACTTCCTCACGTTGCAATGTCTCAATTCTCAATAGAAAAACCTACAGAAAATGTTTTCTTCTGATGAGTGGACTGAATCCCGATGGGCTCGTAGACAAGATGGAAAAGACACCAAAAAGAAAGTCTTTGACAATTATTTTTGGAAAAGGTCTTCAGAGCTGGTAAAAATTACTGAGTCCCTTGTTAAGGTGCTAAGGATGGTGGATGGGGAAAAGATGGCAATGGGATACATTTATGAGGCTATGGATCAGGCAAAGGAGCAGATATGGGCAGTTTACAGGGATAAGTTAGCTAAATATGGCCGGATATTGGAGATCATTGATAACAGATGGAACAATCAACTCCATCGTCCTATAAATGGAGCGGGGTATTTTTTGAACCCAAAGTATCATTATAAAGCTCGGCTAGGAGATCAACAAGATGGGGAAGTCAGATCTGGATTGATTGATTGCTTGGAGCACATGGTCCCTATCCGTGCAGACCTTTTGGAAACACATAAACAACTTACTCTTTTCAGTATGGCAGCTGGTACCTTTGGAAAGAACTTGGCGAAAATGGCAAGAGATGTGGATCAACCAGGTAAGAAATTCCAATTTGTTTTTGTTTTCAAGTTAAATTGTTTATAAATAATTAATGAAATGAACTATGTTACTAATGAATGTCTTTTTATTTGCAGCACATTGGTGGGAGTCATTTGGCGGCCAATGTCCTCCATTGCAAAAGTTTGCAATGAGAATCCTCAGCCAAACTTGCAGTGCTTCAGGTTGTTAGCGCAATTGGTCTGTCTTTAAGCACATACACACAAAGAAGAGAAATCGTTTGGAATAGAAACGGTTAAATGATCTTGTGTTTGTGCAATACAACCTTCGCTTGAGGCAGAACCAACTGATGAACAAAACACCTGATCTAGATCCCATTGTGTTGGATGATATTGATCCAACATCAAAATGGGTGGAGGAGACTAAAGATCCAGTGTTTGAGGCAGATTTTGACTTTGATGCAGCATTAGCGGCGGGTGAATTTGAAGCAGATTTGGTGGTGCCATCAGACGGAGACCCAGGATTGGTAGCTGCATCAAGGAAAGACAAACAACCAATGGAAGGCACTAGTCATGCAGCTCGAGTAACTCATGCTTCCATTAGGTCCACTTCTATTGTTACTGGTGGCAGTGGTATTCAGGTTGCAGATGAGCCTGAGGCTGAGGCATCCTCAAACTCTGATCCAAATGATGTCTATGCAGCTGCTAATGTTGATCCTGTGTCTAGTAGTCGTGATGAATTTGATGATTGATCATGATTCATGTGTAGTCTTGTATTAGGCCAATGGCCTCATAGCTTGTAGCATTGTTTTTGGACTTTATGGGCCATTTGGAGCCTCATTGCTTATGTTTTTTTCGATTATATGTATTGCACTCGGTGCCATTTTGATATATTCACCTTTGCATGGTATATAAATGAGCAAGCTTTGCATATTTGGTTTCTATTGGCTTGGAATCATGGTTGCAAATCTTAAAAATAGTTTTTTTATTAAAAATTAATTATATAATGTATTTTTTTAAAAATCGGTTCGTTTAGACCTGACCAGTACTGGTTAGACCGGTTCTGGTCCGGTTACCGGTTCATTAGGTCCACCGGTCCGGTCACCGGCTCCGGTTTTTAATACTATGGTAATAACTAATAAAATTATTGGTTTTGGGAGCGTGGGTTTTACCCATTGATATCCCTATCTCTCCACCTTTTTGGAGAGACTTTGTGGCTTGATCTTTGATATTTTTCACTTGCATGCACATCATTTAATGGGGGAATTAACACAATCATGCATTACATTCATTTTGCATGCACCTTAATCTAATTTGCTACAGATTTCTAGTCTTTTTACTTTAATAGCAAGTTCAAACTTTTACATGCATGCAGTTTTAAATTTTTCATGAATTTTGTTCCAAAATCCCTTATGCTTCACCTTTAATTACATCTTATATGCAATAAGTATTTGGGCAAATTTTCTCCATAAAGTAGCATTCTACTTCATGACATGCAAATACATATCAAGTTTGAAAGTTAATTTTTATTGTTTGATTAATTTACTTACATGCCCCAAACAATCACTAAAATTTTACCTCCAACATAAGTTGGTTGAATAGACATTTTTAAGGATCCTCTACTCCACTACCGACTCCTTACTGTGGGATCCATATCTTTGGGTGAGGGTAAGGTCTGAGGAGTAAAGAGTTGAATTGTAACCTTGCTCTAGAACTAATTAATAAAATAAACTAAGAGCACTTTTCATCACATTTAGCTTACTTGCAAGTTCTTGAATTTTGTTTCCATGATGGCTCAAAGTCTCACAAGAAATATCATTTCCCTTTTTCAAGAAGCATTTACTTTCATGAAAGTATTGTAATCTCTTTTGCAACAAGTTTAGCTTAATTTTCTTATACTTGGACATTATCTACTTTAGAAAACTCCATTTCATGTTTAATGTTCATCATGTTCATGGATGGTTGATGAATCTCATTTCCTTTCAAGTACTCTTATTTCATGTTGCAAAGATAAATGCATGTTGGTTTAACTTTCAAGTCTTTTTAACATCTGATTTATATTTAGATCACTAATTGTTTCCTTGTGAACAAGATAGCTTCATGTGCTTTGATTCATAAATTCGTTTATCTTGAAAGCATTTCTGATATCTTGTGCTAACAGTCTTTTGTTTCCATTTCAGGATTACTGTGTTCTCATCTCTTTGAGCATTTCTTTTACTTTTGAGCACATTATTTGTAAAGGAACTGGTTAAATGGTTTGTCATTATTATTTCAAAGTTGTTCATAAATGCTCATAAATCTTTAAAAATAGTCCATTTTCACTCTAATACAAAGATGAAAAAATCGTGATTTTATCGCGATTATTTGAAATTATCGCGATTTTTTCAAGTAAAAGATATTATCGGCGATAATTTCAACGATAATTTGAAATTATCGTTAGCGCGATATTATCGCGATTATTTCGTAATTATCGCGATTCGATCGGAAGTTATCGTCGCTGCCTCCAACAGCGCGTTTATAACTCTGATTTTTGGTTTTTTTTTTTTCATTTTTACTTGGACAGCGTGGGTTATGAGAGCCAAGGAGGGAAGGAGGTGATTTACAAGCCCAAGATTAGACAAAAGTGAAGAATTTCTTGCAAGCCAAGCGAACAAAAATCGAATTTGGACCAAGTGTCTCCGGCAAAACGTTTTTCCAGGTATGGGCATCAAATTTGACCCATTTTTTTTTTGTTTTTTTCTTGTTCTTCCATGGGTTTCTATTACCCATGTATTTTTCATCATTTGTGATTGCATTTGGTTGTGTTTTTTTTGTTTTTGTTTTATTGAGAGGAGAGGGTTTATTTTGGTCAAAAATGCAAAAAATTGTTTGTTAAATTTTGTTTTTTATATTTCTTCTTGTGCTCTTAGGTTCTTCCCATTATTTTTGCTTGTGTTTCAACATGTATTTTTTCCTATTATTTTTGCATTGAGTTGAGGGTTTTTTTTTTGTGAAAAAATCAAAATGTTGCATGTAAAATTGTAATTTTTTTATTTTATTTTTTAACTGGCAATTTTTCTTGTGCCCTAGGTTCAAATTTCAACATTCAAAGTTCAAAGTTTCCAACATGCCAAGGAAATTAGATCCTTTCTGGGAATTTGGTGACCCTGATGGGGGGTTTGACCGATTAAACTTGACTTGCAAATTATGTGGTCAACACATGGCAGGGGGTGTATACAGGTTGAAATACCACCTGGCACAAATTCCTGGGCATGAAGTAGGCCCTTGCAATAAAACCAATCCAGAAATAATCAGAAGAGCCATGAACTTATTGGGTGAAATGGAAACCGCTAAAGTCAGCAAAGCAGCTCTGAAGAGTCAAATATCAAGGTTTGGAGTTGACCGTGAGAGTGGTAGTGGCTCTTCAGCATCAGCCTCTTCTACAGGCAGCCCCGAGGTTGCCTCCTCATTTTTTGTTCCTAGAACCACTCCCGAGGCACATCCATCTATCTCCTCCCTTATTAAAAAAAAGGAGAAGGAAGAAGTTGATAAGTTGTTGGGCAAACTGTTTCTTTGGAGTGATATTCCTTTCAATGTTGCCAAGAACAATCCATTTTATCAGGCTGTGATTTATGCTATCGTTGTTGTTGGCCCAGGATACAAAGCCCCTACATATCATGACCTTAAAGGGCGCATTCTGCAAAATGAGAAAGCTGACTGCACCAAGAGATTGGAAGACTTAAGGGCATCATGGGAAGTCACTGGATGCACTGTGATGTCAGATGGTTGGACTGATCAAAGGGGTAGGACCCTTCTTAACTTCTTGGTCAGTTGTCCCAAGGGGGCAATGTTTATAAAATATGTTGATGCATCTGCACATGTCAAAGATGCAAGATTATTATGTGATTTATTAGATGTGTTCATTATGGAGGTTGGGCCCCAAAATGTTGTCCAAATCATAACGAACAACGCTGCAAACTATGTTTCAGCTGGCAAGATGCTTATGGAGAGGTATCCGAGCATATTTTGGACACCTTGTGCTGCACATTGCTTTGATTTGATGTTGGAGGACATCGGAAAGCTTGATTTTGTCAAAGATATTGTAGAATCATCAAAGAGAATCACAAAATTTATATATAACCATGGATCTGTGCTTCATTTGATGAGGACATTCACCAACAATAAGGAGTTGGTGCGGCCTGCTATTACACGATTTGCCACTACTTTCATCTCTCTTCAATCCCTCTTGAATTCTAAGTGGGAATTGAAGAGAATGTTTGTTTCAAATGAGTGGCGTGCTTTGACTATCAGCCGCAAATCAGAGGGACAGGCCATCTGCAGGTTGGTGTCATATCAGGAAAGTTTCTGGGCTGGAGTGGAAGAGGTGTGCAGCATTAGTGAACCTTTGGTAAAGGTTCTTAGATTGGTGGATGGAGACAAGCCCACAATGGGCTACTTGTATGAAGCCATGGATAGGGCCAAAGAAGCTGTTCGCAGCTATTATGATGATAAGGGTGATGAGGGGTTTCAGAGACAACTTTTATGGGAAGTGATTGATGATCGATGGAACAACACACTCCATCGTCCCATTCATGCTGCAGGGCTCTTCCTGAACCCCGCATTTGCTTATTCATGTGGTTTTCTATTTGATGCTGAGGTCATGGATGGCTTTTTTAGTTGTGTTCAGAAGATGGTGCCAACTCCATCAGAACATTCAGAGATATCCAAAGAGATGGAGGTATACAGAATGGCAGGTGGCACCTTGAGCTTCGACATGGCTGTCCAGGATAGGACTGCTAAAATGCCAGGTAAGATTTTCATTATTTTAAAAATTTTCTCATGTTGTAACTTTATAAATTATAAGTTTATCTTATTTGTTGTAACTTGTAACTTGTAGATGCATGGTGGAGGAGCTACGGTGGCAGAATACCAAAACTCCAAAAATTTGCCATTAGAATACTCAGCCAAACATGTAGCGCTTCAGGATGCAAGCGCAACTGGAGTGTATTTGAAAAAATACACACCAAAAGGCGCAACAGGTAAAACACTTAACATATTCAAATTTCGAACTGATTTTTTGAATTCATTAAATATTTTTTTTAAATATTTAATTTATTAATTTATGACCCTTGTACAGGTTGGAGGGTCAGCGGCTCAATGACATGGTTTACGTCTACTACAATCTTAGATTGTGGGTGAGACAACTTGAGAGGACCTCTGATATGGAGGCCATCTCTTTAGATGCGATTGACACCACTGCTGAATGGAGGGTTGAGGCTGAGAGCCCTGTCATGGAGTCAGCCCCTGATTGGATAGAGCAGGAGGTAGTGGAGGGGGAGGAACAGAGGAGGAGGAGAGGAGGAAAGCAGAGGAGGAGGTGACACCACCCACCACTACTGTCTTAGAGATGGTCCTGCCTCCCTAGTTCGCTAGTGGTTCGTGCCTGCTCCGGTTCGGTGCTTCATTTTTTTTCCAGAGCACACGAGCCCACGCCACCTTCGCTGCGCGTTCATCTAGAGAGCTTTTAAAATGTTGTATTTTCGAAGAAGAGGGTGAGAAATCACAGTATAGGACCATAGGTTATGCGTGGTCACCCGGTGCACCCATATCCTTTTCATGTATCCATGGATACTACACCGCCATGCTGATGATAATAATATATTTTTAATATATTTGAGGTCAGAATACTTGAGACTCGTGACTTAGTATTCGTAGATAGGATTCAGCTTTACAAGATAGCACTAGACATGATATTACACATCTTATATATTAGTTTTTTTTCATATTTATGTGTCAATGCATTTATTTTATGCTGTAGATGCTTTAGATATTAAAAAAATTGAAAAAAAATGAATATTTTTGTATGTGCCGATTTTTTCCCGATAATTACGATTTTTTCCGATTTTTTCCCCTCGGCGATAATAGCGATTTTTTCATCTTTGCTCTAATATTCTCTTAGAAACTCAAATATTTAACTTAGTTTTCATTTAGGGATCACCCCCTTAGCTGACCTAGGAGAGAGCTAAAACGGAGAGAGTCGAGATAAGTGTGACAACCCCTTCTCTGAGATCTTTGCCACCAACCACACCTTGTGGGGTTGAAGGCTTTTTCCATTGACTTTTAGGTAGGTGTAGGCGGCAAGGAGAAACGATAACATTTTTGGCGCCGTTGCCGGGGACAAGCTTTCTTGTACATGGGAAATTAACTAACTTTTGGTTTTTGCATGTTGGATTTTAGAGTTAGATTCTTGTTCAAGTGCGACTCCGCTTATTTCATTTTCTGCAACGATTTCTGCTTGAAGCTGCCTTCTTGTAGAATTCTTGCTAATATTGGATAGGAACCTCTCTCTGATATCCATTTTCTCTTTCAGGGTCAAGTGAGCATGACATCATGAGTGATCTGTTCGCCCCTTGCGATTTTACTAACATTCTAGGCTATCTGAATTTTATTCCGGATGAAGCCATTGAGGTTGTTGATGAGTTGCCTAGTTTTCTAGGTAACAATGCCATTACCACCGAAACTCACCTTAGAAATTTCCAACTTGGTGTGAGAAAATGGTGCCATGATATTAACCATGAGGACGTTAAAATGAAACTTTTCATCTTTTCATTAGATGGCGATGCTATGGATTGGTTCATAGACTTACCTGCTAATAGTTTTGATTCTCTAGAATCAATCATTGATGCCTTCGAAGAAAAATATGGAGATGAAAGAAAAATCAAAGTGAAAAATCAAGCAAATGAGAATGATAGGGATCTCATCAGGGAGTTGACTCGAATGATTAAGGATATGGAACTCAACCAAGCTCAACTCATTAAAAACATAGAACTCAATCAAACAAGATTAATAGTAAAACATGCACACGCAATAAAGGCCATGGAGGTCAATCATTCTAATCAGATAACCTCTATTCAAAACAAGTTGCTCGCCATGGAAGAAAAACAAGTGCAATTAATCAACACTATGGAAACAAATCATGCTAAGGAAATAAATGTTATGAAGGTTAATCAAATCATTTTTCAGAATAGGTTGGAGGAAATGGAAAGATCACAAGTATAAAAATACCAACTTAGATCAAATGACGAATGGGAAAATAACAAAGAAACAGATCAAAAACCTCTCGATCCTTGAAGCAAGATTCATCTTATTATAAGGAGGTCATTTCTTCCATTGAAAAATGGTTGATTGAAGGTGACCCGGATCACAAGGAAACTGAGGGGAATCAGGGTTATACTTATGAGATTGGTCCATCACCCATGCCAGAGCAGATGAAGAATGGAGAAAGGCAGGTCACCAAAGTCTTGGATACTTCAAATTCTCCATCTGGGCAGCTTCAATATCGGGCAGAAAGGTCTACTTTGATTGCATCAACATCACAATCTATTAAGAAAAAAAGAAAAAAGAGGAAAGGATTTGGTAAATCTGATGACCATGTACAACACAGTGTTGGGATGGATCAAAGTCCTAAGATATTCAGAGTTGGATAGGGCACAAAAGAAAAGCAGCCCATGGATCTGCCTGAAAGTAGGCAAGTTGTCAACATGAACTTCATTGAGGACATTTGATGCCATGGGGCATCTCTTTGTATCATATTTCTAACCTTATCCCTTGTAAATTTTGTTTAAGTAGATTTCTTTCATGAATAAATTGTTATTTATGTTTCCTAGAATAAATTTCCATTTCTGTACTTGATTTTATTTGATGTTATTTTGAATGGATACTGCTAATATATATATTTGGTTGGTGGATGCAGATCAAGGTTACTTGGAAGCGGGAGCGGGAGCGGGAGCGCGGAGCGGGAGCGAAGCGCGGAGCGCCATTTTTAAAAGTTTCCGGGTCCGGAGCGTTTTCGGGAGCGTTTTTATATATATATATATATATATTTTAATATTTTTTATATTTTTTATATTTTGATGCATATATGTCAACAAAAACATGTAGAATGATGAATTAGACATAAAAACATAGATTGAATCATATAACATCAATCATCTAGAAGTTATAATCTTCATCAACCACGCCCACAAGTTGGAAGCATACAACATATTGACTCTTGAGTCTCGCGAATCATCAATCTGAAGGTTTCAAGCTTTCAAAATTCAATATATAATATTTATCATCATTGATATATAACATTTATCATCATTGATTTAAAATTTCAATATCTAACATTTATCATCATTGATTCATTGATTTCAAAATTCAATATACATTTATCATCATTGATATATAACATTTATCATCATTGATTTCAAATTTCAATATCTAACATTTATCATCATTGATTCATTGATTTCAAAATTCAATATATAACATTTCTCATCATTGATATTATATAACATTTATCATCATTGATTCATTGATCACCATATAACTTTCATGAAGCATCATATTCATAATTCATAATGACTTGTAAACAATAAACTTATAAATGCCAACTTCATTAAAAATTTAAATATATGAAATCAGTAGCAAGTCAAGTTTCAACTGTTCAACTGTCAACAACAAATAGAGAATAGTAAACAACAAATATATTTTATCTGGCTGGCCCCTTGCCAGGCCCACGAGAAATGTCTAATTTCTGTGAGCCACGAGGAACTGTTGGTCTTCTAGTACTCTCAGGAGTACCATGACCACGACCAGAAGGTGGAGGCTGGATCTGCAAAGGAACAATAGTGTGATATCGAGGAGTGGCACTAGCACTGGCACCCGCACTGCTACCAGTAGATGGTGGGACTGGCCCTGTGTGTGGCAGTGCTGCTGATGCTTCATCATCATCCCTATAAAGTTCTGCTTCCAATTCTTCCAAATGTAACGTGCCGTCCTCCAAATTATCATCCTCTGGGTTGTTGTCCCAGACTCTGTATGATTGATCCTCATTTGCCCGATCAGCGTAAATGGTCGTAGCAACTTGTTATACTTGCTAAACCAAGTTTTCAAATGTTTTCATTCAACTCGTTTCTTCTCACATTGTGTACAAAGTTGTAGGTGCTCCAACACCTCTCTGCAGAAGAAGTGTTCACAACTTGTGAGAGAACTTTTTTAGCCAACTTTGGCAAAAGTCCCATGCCGCCATATGCTTCCCACCATGTGAGAGCATCGAATCGGTCCCTGTCTTCCATTGCATGGAATGAACCAAAGTTAGCAGTGCAACTGAAGTATTTGCCTAATTCAAGGCGCAATTTAGCACACTCTTCCCTGTCAGGTACCTATTTGTCCAATGCCTTCATGTACCCTTCTTGTACCTCTGGATCTGTGTGAGGTTTCACCCTAACCCCACCTCCAGGTGCAGGTTGGCCCAACCAAGATGGAGAGTAATATTTCGGCGTAAGGATATATGCCAAAGCATGTAGTGGAACATTGAGTTTATTCCACTGTACACACACACAGTCATGAATCATAGCATACAAAATGGGATCATTATCCTTAACAATATCTTTTATTTGCCCCAACATGCTATCCATCTGCTCATAAACCTCTCCAATCACTGGTTTATCAGTATCTGCAAAGCGAATCATGTTATAAATGGGCTTGGTAAAACTCATAATTTCCCTCATACGTGCCCAAAATTGAGGGTCAAGGGCGGTCTCCTCCACATGTTCAAAACTTTGCCTGTCAACCACTGTTGTCGCCCTGTCCTTTAATAGCTGCCAGTGTGGGCTTGATACCATTGCAGCCAATGACTCTCTTACCTTCAAAAGGCGCCTGAAGGTGAGGTAATAACTAGCAAATCTAGTTTTTCCTATTTTCAACAACTCCAATTTGGAGTGAGTACGGAAAAGCCCATGGGTATTGCTATGATTTGTAATAAATTTGATCATTTTTTTACCTCTCTTGTACAAATCACCAAGCCATTTGAATTGAGGTTGTTTGTTTTTGATGATATCATGTATCAAAAGGTTCATTGTGTGAACCAAACACCCAGACCAAAAAATGTTGGGGTATTTATCCTCAACAATTGCTCCTGCTGCCTTACAGTTAGCAGCATTATCAGTGATGACCTGTATCACATTGTATGGCCCAGTCTTTTCAATTATTTCAAGTAATGGCTCTGCAATGTTAATGCCGGTTTTGAATTTATCTGAATAATCATAAGCTGCCAGGAACACTGCACCACTAACCAACACAGCCAAAACATTTATCAATGGTTTTCCTTTTACATTGGTCCATCCATCAGAGACAATGGACAACCCATGCTCATTCCACGAACCTGTCATTCTAGCCAAAGAATGATTTATTTTAGCTCTTTCATGATCAAGACCCACGGTTCTGGCCTTGTCATACCTAGGGCTTTTGTATCCTTTGGGGGCATCATTAATGGCAGAAACCATTTCATGCCAATAAGGTGAGCGAAGAACATTGAATGGCACCCCACATGCATATAGAAACCGGTAAACTTTTGAATCCACATCATTCCTACCCCCTTCGTCTAGGAAATCGGATATGGTTCTACGCCTTAATCCAGTGCCACTGCTTCCGAAACCACTGGCATGGGTGGAAGTTGAATGTGTTGGGCCTGAATCAGCGATACCCTTAGATCTTTTAGATGATCTCTGTATGGCAACCACCTCTTCCTTCCTATATATCTCTCTCTGTGGTGCTGCCATAGAAGTACAAACTTTGATTCCAAAATTTTTAGTTCCATCTCCTGGCATTATCCCACAAAGGTGCCTTCTCAGACGGGTGTATGAACCATGGTATTGTTTATTGCAATGGGGGCAATAAATTTAGTGGTTCCACCACCTTTCCCTCCTTCTTGCTTTTGAACATATTTCCACAAAGGATATTGGTCTTGTTTAGTTGGGGATTCTAGGTTCTCAGGGTCTCCACTCCCCACTTCCTCCTCAGCATAATCCTCCTCTTCAGGATTTTCTTCAGATCCACCATAACCCTCCTCTTCATCCTCCTCTTCTCTGATTTGTCTCTGTCTTCTAGCACTCTCCAACACCATTATCACAAAGAAAGGAACCAACATGAGGAAAATTCCTAGCCATATAGCCATGATGGAAACAAGTTTCAAGTTTCTAGAATCTAGCCTGCAAAACAAATAGAAAAATGCCAAATGGGAATAGGAAATGTAACATAGGAAAACAACAACTCATTTTAAAAGTTTTAAATCCAATAAAATGCAACATTCAAGCAAAATTCAAGTTTTCATTTTCAAACCATTTAACAATCTACAAATTCATCTTAGAAAATACAAAATTGGATTAGGTTACCATTTCTTTCTATGTAATCTTCTCCACAATTTCTTTGCTCTTGTTTGAAGGCCTTTTGCTCCTTGCTCTCCGATTGTCAACAATCAAACCTTGCGTTCGGTTTTCTTTCACTCATACCTTACCAACTAACAAACAATAATCGGGTAATGAAACCCCCCCCCTTTTTTATATAAAAAAATCGGAACATAAAATTTTCGCGCGGGCAGAGCGGCGCCCGCCGTGAGCGTTCGAAGCGACCGTTCAAACGTTCGGCGCAAAAACGCCCGAAGGCGCATCGTCGGAAGGCCGGGAGCGCCTGCCCGAACGCTCTCGGAACGCTCCAAAAACAGACAAGTCGAACGTTCGAAAACGCTTCCCGACAGAAGCGTTGCCGCGTCGAAGAAGCCGAAACGCTCCCGAACGGAGCGCGTTTCCGGAGCGGGAGCGAAGGGGGTATGAAGCTTCCCCGCAACCCTGATGCAGATTCTAGGTTCCTGCACACTATCATTTCATATCTAGCATGCATCCCCATATGGAGCCAAATATTGATCACTGGAGTTGTACCTGATGATTATGTGAAGACTCCATGCCCAAGGATGAACCAGAGGACACTTGTACCATTAGATATCATCAATTCAACAGAGTGTTTAAGCTCTACTTCTACTTCTCATCATCTTCTCTTGTACCTAGATTCCACGCCCAGCGGGAAATTGTAATAAGTGATGCTATTAATGATGAGTTTTGAGTCAGTATTGAGTCTGTAACAGGCCTAGGTAGCCTGAGACCTTGCCAACAAGTGAGTATTACTCTGGGAGGTTTTTTTCACTTGGTTAATTATCATCTCCCTACCTGGAATTAATAATTAATTGAGTTTTTTCCTCCAATTTTACCCCAAAGCCGGAGTACGGCTTGATGTTGAGGCCTTGGGTGAGTCCTAGTGTCTAAAGTCATTGTATATTACCATACTAGATCACACAAAAAATTTCGTGGAATTTGGTTAGGTCTTGGTAGTGATTTTTTAATTTTTTAGATTTCCCGCAAGTCGAAAATTGCAATAAAAATTGTAATTGAATTGTGATAAGTGTTGCCTAGAGAAGTTGTATGGGGTATGAGTAATCAAAATTACACCTCTCACCCTCAAATTTCTACTATGACACACTTTGAGGGGTTAAAAATATGTTTTGAACCCTCAAAACCCACTTTTCCTAAATTTAGTGGGAAATCTGGCAATTAATTAAGCCAGAAATTAAATAAATGGAAAAAAATAAATATCCACACATGCTAAATGAGGTGGAAATGAGCTGGAAAATTATGGAGGAGTTAAAGTGAAGTCCCAAGGTGATGTGGAGTCCTAAAATCAAAGAAAGGACATGTGTTCAAATAAAATTGAATTTCTGGCATTAAATGAGAGTTGCTTACTTGGAAATTCGAATTTGTGAAGTTAATGCACATTTGGAAGGATTTGGGAGAATATTTGGTGGAGATTTTTGTGGGAAATTGTCCTCATATTGGTTACCACCCATAAACACTTTTCTTTCCATCATAAAATTCGAATTTGGCACATAAGGGAAGAAGAAAATGATGTCCACTTACCAGAATCCAATTTTTACACTTGGCAATGAAGCTCCACTTATCAAAGTTGAATTTGCCTTGTGATCTCCTCCCTCTCACCACTTGGCATTTGGTTCTTCATTGAGATTTGCTGCCAACTTTCTATATGATGGAGCCATGTGCTCTCATATTGTATATTGGATAGCTATTGTACTTGCGGAAACGCTGTTACTTTGTACACTTTTCAAGAATATCAATAAAAAGACTTTGGGGGTCTTTTAATGGGTGTTCTTCCTTTGGAGCATGGTGCATTGAGAGCTATTGGTATTTTTTCTATGCTTAATTTGCTAGTGCACAACTATCTTGTATTAGCATTTGATTTGAAAGTAGGCTCAAGAGGTTGAAAGTTCTAGTTTATTTCCAAATAAATTTCTAGAAGTTTCAATTCATTGTTTGCTTATCTAAATCTACATGGACTAATGTGTGACTTGAGTATTGTAGAATAATTCTTTTTGGATCAAGCGTGAGGAGAAGTTCTTGGAGGAACCAACCCATTCTTGAAAATATTCAAGGAGAACTCGTATGTGTTGATTTCCAAAGTCTAATCTATATTTTATTTTGTCTTGCAGAGTTTCTTTAAAGTTTCTCAAAACTCTTATTTCTTGCATCAACAAATTTCAAACTTAAAATATTTTACTTTTCAAGTATTGCTCTTCATTTCTTTAATATCTGGCTATTTCAAAGAGCCAAGCTATGGCTAGTCAAAGAGGAGAGTTGGCTCATACTCTTTGGCCTACCCTCTTGTAGATTACGTTTGTAATATTACTTTGTGATTTTTTTAAGCTAACATTTGTTGTTGTAGATTTTCTATAACTTGTTTCCTTGTAGCTACTTGCAAGTTTCATTTTCAGAAAACTACTTACAAGTTTGCATGCAGGACCTTGGGGCTCCAACCTCTAGATTATTTTCTTCCCTTGGCCGTGAGCATTGGAGGACATTTATTAAATGAAGCCGAGTTCTTCGTAAGGGAGGCCGAATTTAGTTGGGGTCTCCATTTCTCTCTCTTGGCCATGTAGCTCAAAGAGGTTTTGTCTTACTTCTGCTTCCTCGAAAAATCTACATTTTGTTGGGCTTCTGTGGGCCTCAAATTGCAGAAATTTTCAGCAAGGAATGATCTATGGCTCAAACCAACAATGTGAAGACTTTCCTTGGATTTTAGAGAAGATTCCATAGTTTTCTCCTTCTTGTAATAACTAATAAAATTATTGGTTTTGGGAGCGTGGGTTTTATCCATTGGTATCCCTATCTTTCCACCTTTTTGAAGAGACTTTGTGGCTTAATCTTTGATATTTTTCACTTGCATGCACATCATTTAATTGGGGAATTAACACAATCATGCATTACACTCATTTTGCATGCACCTTAATCTGATTTGCTACAGGTTTCTAGTCTTTTACTTTCATAGCAAGTTCAAACTTTTGCATGCATGTATTTTTAAATTTTTCATGAATTTTGTTCCAAAATCACTTATGCTTCACCTTTAATTACATCTTACATGCAATAAGTATTTGGGAAAATTTTCTCGATAAAGTAGCATTTTACTTCATGACATGCAAATACATATCATGTTTGAAAGTTAATTTTCATTGTTTGATTAATTTACTTACATGCCCCTGCTGAAATTTGGTTATCGGAGGACAGGTGGTTCCCTAAGGCTTTGATCTTTGGCCTAGGGAAAAGTGTCCAAAATAATTTAATTTTTCTCCTAAAGTGACTTTATAAGTTATAAAGTCAAATTTAATTTAAAAGTGACTTTAAGTGATAAAGTTACTAAGTCTAATTTTAAAGTGACTTTAATAAAGTCAATGTGAAATTAGAAAGTGAAAAGTGACTTTGGAAATAAATGACTAAGAGGGTCTTTATTAAAGTGGGGTGAATTAAAAAATAGAAAATGAGATTTAAATGCACTTTTAATCTCAGCCCTAGATCTAAAGCTATCTCAGCAATTGGATTTAGGGATTCCCCAAAAGTGACTTAGGGTTAGGTTAAAGGAGGAAAAGAGGGAAAAGATCATTAATTCTTTCATGAGCACATTGAGAAGCGGAGGGAAAGCAGAAAAGATACACAGCAAATTTGTACAACAGCTTGGCACATTTCCCAAGGCAGTATTTTCGGACAAAAGCATTTATTTGGCACGGTTACCAAGACAGAATCCGTATAGCACTGTTAGCACGCTTTTCGAGGCAAAGTACAATGTTGTTTTCGAGGAGCAGATCCAGCAGTCAAGGGCACGATTTTCGAGGCAAGGTACAATGTTGTTTTCGAGGAGCAAATCTAGTAGTCAAGGGCACGATTTTCGAGGCAGCTTTTTAGGACACGCAAATTCAGGAGGGACTGTTGTACTGTCCGTACAGTTTTGTACAGGCATAATTTGGCACGCTTTTCAAGGTAGCAAGTACAACATTTAATGCTGTAATTTTACTGTAATTTTCTATTTGCTGTTGGCATGATTTTCAAGGTGGAAAGTTGGCATAAAAATCGAGATAAGTGGGTTTTGTGTTTGCTTTCATTTTTATTGTGTTTTAATGTTCACTGTAAAAGCATATTTAGAAATAAAGAGAAACTTTCGAACTGGTTTTCCCCAAGAGTTGTAGGGGGTTTTTCCAGGGTCAAGTTGACAAAAAATCAGCGTGCCAAATTTCTGTGTGTGGCTGTTTTATTTTTCTGAGTTTTTATTTCTGCATTTTCAGCACTATGAAATTTCTAGAATTTGAGTTTTCAGAAAATATTTATTTTCCAGCTTGTTGAATTTATGGTTATGGGAATGGGCATTTAATTTTATAAATAAAGAGAAACTGAAAACAGGGGTTGGTCTTAAAATTTCTATAGCCCCAACCAATCACTAAAATTCTACCTCCAACATAACTTGGTTGAATAGACATTTTAGGGACCCTCTACTCCTCTACTGACTCCTCACTGTGGGATCCATATCTTTGGGTGAGGGTGAGGCTTGAGGAGTAAAGAGTTGAATTGTAACCTTGCTCTAGAACTAATTAATAAAATAAATCAACAACATTTTTCATCACATTTAGCTTAATAGCAAGTTCTTGAATTATGCTTTCTTGATGGCTCAAAGTCTCACATGAAATATCATTTCCCTTTTTCAAGAAGCATTTGCTTTCATGCAAATATTGTAATCTCTTTTGCAACAAGTTTAGCTTAATTTTCTTGTAATTGGACATTCTCTACTTTAGAAAGCTCCATTTCATGTTTAATGTTCATCATATTTATGGATGGTTGATGAATCTCATTTCCTTCATGTTGCAAAGCTAAATGCATGTTGGTTTAACTTTCAAGTCTTTTTAACATCTGGTTTATATTTAGATCACTAATTGTTTCCTTGTGAACAAGATAGCTTCATGTGCTTTGATTCATAAATTCGTTTATCTTGAAAGCATTTTTGATATCTTGTGCTAACAGTCTTTTGTTTCCATTTCAGGATTATTGTGTTCTCATCTCTTTGAGCATTTCTTTTACTTTTGAGCATGTTATTTGTAAAGGCACTGGTTAAATGGTTTGTCTTTATTCTTTCAAAATTGCTCATAAATGCTCATAAATCTTTAAAAGTAATCCATTTTCACTCTAATATTCTCCTCGAAACTCAAATCTTTAACTTAGTTTTCCTTTAGGGACCACCACCCTTAGCTGACCTACGAGAGATCTAAAACGAAGAGAGTCGCGATAAGTGTGACAGCCCTTTTTCTGAGATCCTTGTCACCAACCACATCTTGTGCGGTTGAAGGCTTTTTCCACTGACTTGTAGGTAGGTGTAGCTGGCAAGGAGAAGCGACCAACAGGTCGCATCTCTCTAGGGCCTCTCGCCCCCTTCTGTAATATCCCAAATGGGATATTTTAACTAAAAATGCAGAAATAGACTTTAGCAACAAAATAAATGGAAATAAACACACAGCCGGCAATATAACACAATGGATGTCGATAAAATCACTGAGCCATTTTATTAATCCATGGTAAAAAGTACATCAACATAAAGGAACAACGGAACCTGAGCTTGCCAAATAAGCGGAGCAAAACCCAGAAAGATCTCTGGTCCAACTGATGAATGACACTGGCAATGATGTAGATGGCTCGGCAAGAAGGCTGCTGCAAATTGGCTACGGCAAAAGCTGTCACTGAACCCACTGAAGCACCTGTTGAAGATCTGAATGATCCTCACTCCAATATCCCTGAAGCTCTGCAAAACTTCTTAATGAAGTCTCCTCAAGGAGAGCTGGGTTTTCGTCTAACACTCACAAATCACCCGAGGGTTTCCGTCCTGGGGCTACGGCTGAAGTAGAGAACCACGTCTCACACCTCTCATACAATAAAATAACATGATCCCAAGATATCCCTCAATGGCCTCCTCCCTTTCTTTTGATAGATCTCTTGGAGCCTTCTAGAGCATTATTTTTATTATATTTTTATTCATGGAGCACTTTTCCCTCTTATTAAAATATTCCTTTTTAATGCAGAAAAGAATAAATCGGCTACCACGTCTCCTCTGGTCACTAAAACTCATTTCCAACTGTCCCATCATTGAGGTATCCTTGTCCTGGTTCCAATGAGCTATTACACTAAGGTGTTCTGTCATGTATTCTTCCCGGAATGCCACCGTGAGCGTAATTAGCTGAGTTAAGCCCATAAATAACTCATATTTCCGAAAGTTGTTGGAATGCACTAGAACGAAAGCCAAACTACTCGGATGATGGAATATATCAAGCGAATGCCACCCGACCACATAGAAACTCCTCAAAACTCCTCCAAAAAGCCACTGGGCCCGCTGATGACACCAATCTGTACCTGTGACCGGTCTGCTCCTAACTCTGGAAGTCCATCCTAGCCCTGTCATAGGTGACACCAAAAAAGGGAATATTACAGACCTTCCGCCCCAAGATTGCTTGCCCTCAAGCAATTGAAATATGTGGGCCACTCTCTTGGCCCGCCGCAACTGAGACCTAATTCCCGGATCCCATACAAACCTCTGGGTGCTGTTGTGCACCTGTGTCAAACCACTAGGAATAGACCCCTCAATGCCGGGATCCCAAACTGATCTCTCACTGTACCAGTCAACAAACAATCCTCCTGGATCCCCACGCCACGATGGCCAATCATTGCCCAAGTCTCACGGCTCGGATTGAGCACTACCTCTGGCTATAACTGATGCTCTAAGAGGTGAAGACCACCAACAAGCATCAAGGCTCTCTGGATCCCACTGTGTTGTACCTCTAATTGTATAAGTTGCCCCACCAACTGCGTACCAACTCATCACCTCTCTCCAATCCAAGTCCTGACTCAATCCCATGCTAATCCTGCTCTCCTGAAATCGGGATGGAGTGCTGAAGAAACGACGACCTGTGCCCCACTGCCAGTTGGAATCTGTAAAATCGGCTATGTCTAAGGGCCCCTGCTCTGCTATGCTCCCTACGAATAAAATTGTACCATTAAAAGGGTACAAGCTCATGATCGCCTGCCAATCTATCCTGGAAGAAGAATCCAATGTAGTGTTGACTGCATACGGAATATGCCCAGAGAACTGTCACCAGCTCATAATCAACTCATCCTGCTCTGTCCTGTCTGCCAACGAAAGCTGCTTGTAGAAGAAAGCCCCTCTCTCTATAATGGGCCAAAGTGGGCAAGATATGCTGTAAGCCCCATCTATGTATTCCTGGAGAGTGCTACTCCCTGAGGGTACCGCAACTCTGCTGACTGCATATGCACCTATCTGCACCTCATCAATGTGTCGGCCCACAGATGGATGCTCCACCATCTCCAACAGCTCTTCCCACTCCTGATCAGGAATGTCATGCTCCTGCTGTCTACTAGCCCCCTGTAGAACCATCCCATCAACCTCCAACACCTCCAGAGGATATGGATCTGCAACTGTTGTCACCGTACTCGATGTCTGTGCATTTGACTGCTTGACCTCAATCGTTGACCCCAAGGTTAGCCGCATATCCATCATAGACTCAATATGAGCCCCCATCTGGCTCTCCCCCAAAGGACTATCATGCATGATGTGCATAGTCTCCTCCTCTACTAACTCATGCTCCATCATATGCTGCTCCGGCTGAATCGTCACAAGTGACTCATCACCCTGAGTATCTCCTATAGAGTCCCCTGACCGCTCACCCTGCACACTAGAATACAGCTCTGGCCTACTGTCATCAACTCCGCATGACTGCTCTCGCTCCCCAAAAGCATCCGTATCTGATCCCATGGACCCACCTAAAGGAGAGTCCTCATCCTGGCATACAAAAGGAATGCCCTTCTGTTCTACCTCTGCCGCACCATCTGCATCACTCAAGCATGAATGATCAGGCCCCCAAGGTTCTTTGCAGATGAAGCAAAGTCCCTTCCTCCACAGCTCATTTTTGCTCCCCGATCCACCAACTGAAGCAACTCCTCCCTGGTCAACTGTCTTCTAAATAGCCCAATATTCTGCTCACCTAGCCCTTGGGCTATCTCATAAGCAGCGGGTGAGACCAACTGCTCTCTCCTCCAAATGCTCAACAACCTAGTCTGCAGCTCTCGGCAAATGGTCTCATGGTCTCTCATACATGACGACAAGATGGACTGCATGTGTGCTATGACAGTGTCAGGATGATGTCTCCTAATGCTAAAGAAGCATTGGAACATCTGCAGAATCAAGTTATCACACTCAGGGTCAAACATGATGACATACGTCTCAAATGTGGCCATACTCCATAGAATCTCAAGCTTCTTCCCAAAGGTAGAGCCTAAACTGTTGTCCAAATCCTGAAAAGTCTTTACAATCAACCTTATAATCCTTCTCATAACATCATCATTGTATGGAGCTATAGGTGAGGTTAATTTCATGATGTTACTGAGGCAAGCTGCAACTGGAAGTGTGACCCCTTCACAAGGTTCCTCCAAGTATTTGGGTTGTATAAGAGCAAGCATAGCAGGCTTTAGAGCCCAAATCAGTTTCTTCCCTTCTGCTTGGTTTATTGTGGACAGGAGTTCATTAAACTCTTCTAGTTTGGATAAAACTCTCCATGACATCTTCATGTGTTTCAGATTTGTCCCAAGCGCAAAAATTTTGTGACCAATCCCCAATGTTCCCTGCAGATCTTTTGGCTGTCCTTTCTAAAGGATGGCAGAAATCCCCCTTGAAAGAGGTTTGCTATTCTGCTTAGTTTTTGGGTGTGTGTCATGGTTTAAGAGATTAATTTCTGTGTTCAATCTTCTCAATTTATTTAGGAGTTCCTCCATCACGGAATGTTTGCACGAGAACATTATTTTCTGGGTTTGCTACATTTCCCAGTGAAGTGCTTTAGCAAACAGATTGCTTGCACAATGTTGCACATGCAATTCTGAGTTGTTTCAACTCAGTATTGCACTCCTGATCTGTTGCAACTCAGTATTACATCTGTAATGAAGCAAAGAACACTTCCTCCCATTCGTGCATTACATGCACATAACAAAATATAATGTTGGTATATGAAAATAAATGACAAGTCCAAGATTAAACCCAAAATTGCATATCACAACTTAACAAGATGGTTCAAAGAGAAAAGTGTACCAGTACTGTGATTTTGTGAGAGAACCTGATTTGGAAGTGCTGCAATTGTCACTGTGTATTAGCTTACTACTGTAATCTACATAATTATTGTGATTGGAACGGATATATATATATTTTTATCACTTGCTGGCTCTAGGACAAATTATGTTCACAAATTTTCACTCGCATTCTACCAACCGCTGTACCAAAATCATTTACGCAGCATTATGTTCGCCTCTCCCCCACCCGTAGAGATTCTACAATGGACAGGCCTGAGACTGTGGGCCGCTTGGCTTAACTAGGCTGCACGTAGGGTCAGCGCTCCATACATCGGTTACTGAATCAAATTTTATCCCGCTGTAATAATTCTCGGCCTTTTCAAAATATGTAATTATTAAAGATTGGACCCTTGGCAAACTTCACGGAAAAATAAAATCTCTGCGATAGTCTTGCTTGATAACCCACGAAGGAACCCGTCCGGCTCGGAGTAATCCCTGTCATAATCCTCAACGTGCAATCGATGGTTCGAAGCTTCCATGAGGATCAAGCCTCAGTCTATGATTGCTCAATCAATACGAGGTGGATACATCGAGCTAATTTTCGTGCATGTTGAACAAGGAACGGTGCCACGATTTTTGCCAATCAAAATATACATTGGATTCTTACTGCCGCCTTGAATTTCCTCTCGCCCTGACCGTGTCTCCAGGGAATTTCGCCGCCAAGATTCAGGATGAGGTTTGGGCGGAGCACATTGGCTCGTTGATGCCATGAGGGTAATGGAATACCAGCAACGTTATCACGCAGAGTGATAGCCTCTAACACCGTCAAGCAAATCGACGAAATATTGTTCTCATACCAATAACCTTCATTGCAATCGATTCGCTCAAAATGTTTCTCAGTCGAGTCTACACATACACGTTTCTCCAACAATTTGGCCCGTTCTAGCAATTTACATCGGGTCTGTGATTCCCGTGTTATTGCAGTTGGTTCTTCCAAATTTTGAGGGCCACAAACCCGACAACTTCATAAACCCGGACTTCAACAAAAATATATTCGAGCCCCCATTAAACCATGTCTAACTCTCGGTGTAGTGCCAAACTCCTCAATGCATCTGACCCTGGCAAATAATATGTCGTTTGACCTGTCAACAAATGTGTAAGCCCCGCAACATAATTCCCTCGGCTCCTTAAGGCTATCAGACGACTCTTGCAAGTGATTGGTTGCAATAAAGGATTGTCGTTGATTAAGTTACACTTGATTCTTTGCCAATGCCAATACCTTGGAGATAATTTGGCTTGGAATTAAATCACAGGCTTAATCAATTATTTCGACTTTCATGGCCCCACCTTTGTAGAGTGGTCCGCATAGTTCCTCTTTAGATTGAGCAATTAGAGAATTCGACTGTAATATCCATAAAATTTACGATCCCGTCAACAAACCACTTCCACTTTTTGGTTTAGGGCCGCTTAGAGAATCTGTTTTACGCCTCTTGCTATTTTAATAGCATCCCCTTTGTAAGTTTTGTAAATTTGATAAAATTCTCAATAATGAGCTTGATAAACCCTCGATCTCCTTCTGCAGTCAAACCCTTGAACTCGGCTTTTCCAGATCAATCCCACGGCTAAGCCAAGATCACGACTCTGATACCACTGTAATATCCCAAATGGGATATTTTAGCTAAAAATGCAGGAATAGACTTGAGCAGCAAAATAAATGGAAATAAACACACAGCTGCCAATATAACACAATGGATGCCGATAAAATCATTGAGCCATTTTATTAATCCATGGTAAAAAGTACATCAACATAAAGGAACAGTGGAACTTGAGCTTGCTAAGCAAGCGGAGCAAAACCCAGAAAGATCTTTGGCCCAACTGATGAATGACACTGGCAATGATATAGATGGCTCGGCAAGAAGACTGCTGCAAATCGGCTACGGCAAAAGTTGTCACTGAACCCACTGAAGCATCTGTCGAAGATCTGAATGATCCTCACTCCAATATCCCTGAAGCTCTGCGAAGCTTCTGAATAAATTCTCCTCAAGGAGAGTTGGGTTTTCGTCCAACACTCACAAATCACCCGAGGGTTTCCGTCCTGGGGCTACGGCTGAAGTAGAGAACCACGTCTTACACCTCTCATACAATAAAATAACATGATCCCAAGATATCCCTCAATGGCCTCCTCCCTTTCTTTTATAGATCTCTTGGAGCCTTCTAGAGCATTATTTTATTATTATTTTATTCATGGAGCACTTTTCCCTCTTATTAAAATATTCCTTTTTAATGCAGAAAAGAGTAAATCGGCTACCACGTCTCCTCCGGTCACTGAAACTCATTTCCAACTGTCCCATCATGGAGGTATCCTCGTCCCAGTTCTAATGAGCTATTACACTAAGGTGTTTTGTCATGTATTCCTCCCGGAATGCCACCATGAGCGTAATTAGCTGAGTTAAGCTCATAAATAACTCATATTTCCGAAAGTTGTCAAAATGCACTGGAACGAAAGCCAAACTATTCGGATGATGGAATATATCAAGTGAATGCCACCCGACCACATAGAAACTCCTCAAAACTCCTCCAAAAATCCCCTAGGCCCGCTGATGACACCAACCTGTACCTGTGACCAGTCTGCTCCTAACTCTGGAAGTCCATCCTAGCCCTGTCATAAGTGACACCAAAAAAGGAAATATTACACCTTCCTTAGCCTAGCGGTAACCTTTCCAAGGCTTGTTGTGAGGCCATTTAGGCCTCTAGACCTTAGCTGCAGGCCTATCTAGGCCGTTAGCCCTAGCCGTAGGCGTAAGAGGCATGTTTCCCATCTAGGCCTTTAGCCCTAGCCGCAAGCCTAAGAGGCTTGTGTTGGAAATACTGAGTGGGCGGTGAATCAGTATTTCTTTTCAATTGTTATTTTTACCAGTTAGATCACTTATATTTAGAACACAAAATGAACAATAATAATAAATGCTTCTATTATTTTCTTCTTTACAATAAATCAAGTACAATATATGTAGGGCTCCAACCCTAGATGAAGACACCAATCTTCAATCTCCTAGGCTCCAACCTGTATTTTCCAAGCACCGACTTGGACTTCCAAGGATCCAACCTTGTCAATTCTGAGGCACCAACCTCAAGGGCCCCAACCCTCTATCTGGTATAGGCTCCAACCTGGTCTCTTGAGGACTCCTATCCTCTAGGGCTCCAACCCGATCTTCCAAGGCACCAACCTTGTCTCTATGAGGCTCCAACCTCCTGCTGCATTTCGTCAACTTATATTTGATTATACTTACGGCTCCCAATGTCTTCTTCAACAAGCCCTGACAATCTTCAACTTACTCTTCGTTGTGATCTACACATCACATCATCAATGACAACCTTTTCTTCGTAGAAGGTGTCACCGCTGCTCTTCATCATACCCAACCAAAGATCTCTAAGCTCACCTCCTGATGGCTGCATCAATGCATCATGGTCTCCAATAGGCTTCAATAGTTCTGCGCATGATGTTCTTCAACAAGCTACTTTACCAAGACTTCAAGGATCCTATAATAATTCTTTGGTGATGTGTCAAACAAAGCACAAACTATCTTCAATAGTTTATCCCAATATACTCTCAAGAGTATTCAATAATTTGCTACAAGAATAAACAATCTTAAAGATTACACAAGTGCGTGAAAACCTGAGATTTAATTTTTTCTGCTCGAAGTTATTTCCACAGATCAGGATATAGATGCCAGCAAGTTTGAACCTGAGGTAGGGTGTGTTCTCCAGCAAGTGATTCGATCTTCAAAAGGAATATATATCAATATTTATAGTCACAGGTTCGATCTACATATATGACCCAATCACTGGATTAACCAAAACATTTTCCTTTCGGCTTTTTGTTCACTTTTGTGCCTATTTTCCCTTTTTATAGGTGATCTTCACTGAATTGCAGAACTCAACTCTTCAAAGGAGATCAGAAACATAAATTTTCGTTGACATGGCTACACGTTGTTTATTTGGTGGAGCCCCGAGATATCTGTGATAACGTCTGAGTTATTCGCGCACAAATTTATAATAGTTTTGTTTACTAGTCTGACTTATGGAGGGTTGTTCTCACTGTTCCGAGTTATTCACCCACAAATTTACAACAGTTGTGCTCACCGCCCAAACGATATATTAATCTCTTGTTTCGGGCTTCAATAGAAGATTGTTCTTAACTTCAAATGTGCGACCTGTCTCCTCCGTCAGTTTAATATAGGGCAAAATCAGTGAATTCCAGCTGCGATCTTTACTGGTTTGATTCATGTACAGGTCCGAGTCTTTGTATCAAAATCCTGTAGCTATTTCTGTGCCCATGCTTGTTGTCTTCCTCCACTGATCCAAGATCTGTAATTTATCTGCATTTTTTTTCTTTCTTAGCTCATGCGTTGAACCTTAATTTATAATTTTTTCATTCTTTCTTAGCTTATGCGTTGAATCTTAATTTATATGTATAGTCGTGGTGAGCGGACGTGGCAGATGGCTTCAAAGAGCCGACTTGCAACCGACATCTTCTATGACGTGGAGTGGTAATATATGGCATAGATTCGAGTGGACAGGTAAATAGTGGACTTATGGTGAAGTCGTTCTTCATTTCCAGCGATAGGGCCGACTTACGATGATTCCCACTTAGCGTAATGTTCAACATCTTTATTTTAGCCGACGTGTACAATGTTTGGAGAGTCGATTATCATGTTTTAGTAGCCAACATATCTTTAGAATATTATTGAAAAAATATTTGTCTGCCATGTGATGTATGCATTACATATAAGACCTTGTCTGCCATGCAAGAGTTGTATCCCATGAGTGATGTATTATACTATGCTGCTAGCATTATGTCTGCCATGTATGGTCAAAGGGAACATGTATTCCATGTTTGTCATCTATTAATCGACGTTAGTTCATCCTTAGGAATCTTTACGTTGTTTCAAAACATTTTTGGAGCCAAGGATTATGTTTATTAAATATGTATGGTAGTGTGTAATGTAAGATAGTGTATCGTAGCCTAAGGTAATGTATGGTAGTGTAAATGTATGTTTATGGTTTAGGGATTTTATAGTATAGGGCTTTTAAGGTTTCATGTGTTTTAGGATCTTGGGTTTGCGCAACAACAAAGGTATTAGCATAGATCTAGGGTTTCCATCATCTTCAACAATGACATCATTTTATTGACATCATCAATTGCATCAAGAGTTATCTTGACATCTTCGTAGATTAACACAATTATTGATGGTAACCTAGTCAACCAAGGGTTATGGCATCATCATCTGGAACCAGACATCTCAAGAATATTGACATCTTAGTCAACACCATATTGACATCAATGACAACCTTGATTAACAGCCTGTTGCCCATCTAGGCCTTTAGCCCTAGCAGCAAGCCTAAGAGGCTTGTTGCCCCCTCTCTCTAGCCTTTCCCTTGCCCTCTTTTGCCCTCTTTACCTCTGTGCATGATTTGTCAAATTCTGGGTTGATCTATTGGTGTGTTTTGCAGAGATTTGGAGTTGAATTTTTGTATTTGCAAGTACTCCAAAACTTGAAAAATTTTGGCAACTGGGAAAGTTTCTTCTAAGCCTAAGTCCATTGGTTTGCTATCTCTAAACCCTCTACATATCTTTGTTTTTCTACAACAGTCTCATCTCTTCCCAACAGTCATAACAAACACATCGAAGTGGCATAAAATTGATTGATAAACTATCTAATACATTGACAAGTCACTTAAGCATTTTTGGCATCGATCATTTGACATAGATCTACAAGTTTTGGTGACTGCCATCCCTGCATAATAGGTCTGATATAGCAGTGGAAATTGCACCATAAGAAGGCTAAAGTATTTAAAATCTCGTGTTGGAAAAATTGGTTTGACATTTGGGTTTCGATTGCTCATATGTAGCAAGCATATGCATCCCATTTGTCACCTAAAAGAGCTATAAAACTTAAGTAATCTATTGTTGCCATAAAGGTTATTAATTTGCTCATTCGAAACATGGGATCACAAGTAAGAAATTTCATGGTTTTATGCTCTATCAATAATAATTGTTCCTTATTTCATGGTTTCATGTGCTATAAAGTTGCTAGCATTGGTTATTTGGAATCTAACATTGTGTTTCCTTGTGAGTTCATGATCTATAACGCCATAAAGTTCGCATCTAATAAGCTCCCTCTCTAAAAGCACCTTAAATCTCAAGTGGTATCTTGTTGAATAGTTTAAGTTACATCAATTGTCATTCTAAAATCTGATAGTCTCTAATCTAATTGGCATTGGAGTAACATGAGTAACATGACTAATTACTTCTAAAACATGTAGAGTACATTTGAAACAATACCTCCAGCGTTGTGACTTCCGATAAATAGGACATTCTGAAAAGCAAAAGAAACTAGAAAAATCCAATATTAGAGAAGTGTGACTCCCTTGCCTGCATCAATGTTGTAGACTAAACTATATACAATATCTGTTTTGAGAAACGTGAGAGATTCAAAGAAACATGTAATTATAAAAGAAAACAAAGAAAAGAAATTAGGGTTAATGACTCTATTTAAATTATATAACATCCATATTTCTGAATTGCCACTAGGTTTAAAATACATGGATGCAAAAGCATACTTCAGAAGAATCCAAACTGGAAGCTGAGTAGAAATATTCATGTGCTGCCTCTATAACAAGTATTTCTGCTTTCTCCGGTGCTAAGCCCATACTTGCTGTCCCTTTTAAATAATTCCATGCCAAAGAAAATTTTCCAGCATTCAGTAACCCTCGACAAAACTCTGACAGCATATATTCCAAGTCTAGAAAGGGGAAAGCTTTTTCCCGAAAACATTGCATATCATGCCACAAGGTTGCCCATTCATTATCTGATTTCTCTGGTTGACAGCGCCCAAACTTGGAAAGAACTAAATGAAGTAACTGTTTTACTTCCTTTTGGTCCTCATGGGCTTTAAGAAAAAAGACAGTTGGTTTTGGCACCTGGATAAGATAGACATGAAAGCATCAGAACCACAAGCTGCAAGTCTTGACCAGCACATAGCCATGTTAACTTTGAGATATTCCAGGGCATATGTGCAGCTTTATTGTATTTACAAGCAAAACCTGTTCTATGATCAGCAGACTTCACACTAGGTACAAAGAGCTAAACAGAAGATGTTCGTAAGCTCTATAAATTAAGCAGAAAAACTAAACTAAATATAACGATTCAATATCATATAAATGGAAGATGGAAAATCTATAACCAGATAACACGGCACAGGCACACATAGTCCATAATTGTGTGGAATAGTTTTGTAGTTTGAATCTTTTCTAATGAATGCATATTCTGTGAATACCATTAGCTATCAGCAGAATCTTATTTGTATGAAACATCAATATGTCGATAGCTTCTTAAATATTTTAGAATTTCCAAAATGCCCCAAAATCTCAGGTAATGTCACAAACTAGCAACAACACATTTACTGTGATATCAAAAGCAACTTTCAAGTGAGCTGACGCTTCAAATATTCATCAAATTCGACATATGTGAGCTAGATGTTATACTTATTGATTCATAGAAAGAAAATCAACTTGTATTGATCTCCACAAATAAACAAATTACGTCAATGGGATTTCAAAGTAAAGAAGCCTAAAATGGCACTGTAGGAGTGCTTGAGGTATCTCCAACATCTACAATCTAGATTTATAAAAGGACCAAAACAGATTATGTAGAGAAAACAATTATCAATATTACAGTGAGTTTTGGAAAATAACATGCTTTAAACATTGAAGTCGAATAAAAATAGTGCTGAAAAGTCTAATACTGTATATCTCATAGCTATAAAATAGTTTAAAATGTTAAATTTTAAATACGAGTAAGGATTTATATATACCTCAACAATTTTTATTTCCAGAAAATTATAAGTCAAATTCTGAATTGCTATAAAAATATAATCGCTGGTATTTAATTTCTGAAATCGATCCCTTCCTCTTTAGACTTCAGACTATCCGGGACTAACTGATTGCCATGGGTACAACTCTGGATGAAAGGATCTTGCTGAGGACTGCCCTGAATGCAGTCACCGATGAAAGGGAAACGTTTGTCCAAAGCATTTTGGGCAGGGCAGCGTTACCATCCTAGGTGGACATGTGAGCAATCCTCCGTCAGGAGGAATGGAGTGTAAAAACTCTGGTAAACTTGATAAATATATATTATTAATGATGAAAGATGAGAGATGATTACAATGAGGGATCGCCTAGGCTTTAAATATAGCCTCAAGGTGTCCCTTGGCGAAGAGGCATGATCTTTGATCATGCCTTTTCAGTTAATAACCTAAGATAACTAAATCTAATTAATAAATAATAAAATATACATAACATTGCCCCTCTCTTAAAGATGCTTTGTCCTCAAAGCATATGTAATCGATGGACAACGTTGACGAATGTCTGGTTTTCGCGAGCGGCGAGCTCTTGCTTCCCATATTTTAAAAAGGCCGTGGAGCATATTCTCGAGTTCAATCTATTGTTGATCTGGATAGTGAAAATATCTGATATCGACAGGGTCGGATCCTGTCTTGAATTTTGGCGACTCTTTGTGGCTCCCTTTTGAAAATAACATTTCTAACTGCTGACATTGTACTGTAGATGTTGGCGCTCCTATTTGAGTCATCTTCGTCATCAGAGAGGAAGATACGACTTGATTTTTTGGGGCTTGGAATCCATACAACTTGTATTTCTGGCCTTTCCACTTAAAACTTATAAACTGCTTCTGATGGTTGGCAGAATAAGTACCTAGAGTTCGTAGCCATTGAATTCCTAAGACCACATCTACTCCTCGTAATGGAACGGTGTAGAACGGCGATTCTAAATGAAAGTCTTTAATCTGCAATTTGACTTTATGGCATTTTCCTACTTGTTCAATCTTCTTACCATCGGCCACCATTACCTTCATATTAGGTATGGGAAAAGCAAAGAGGTTGAGTCTTTTGGCCATGGTTGAATCTAGAAAATTGTGCGTGCTGCCTGTGTCTATTAGAACCATTACATTGTTTTTCTTAATATGTCCTCTTAACCTTAGGGTTTGAGGTTGTAATACGCCTGTCATAGCTGATAATGACACTTGTGGGATAATTTCGCCATCCACTTCTGGAGAGAACTCTAAGTTGTCTTCTAATCCTTCTATACATGAATCAGTACTGTTAGCATCGTTAGTTGCTTCACAACTGTATAGATTCTTCACTTTTCCATTAGCACATCTGTGCTTAGGGTCCCAGTTTTCACCGCATCGTTTGCACTTGCCCTCTCGCATTCTTTGTTTTTCCAAACTAGATTTTTCTTCTTCACGAAGATGGACAGGGACATATTTTGTGTCATCTACATTTTCAGATTGAGGAAACCGTCGTCTCGAATATACTTTTTCTGGTTTTGATAATCTTTCAAATTTCTTTTCAGCAGCTTTTGCTTTTTGCCTTGCTACTTCTACGGACGTAATTTCATGTAGTTCGAGCTCTTCTTGTATGTGGATTTTAAGTCCCGAGATGTAAGACTGGATTAGACGAGATTCCGACAATCCGGGTACTCGTGTTGCCAAGGTCTCCCATTCTCGCGTGTACTCATCCACATCTCCTTTTTGGCGTAATTTGATAAACGTTGAAAAGAACTTTTATTCTTTTATGCCTTGAAACCTTTTGAAGAACGCATCCTTAAATTTCCTCCAACTGATAGCGAGCGTCGTCTTTTTCCACCACATATACCAATTATATGCTTCTCCTTCCATTTTCATGGAAGCATGTTTAATTTTTTCATCATCACTAGTAATGTCATAAATCTCAAAATATTCTTCCGCTTTATTAAGCCATGCAACGTATTCTTTTCATTACCATCAAATTTGGGTAGGTCGATCTTGGCTTTGCGCTGATATGCTAATGGTGGAACAAGAAGGGGATATTGATTAGCGAATGCATTCCAGAGCTGCTTGTTTTGAAAATCTGCATTACTATCTTCTTGATGATGTGGGGAATCGGTTTTTTCCTGATGCTCTTCTGAGTTCCCTGAATCTGCGGAATTGTTTTGTTGATTTGGTTCCCTGTTAGGAGATGTTGGGAATTGTGTCTGACTTAACTTATCTATCTTATCATTTAGCTTATTGAAGAGTTCTGTCATATTGTTCATTGCTTCTGTGGTCTCGTGATGATTTAGCCACATTTGTCTTTCTATGCGATTTGTCGTATCTTGGATTTTTTTGATGTCGTTGGAGTGCCCTGAAACTGTACCTTCCAGATTGACTAATCTTTTTCCGAATTCTTTGGAATTGTTATTGATTTGTTTCTCAAGATCTCCCAATTTCTTCTGGAATTCCGCCATCGACATTGACGAAGACATCGAGCGTGTATGAGGTGGGGAATATCTTTCTGCCAGTTTCTCCTCTTTTTTTCTTTAAAATTAATTAATTAATATTTAATTAATTAATTAATTTTTTTTTTGAATTAATTAATTAATTAATAATAATTTTTTTTTTTTAAACTATAATTTTTAATTAAAAATTATATAATATATATAATTTAATTATATAATTGTTATATATATAATTTATTAAATGAAAATTATATATATAAATGAATTATATAATTATAATATATATATATATATATATATATATATATATATATATATCAATTAATTATATAATATATTTTATATAATTAAAAAAAATATAGTTCCGAACCGGCACACCGTTTAGAATTATAACAATCGTTTTTTTCTGATGTCACCAACCGGCCTGTTTCACGATTTAGAAAAAAAAACGTGTCTTTTAGTTTTGCTGACCAAACGTGTTTAGTGGGCAGTGGCCGGCTTTATTTCCGATTTGCAGAATTATACCCGTCCAGATTTAAACCACGCCGTCCAGATTTACACAGCCGTCCAAAATTATGCAGCCGTCCAAAAACTCATTGACTTGTTCAAATCGAATTTTTTAAACAAAACGATGACTAATTTTTTAAACAGATCGAATTTGTCACTGTCACACCACGCTTTTACTGACAGTGGATGCAGCAGAATCGAAGGGGGTGAACCAATTTTTTCGTCTGTTGGCGGGCAGAATGAATGGTTCACGATTTTTTATTTTTTATACCAATGGAGTGCCGGTTCCGTTTGAACAGTCACGCTGTTTAATTTAAACTGTCACACCATATCAAATCGACCTGTATCCTATCGACCACCAATGGAGTAATATACGCACAGGGAGGGAGACTTAACAAACGGTATTATTACTTTCCAATGAATTGTCCCTCGAAATTGTATTCGTTTTATTTTCTAAAATGAATTTCGTTCGGATGCTAGCAATGAAGACGACTTTCAAGAAAATGAAGACGTCTTTCAGAAACAAATTGAACCCTAGGAAAATTCGTGCAAAAATGAAAGGGACAGCCTTCAAAGATTTGCAGGCGGCTTCCAGATTTTCGGTTTGTTCCTCAAAAAAATTGAAAACGGCTTCAAAAACTGTACTTACGGCCAGGATGAAAATGAACCACAAAATACTCACGACCTATGGAAAATGGGCCCTAAATCCCTGCAGCTGCAACTAGGAGATTTGATGACAAATTCAACCTCTGCCAAATGTAAAGATGAAGTCCTCAAAGGCTAGCGGCTTCACCAAAGGAAGGCTTTGGTAAGATTTATGAATTGAAAACCCTTATAAAAAAAATTGACTGGCCACTAAACCCTATCCGTTTGGGCTAGATGAGGGTTTGGCGTTCAGAAATTTCGATTATCCTCTGATTTTGAAAAGGATCTTCCTGCAAGAAAATATATATGCAGCGGATGAATGACTGTTCTTTCTGCGGTTTTCTTCAGTTCACGATCTTGAAAAAATCTGCAATTCTGGAATTCTGTAATCCCTGGGTGATCACACAGATCCCGAAGAGCGATGGCTCTAATACCAATGGAGTGTAAAAACTTGGTAAACTTGATAAATATATATTATTAATGATGAAAGATGAGAGATGATTACAATGAGGGATCGCCTAGGCTTTAAATATAGCCTCAAGGTGTCCCTTGGCGAAGAGGCATGATCTTTGATCATGCCTTTTCAGTTAATAACCTAAGATAACTAAATCTAATTAATAAATAATAAAATATACATAACAAGGAAATCCGAAGATTTACCAAGAGGTGAAGCAGCAGCAGCGGATTCAAAGTAAAGAAAGAGGAGGAGGAGGATGCAGCCCTTGCATCAAACGGGTAGAGGCAGGAAGGGAAGAAGAAGAGGAACCTATCCAAGGTCCGGTGCTTTAATTGTGGTGAACTTGGACGCTTCGCCAACAATTGTCCTAAGAAGAAGGACAATGGATCTTCTGAATCCAAAGCAACAACAACAAAAGGGGACGATGGTAGTGACGATGATGTAGCCATGACTGCTCATCAACCACGGAAGTGGGGCGATCTTGATCTATAGAGCAACTACAGATGGGAGGCAGGATCCTTGAGGTGCCCAAACTCTTGGATCATAAACAAGCTACGGGAGCCTTAAGACAGTAACGAGATGAGTGGAGCAGTGGGCGCAGAAGATCACAGTGAAACAGAGGGCAGAACTGGGACGCTGTAGATGGGAGCAGCGCAGTGCAAAGGCAGCAGCAGCGTAGGAGCAACAGCGCAGAGGCTGATGGGACTTCAGCAGCACAAAGGGAGCAGTTCTTATGTAGTGACGAGCAACAGCAGCGTAGTGGCTTTAGCGAGACAGCGCAGCGTAGCATCCAAGGGAGCTTCAGTGATGAGTTGCAGCCCAATTGACTTGTTTGTCAATGATTGGACAGGGGCCCTTCAGTTGCTTACTTCTCAGCAACTGAGTTGCAATGTATCAGTTAGCAGTGCCAGTGTTATGGGCAGCATGATGCAGCGATTTGTGAGGGAGTTGCAGTACGAATGTAGCAGTGTCAGTGGCAGTGATATGGGCAACATGATGCAGCAATTTGTGAGGGAGTTGCAGTACGAATGTAGCAGTGTCAGTGGCAGTGATATGGGCAGCAGTACAGAAAGCAGCAGCGCAGTGGATGGAGGGCAGCAGGCCAAGCATCAACAACGCAGAGACCGATACCGAGATCAGGCAATACTTCGATGTGGATGTATTGCTAGAGCACACTCCTCGCTAAGAGGGAGTGTTGAGATTTTGGTGTAGCATCAGGTGTGCTCTAGCTCCGAAACTTTGGGGAGGGGCTAAGACACACGAGATTTCCAAAACCCAGAAAGCGTTTGGAGAAATTTCATTTGGTGTTGAAGTTATTCTAATAATTATTTTTTTTTTAATAAGGACCCTAAGTCTAACTTAGGAAATTAGAAAAATTAAATTGAATTAATTAAACACATGTGATGAAATCTTCTAAGTGACGTGGATCAAGCAGTCTTTTAATCTGAGCTGTCGATTAGAGATTAGATCATAGCCATTGGTTTTCCAACGAGAAAAGTATAAGAGAAAGGCTTGAGGTCAATTGGAGACACACACACACATTGGCAGAGAACTGAAGCTAAGTCAAATTTATTGGGTGGGGTTTGCTGAGAAATTTGAAGCGAGTTTGCAATGCCATGAGGGGCAGAGATCGGCAAGGGATGAACTGATCCAAGGCAGAGAATACCGCAGCAGAGAGGCAGTGAGTAGCCGTCAGCGTAGAGCCAGCCAAAAGGACGCAGTTCAGCCAACACCACACAGAGTACTATGCAAATGCTGCGTAAGGCTAGCCAAGGTGATGCAGACCAAGCCAGCGTAGCGCAACACCCGCCAGGGTGATGCAGGCCCAACTGGGGCAGCGCAGAGGCAGCGCAACACCAATCAGGGTGACACAGTGGGGACATTGGCCAGTGAGGGCTGACGCAGGGGTTGCAGAGGCGTTGAGGGTTCCAGTGGGCCAGAAAGTGCTCGTGATCTGTAAATCCCGTTTAAGGGTGTGATACAACAATATTTTTTGTCTTTAAGTGAAAGGTACTAATTGCCGTGCAATTTTTCTATAGGGCAAACCATTTCTGGTGCCAAAAATGTTGTATTCAGATTCTACATAATAATAAAATCCTCTAGAGTTGTTGCACTGGTTTTCCCACATTGGGTTTCTCCAGGGACATTTGTTCGGAAAATCGTGTGTAATCTTGTCAAATGTATGTGTTGTTCAGTAGATGATCTGGAGAAGTGTAGGCCGCAGTTTGTATTTGCTTTAATGTTTTTCTTAATACTTCAGTAAAATAACTTGTTACGTTATTCAAACAAGTAGGCGAAGTAGATCTAGACACTACAGTAGGGTTTATGTTTTGAAACTTTCACATTATTTACGATGTTACACAGTAAAGATTGAAATAAATTCCATTGCAGTCTTAACAACATAAAAATATTGTGGAAACAAGAACTGAGCAGGAAAGAAATAAACACACACATATACATTGTTGTTTTTGGAAAATGTCCCCGAAATAACACAATGCGGGAAAACCGGTGTAGTAGTTGAGGGTTGTAATTATTAAGCAGTAGTTTCTGAATACAAATCTTTGGATGCCCAACTAGCAATCCGATATAAAGAATCAACTGGCAAAAACGATAGTGAGATATTCTCACACTAGTACGGGAAGATTTGGTACTGATCTCACTGGAGATGAGCCCTCTGCGCTATCTCTGCACAGCTTTACGTCACACCTACGCAGTTACTGTGTCACTACTGTTGGGACTGCGTCACACTTCCTAGCTAATCTTTCACTAGATGGAAGCTCGATCCTCTGACCTCCTGGTCTCACACCCCGGCTTCTGTTACTAGATCTCAACTGCTCCTCAGAAAATCTTTGAACTCCCTCTGAAGCTTTGTGTTGCCTCTATGTTGCTCTACGTCGCCTAGCGTGGCTCTACGATGCTTCTTCTACACCTCTCTCTGCCTCCTCTGCAATGTATTCACCGGATCTAGAATACTTCCTCCAGCAAGCTATCCCTGCCCTTCACTGCAAGAAATCACTTTGATCTTCCTCCAACCATTGCTGCGCTGCTCTCTTGAGAAATCGATCTCTTGATTTCTTGCTCGATTTGTTTTCCAAATGCCCATCAAGCTCCTTCTTATAATCTCTCATTGACATATCAACGGCCAAGATTAAAACATAATCAAAGGCTAAGATTAACTGGAGTTGATTTGTGTCTTTATCAAGAAGATTCACACCCAGTCTAATTATTACACTTTAATTAATCACATTTCCTAAGTTTATATTTAGTAATACATTAGAAGAAAATAATTATTTTAATTAAATCCTTTCCAAGTGGAATTTGCGAAAATGCTTTCTGGGTATTGTGGAATGCATGTCTCTTAGCCTCTCTGCAAAATCTCAAGGCTAGAGCACATTTGATGCTACAAAAATCAACAAAAAACCCTTAGTTGTTCCACCAGTCTTTCCAAGTTGGCTTTTTCCGGATACTTTTGTCCTAAAATAAGTGTGTCAAATTTTCGTGTGTGCGCTAGAATATTTCTCAGTTTTTGACACTATTATTTTCCACAGTATTATTTGTGAAGGTTGTTAAAATTTCATCTATCACAACAACTGGAAATTATTCTCCTAATTGTTAATTTATTTAACAATTATTTGCAGTTTGTTATGGCAAATACCAAATAATTCATTCAGTGATTTTAAAAAATAAATATTGCGGAAGAAAAATAGCGCTGGAACTGAGAAAATCTAGCACACACATAAAAATGATACCGTTACTTTTCGACAAATGTCCCCAGAAAAACCCAACTTGGGAAAACCGGTGCAGCGAATAAGGGTTTTATTATCATGCAACAGTGACATTCTGAGTACAATATGGATGCCCAAACTAGCAATCCACTACATGAGGAATTGGTCACAAAAATTAAAGAGACAAAATTTGTCTCACCTGGCAGTGATCCATGAGAAAATTTCTGGATCTTAACATACACAAATCCTACTGCAATTATCTTATTTTTATTACCTACTTGTTTTCTTCATTTAACAAGTTATTTACAGAATTATGCAGTAAATTCTAATACAAATACATTGCAGCCTACACCAATATACAAATCAAGAACTGAAAAATAAATGAAGCAATCACACAAAGGACACACTTATTTTCGGAAAATTGTCCCTGGAAAAACCCAATGCAAGAAAACCGGTCTAGTAGATCTGAGGGTTTGTATTATTAAGCAACAGTATTCTAAGTACAACTAGGGTGCCAAAATCCGGCTCACCCAACAAAGAAAGTCCTAAGCAGGAAGATAAATTAGTGAGTTTTACCTCACACTGCAAGTCCTGGCTGATCCATGATCTGAACAGGCAAAACCCCAGCTGCCTCTGCGTTGCCTCTATGCAGTACATGCATAGGCCTGTGTGGGGACTGCTGAAGTCTACGTCACCTCCTCTCTGCATTGATCTCCCTCTCAAAAAATCGAATTTCAGCCTTCTTGGCTCAGAAATCACGATCTCCAGCTAAATCTCAGATTGTCTCTCGGAGGCTCTGCACTGCTCCTGCGTGAGCCCTACATGGGCCTGTGTCACCCTCTCTAGGGACTGTGTGTAGAAATTTTGACCCAACCCTAGTTATCAGTTTCTCCTTCTTACTCCCATGTAGTTAAAAGCCCATTCCCATAAACATACATTCAACAAGTTGGAAATAGTAAATATTTCCAAAAACACAAATTCCGGAATTTTCAAAGTGCTAGAAAATGCAGAAATAAAACTTAGAAAATATTTCAGCCACACACATAGAAAATGACACGCTGATTTTTGGTCAATATGACCCTGGAAAAACCCCCTACAACTCTTAGGGAAAACCAATTCGAAAGCTCTTCTTTATTTTTGAATATTGCTTTTACGGAGAAATGAAAAGTACAGTAAAAATTCCACCAACCAGTATTTTTACTTATCTCGAAAACTGTGCATAAACTCCACCTTGATTTTTGTGCCAAATGAAAACGGAAATTTATAGCAAAAGGTACAGCCTTAAATGCTATATGGACATCACCGAAAAATAGTGTCGAAACCGCTGTATGGTCTCCCTCGAAAACTGTGCCACTTGCTGCCTCGAAAAACGTGTTGTACAGCTGCTATACGGACCTTGTTTTGCGTGCTGCTGAACTGTTGTACGGATTCCAAAAACAATGCTATTTTTTTGTTGTATGGACCTCCATTTCCGTGCCTCCTTAATTGTTGTACGGACCTCGAAATTTGTGCTGCAATAAACATTGTTTTCACCTCCTCGAAATTCGTGCCACTTGCCTTGAACTTCGTGATGCTGCTTGCTGTACGGATTTGCTGAAATGTAGTTGCCTCGGTATACATGCCAAGGTACTGTTCTTCCTCCTTCTCTGCTTAGAAATATCTCCTTGCTTTCTTCTCCTCCTCTCTCAATCTTCTCATGAGAGATTCTATGACCTTTTCTCTTCTTTTCCTCCTCTAACCTAACCCTAAGTGACTTTTGGGGAATCCCTAAATCCAATGGCTGAGATAGCTTTAGATATAGGGATGAGATTAAATGTGCATTTAAATCTCACTTTCTATTTTTTAATTCACCCCACTTTAATAGAGACCAACTTAGCCTTTTAATTCCAAAGTCACTTTTCACTTTCTAATTTCACATTGACTTTAATAAAGTCACTTTAAAATTAGACTTAGTAACTTTATCACTTATAAAGTCACTTTTAAATTAGATTTGACTTTACCACTTATAAAGTCACTTTAAGAGAAAAAATTAAATACATTTGGACACTTTTCCCTAGGCCAAAGATCATAGCCTTAGGGAACCACTTGTCCTCTGGTACCCAAATTTTAACACTCCCTCTTATCGAGGAAAGTGTTCCTCACCACACCCATCTTGTCTCTGAAGTTGACATGCTTGCCCTGTGGTAAGGATTTGGTTAGAAGGTCCGCTACCTGCTCATCTGTGGGAATATACTCAAGCTTCACAGCTCCCTTCTAAACATAGTCTCTGATGAAATGATATTTGATCTCAATATGCTTTGACCTGTCATGAAATACTGGATTCTCCGTGAGTTTAATGCAACTATGATTATCACAGTGAATCACTAAAGGTCTCAACGGTTGGCCAAATAAGCCAAACAACATCTTGTGAAGCCATATGGCCTCACAACTAGCTAGACTGGCTTCCATGTACTTTGCTTCCACTAAACTCAATGCTACTGTCTGCTGTTTTCGGCTAAACCACAACACAACTGCCGAACCCAACCCAAAACAACACCTTGAAGTGCTCTTCCTATCAGAAGCACAACCTGCTTAATCAGAATCAATGTAGCCTGCCAATCTCACTCCATCTCCCTGTCTATAATCCAGACCATAATCAACATCCCCCTTAAATGCTTGTAAAATGTGTTTTGAAGTAGCTGATGCACTCTTTTTGTGTACATCATAGTGCATAGCTGCGGTAGCGCATAAGGCTTTAGGACGACGCGGTGCGACGACGTGATAGATTTCAGCACAAGGGGCTGATGTGACTTCAGTAGTGCAAAGGGAGTCTGATTACGCAGGCAAAGCTGTAGTTGTGCATCATTATTTAGATGCCAACACATAATTGTAGCCTATGGAGCTTCAGTGATGAGGATGCAACCCATCTGACTTGTCTGTCAAAGATTGGGTAGGAGATTCAGTGGTTTCTCTCAACAACTGAAGTTGCAGTCCAGCAGATCAGCAGTGCCAGTGCTATGAGCAGCACAAATGCAACATATTGAGAGGTGTTGAGTCCTATATTACTAGTATAGTCTCTTATTGTTGTTAGTGTAACCCCTTATTGTTATTATTGTACCCTTGTAACCCCCATATTGTTATTATTGTGCCCTTAAATTATTATTGTTACATCGGCTAGCATTACATTGTGGCCCCACTAGGATTACATTGTGGCCACATGGACTCCTATATATAGAAAGGAGTTTTTCTAATTTGAATCATCCAAGAATTTCTCATTTATGTAATGTAAGGGAGGTTGCCCCCTCGAAGTGGCTCATTTATAAGGCGTTGATATCTCTTTTCTTCTCTTTTTGGAGGCTGGTTACTAGCAGAGGAGGCTGTCTGATGGTTGCGATGGCGTTAGCGGAGGTCCTTGGCGACGTGCGGGAATGGCAACATCAGTGTAGAGTTGAGTGGCAGCAGGCCAAGCTTCAGCAGCACAAAACCAGTACTCAAAGTCATGTAATGCATAGTGTGATGTATGGCTAGAGCACACCCTTGATGCTAAGAGGGAGTGTTGAGATTTTGTGTATTTGGGGTAGCATCAGTTGTTCTCTAGCTCCCAAACTTTGTGGAGGGACTATAGTGCACTTGATCTACAAGACCTAGACATAGATTTGGGAAATTTCATATGGTTTAGGAGATATTAAATTAATTAATTATTTTAGGGTATTTCCTAAGTTAAAATTTAGGGAACTTAAATAATTAAAGTGAATTTAATTAAACATGTGATGAAATTGTCTTAAGTCACACGGATCAAACTTTCTTTTAATCTTAGCCATCGATTCAATATTTGATCATGGTCGTTGATTTGTCAACAAGTAAAGTATAAAGGAAAGGCTTGGGGTCATTTGTAAAGACACACAGAGGCAGAGCACTAAAACTAAGCTGAGATTCTAGGGCAGGGTTTGCTAAGAATTCTCAGAAGTGTTTCAGTTGCAGAGAGAGGAATTTAGGCCAAGGGGATGATCTGATCCCGGGGTCTAGAATACACAAGAGGCAGAGATCAGCTCAAAGACAACGCAAAAGAAGGCACCAACACCAGCAGTAAGGACAGTGCAGTCCCTCCAAGGACATCGTGATTTTCAGCAGGAAACCCTCTGAGGTTACGTAGAGACCCTTTAGGGGAAACGTAGTGACTGCATCACCTAATCTGGGGTAACGCAGTCCCTTCTGGAGCAGTGCTGAGGGTTTGGAGGACTTCAAAGGCTGACGCAGAGGCTTTCAGGGGCAGCACTAGGGTTTCTAGGCCCTAATCTTGGCTGAGTTCTGTAAATCCCATTTGAGGGTGTGGATTAGTCATTATTTTGGCCCTAGATCAGCTAGTGAGTTGTAGATCTTGTGTTTTCTTTGTCGGGTTTTTCCAGATCTAGAACCCAGATTTGTGTATTCAAAAATATTCTTAATAATAAGAACCTCCAACAGCCAAAGACCGGTTTTCCCGCATTGGGTTTTTCCGAGGACTATTTGTCCAGAAATAACTATGTCACTTTGTCAATGTGTGCATGTGCTTATTCTAAATCTCGATTGGTAGAGATCTGTTATGTGTTTTGCTTCAATTTTAACTTGAATTTATTCAGTTAATAACTTGTCTAAGTAGGAAGAGCATAACCGGATTAACAGTAATAATTTCTGCAGAAAGTGTAAGATTCATAAATTTCTACATGGTATCAAAGCAATTGCAGATCTAGGAGGGTCACCAGCAGAAGAGACTGAAGGTTCTAGCTGCAAAAAGAAGCCGGAAAAGCAGCAGAAACGCAGATTTGAAGGGACAATGCAGTTTCCAGAGGCATATTCACGCAGAGGGAAGGGTGACGTTGTCCAGCGCTGTGTCCTAGCAAGCCCACGCAATTACTGCGCAAAGGTAGCTCAGAAATAGTGTTGGTTTGGTCTGAAGCCAGCCAGTGTAATTCAGATCTGAATCTGTCAGATCCAGAAAAGCTGCAGAAATTCAGAAGGTGTTGGTGGGGTTAAATTTCTGAAGTTTTTAGAGTTTTAGCCTTAGCACAAGTGACAAAGAGCGGGAGGAGATCAGCTTCTCAGAGAATTTCTTGCCAAAGGAAACTTGCAGTTTGATCAAAGGATCAAAGAAGAAGCTGAATCATAGGTTATTTGGTAGATTTGTTGTTGAGATTTTGTGTATTTGGGGCAGCATCAGTTGTGCTCTAGCTCCCAAACTTTGTGGAGCGACTAGAGTACACTGGATCTACACGAGCCATAAATGGATTTGGGAAATTTCATCTGGTTTAGGATATATTAAATTAATTAATTATTTTAATGTATTTCCTAAGTTAAAACTAAGAAAAATAAAATAATTTAATTTAATTTAATTAAACATGTGATGAAATTATCTTAAGTCACACGGATGAAGCTTTCTTTTAATCTTAGCCATTGGTTAAAGATTTAATCTTGGTCGTTGATTTGTCAACGAGAAAAGTATAAAGGAAAGGCTTGGGGTCATTTGTAAAAAACACATGGAGGCAAAACACTGAAGCTAAGCTGAGATTCTAGGGCGGGGTTGCTAAGAATTCTCAGAAGTGTTTCAATTGCAGAGAGGGGAATTTAGACCAAGGGGATGATCTGATCCCGGGGTCTAGAATACACAAGAAGTAGAGAAGAGATCAGCAAGGACAACGCAGAGAAAGGCAGCAGCGGCAGCAGCAGACGGCAGCAGCAGCAACATTGTCCTTCAGGGGCAGCATTGGGGTTTCTAGGCCTAGATCTGGCTGAGTTCTATAAATCCCGTTTGAGGGTGTGGATCGGTCAGTATTTTTGGTCTTAGATCAGCCAGGAGTTGCAGATCTAGAGTTTTCTCTGTAGGTTTTTCCAGATCTAGAAACCAGAGTTGTGTATTTAGAAATATTCTTAATAATAGAACCCTCCAGCAGCCAGAGACCGGTTTTCCCACATTACGTTTTTCCGGGGACAGTTTGTCCAGAAATAACTGTGTCACTATGTCTATGTGTGCAGATGCTTATTCTAGATCTGAATTGGTAGAGATCTATTATGTGTTTTGTTTTGATGTTAACTTGAATTTATTCAGTTAATAACTTGTATAAGTAGGAGAAGCTTAACCAGATTAATAGTAATAATTTCTGCATAAGAATTAAGATTCAGAAATTTCTACATTTCCAAGGAGGGAAATCCACTGTCAGAGGGAGCAGAAGGTGCCTGTTTCACCAAGGACCTTAGATCCATTTCTCTAGCAAAGAGAAGAGGAAATTCCGACAAATTCTGAGCAAATGGCTCTTCATGGACTGAGTGATCAGGATAGGCTGGATGGCCTCTCAAACTTTTCAGTTTGGAAGGCAAGGATCCTGATTGTCCTTGAGGCATATAATCTGAGAGACCACGCAGAGAAAACTCTGGCCACTCCGACAGATCCGGATCTCCTTTGGAAGCATAAGGAGGCTGTCGGGCATGCCAAGCGACTGATTATGGATGGTATCAAGGACCATATTGTACCACACGTAGCTGAGAAGAAGACAACGAACAAGATGTGGAAGGCCTTGACTTCCCTATATGAGGGAAATTCCGTCCAAAGAAAAATGTTGTTGGAGACTCACATGAGGTCATTCATGATGACCAAAGGAGAAGACATGGAACATTTCCTCTTCAGATTGCAGTCAATACGAGATCAGTTGACTGCAACGGTGGATGATGCTGTGATTAGTGAAACATGAATCTCCGATCACTCACGATTAATCACGAGTCAAACTCTGCTCTTCCCTCAAACGATCCGATTCAACTCTAGGTGAGTCAAACTCGCGTTGACCGAGTTTGACTTGTGGTCAACATGAGTTTGACTCACAACTCACCATTTAATTGCGATTTAAGCGAAAAATAAGATTTTCAACCCTCAAATCGGCAGGCACGGGTTTCAACTTTTAGGGTTGCCACATTGTTCGTCACATGGTTTAGTTAAATTAAAAATTAAATGTCGGTCCATAACTCACTTCTCATTGCTCAGGCCCGCAACTTGTATGCCAAGAAGGTAATAGAGGCATGGTTTAAGTTTCAGATTACTCCCCGTAATAGAGGAGTAGTGTGCAGTGTGCTCCAACATGTGCTCTGTCAAATATTTCAGTAGCAAACCATTTTCGTAAGCAGCAATCAAAAGATTTCAGTTACTGCTTTTTTACTGATTAGTGTGCAGTGTTTTATAAAGTTTTTGAAGCAGATGCTTCTGGTTCTATGTAGTCACTGGTTAGGAATCAGGATTAAGTTTTTTGGATCATGTTTGGATTCATAACATATATAAGATACTTATTCATGATGTTTTGGACATCTATTTATATTATGCATTGTTTGGACATGGCTATATTGAAAATCAATGAAAAATGTTTTTTTAATTCAATATATGTGTATATCTTTATTTATTGAATTCACAGATTTTTTCCCGATTTTTTCCCGATCCAATTAAAACTCTTCGCTTTTTTGCCTTGCCGATTTACTGCCAATTCCGAGTTTGGTAACATTGGCTGTGATAGTCAGAATTGCCCTCAATGCAGTCATGGATGAGTGGGAAACCTTTGTCCAAAGTATCTTGGGCACAGCGGACCTCCCAGATTGGGACAACTTGTGATCAATTTTGTGTCAAGAACTTCGCAGATTCACCAAGAAGAGGCAACACAGTCCTGGATTGAGAAAAGTGAAGAAGGAAGATGAAGAAGATGCAGCCTGGGCATCAAAGAAGCAGCCAAACAAGAAGGATCTTTCAAATATCAAGTGCTTCCAGTGTGGTGAAATGGGACATTTTGCCAGCAATTGTCCTGAGAAGAAAAGGGACAAGGAAGCATCTTCTTCCAAAGCAGTTGTGGCAGATGATGGGTCAGGAGATGATGTAGCCACGAGTGTTCATGAACCACAAAGGTGGGGTGACATGGATATGTAGACGAGCTACATAGAAGGAGGCAGGGTCCTTGAGCAACTCATCTGTTGGATCACATGCGAGCTATGGAAGTCTTAAGACAGTAGTGAGACAAGTGGAGCAGTGGGTGCATAGATCACAGATGAGGCAAAGGCAGAGGCAGATTTGAAGACTGGGAGGAGCTGCGTAGAGCAAAGCAGCAGCAGCAGTGTAGAAGCAGTAGTAGCGCTGAGGCTGATGTGACTTCAGCAGCGCAGAGCAGTGCTGCTTATGCAGTGTAGAGCTACAGCAGTGCAGAAGGCTTTAGAGAGACAACACAGTGCAGCACCAGCGTGATACATTTCAGCACAAGGAGCTGATCTGACTTCAGTAGTGCAGAGGGAGTCTGATTACGCAAGCAGAGTTGTAGCTGTGCATCATTCTTTAGATGCCAACACAGATCTGTAGCCTATGGATCTTTAGTGATGAGGATGCAACCCATCATACTTGTTTGTCAAAGATTGGGCATGAGATTCAGTTGTTTCTCTCAACAAATGAAGTTGCAGTGCAGCAGATCAGCAGTGGCAGTGCTATGAGCAACACAAATGCAACATATTGAGAGGGAGCTGCAGTACAGTGGTTGCAGTGGCAGTGGCAGAGTCATGAGCAACAGTATAGAATGGCAGCAACAGTGCAGAGTTGGGTGGCAGCAGGCCAAGCTTCAACAGCACAAAACCAGTACTCAAAGTCATGTAATGCATAGTGTGATGTATTGCTAGAGCACTCCTTTGATGCTAAGAGGGAGTGTTGAGATTTTGTGTATTTCGGGTAGCATCAGTTGTGCTCTAGCTCCCAAACTTTGTGGAGGAACTAGAGTACACTTGATCTACAAGACCCAAAAATGGATTTGGGAAATTTCATCTGGTTTAGGAGATATTAAATTAATTAATTATTTTAGTGTATTTCCTAAGCTAAAACGTAGGGAACTTAAATAATTAAAGTGAATTTAATTAAACATGTGATGAAATTGTCTTAAGTCACATGGATCAAGCTTTCTTTTAATCTTAGCCATCGATTCAAGATTTGATCATGGTCGTTGATTTGTCAACGAGAAAAGTATAAAGGAAAGGCTTGGAGTCATTTATAAAGACACACAGAGGCAGAGCACTGAAACTAAGCTGAGATTCTAGAGCAGGGTTTGCTAACAATTCTCAAAAGTGTTTCAGCTGCAGAGAGGGGAATTTAGGCCAAGGGGATGATCTGATCCCGGGGTCTAGAATACACAAGAGGCAGAGATCAGGTCAAGGACAACGCATAAGAAGGCAGCAACAACAACAACAACAAGGACAATGCAGTCCCTCCAAGGACAGCTTGATTTTCAGCAGGAAACCCTCTGGGGTTACGCATAGACCCTTCAGGGGTAGCGTAGTGATTGCGTTACTCGTCACCCAGTCTGGGGTAATGCAGTCCATTCTGGAGCAGCGCTGAGGGTTTGGAGGACTTCAGAGGCTGACGCAGAGGCTTTCAAGGGCAGCGCTGGGGTTTCTAGGCCCTAATCTTGGTTGAGTTTTGTAAATCCTGTTTGAGGGTGTGGATCAGTCATTATTTTGGCCCTAGATCAGCCAATGAGTTGTAGATCTAGTGTTTTCTCTGTTGGGTTTTTCCAGATTTGGAACCCAAATTTGTGTATTCAGAAATATTCTTAATAATAAGACCCTCCAACAGCCAGAAACCGGTTTTCCCGCATTAGGTTTTTCCGGGGACTATTTGTCTAGAAATAACTGTCACTTATATGTGCATGTGCTTATTCTAGATCTGGATTGGTAGAGATATGTTATGTGTTTTGCTTCGATTTTAACTTGAATTTATTCAGTTAATAACTTGTCTAAGTAGGAGGAGCATAACCGGATTAACAGTAATAATTTCTGCAGAAAGTGTAAGATTCAAAAATTTCTACACACCCACATGGCTTTATCAGGCTATAAGGCACATCCTTTGGGCTTATATGGCATGGTCAAAAAGTTTTCGAGTACCCCTACTGAAAGAGGGCTAACACCCCTCCTATAACCCTAAGGTCTTAGAGGAGGTCCCACTAGGCTAGATCTAAAGACTAAGCTCCCGTGGTAAGTTGACAGAACAAGTTTACAGTCACAATCAAATCCAGCTCACCCCTTTATCCATGTTAGGAAGCCCAAAACATTAACTAAAAGCACTTGATTGCAGAATGGTTAAAGTAACCACTGAGTGGTGACCCACCTTCGTTCATGAGGAATGTTGGATGGTGAGAGGTGTCTGACCGGTGCAAATGGCAGAGGAATGTGGCATGTCATCATAACTGAGCAATGTATAGGGCTGTTGGCTAGCTGTCTGTCCAAGATAGGAGAAATGTTTTCTCCTCATTTAGATTGCATTATGTGATGTTTTATTGGACCCTTCTCCTTCACAATATGATGTTGATCCTCGAGTTCTCATAGAGAATTTTAGCAAACTACTACAACTGATAAGGATTCTATTGATTACTCATCCATCCTTCCTATTGTGGATATCTCTTTCACTTCTCTGGGATACTCTTATGAGTGGCTCATCCAGTCCTCTTGTTGCAAACAACAATGCTCTTGCAAATGGCACACTCATTTGTATTAATAGTATATTTGAAGTCATGTCTAAGAACATGATTTCATATGGACAGAATCCAGATCATATATGATACCACTGGTTCTGATCAGAAATTTCCCAAACTGGTCTGACTGGCCAGTTCTAATAACTTTGATTCCAATAATATCATTCAGAAACTTTATCATTTGAAGTTGATCTCCTTGAACAGATCTCCCATTCTTCAAGACTGTCCAATTTTATAGAACTGTGCTTTGAAGTTACCATTATGTATTGTACATGGTTCAAAACATCTTGGTGTACCGTCACCCTTCAATTTGCATGAAGCATCCTCTTCACACTAACTGCCTAGCCTTAACAGTCGAATAAGGTGTGGTGGTAGCACAACATCCATAAGCATTCTAGATCACTACTAATACTCTTCAGGCAATTGCATTATACCTTCCCTATCTGGATCCTCTTTAAATGGAATGTAATACATTTGATACCTAAAATGATAAAAGTAAATATGCCTATTCAAAGCCATGACCTCATTTATTGAATATTGAAGTTCTATAAGATTGGTTAATCCTAAATAATCGTATTTTCACAAATCTACTTAATCAATCAAAAGGAACCATTTATGTTCATGTAGACAGAATTTCTTACCTGATAGTATGTCAAAAGCCTTCCTACTTCGACATGCCCTTCAGCCAGTCTCAACCTTTTCTCTAGGTTTTCAAGAAAGCTATCCTCTTTCTCTTGACTGTCAAAAACATCATCAATTCCACTGACAGACGATTGCCTAGAATCCTCTTCATTCAAGAACACTGGACTCTTGGTGAGCTTTGCATTTGAACGAATGCTACCATAAGAGTTTCTAAGCACTCTTTCCAGGCCCCTTCCCAAGCTCTTTCTATGGATCAAATCCTCATGTCCACCAATAGGATGTCTACTCCTTGAGGTTTTCCATCGAAGCTTAGACAAGATAGAGGCCATCAGACCCCATTTATCAGTGAGTTTGCAAGCATATATACAATACAAGCCTACCTCTATCATTTCTATCTCGTCCTTGAAAAGCCAATTAACTTCTGAATTATTGCATCCCTCCTCTAAAATCACAGAGCAGAGTTCCAAATGATTGTCCTCTCCTTTCTCTTTTAACCATTTAACTAAAAATGTCTCTGAACAGTCTACAGACTTGATTGGTTGATTCCTTAAAGAATCTACCTCCACAAGTGTGCGCTTTGTGCCGTATTTTCTATGCATAAAAGGAACAGCTAGCTCCCTCAATCTTTCCACAACTGTAGCTTCAGTCACTCCGTTGAGCATTAACTTAAATTTTTCATAATCACAAAGATGTTCCCAAGCACTGAGACTTAAGTCAAGTTCTTTGTCTTCCATATGTCCACCAAAAAAAATAAGATGACACAAATCAGAGACATCTTCAAAGAGAGCTCTCAACTCTAGAATTCCATTGCGATAGCCAATGTCCAACAAAGAAAGGCAATTCTCCAGTTGCCCACTCAATTTGTCTATAGTTCTTGCACGTTCTTTGTACCACTGAATAATTTCCATAGCAGGTGGCCAGAGTAGTCCTCTATGTAGTTTCACCATATGTTCTGTACTCATTCCAAAATCAATTTCCTCACTTCTGTCTTGCCAATGACTCTCGATGAAAGCCATCATTTCTTTACTCTCAACCCAGTCCTCCTCCCTCCCAGCTGGTGCAATTTTTGGTGGAGATAATGCAGGAAGCAACTGACTATAGTTGTGGACTGGTATGGTTTCAGGAACTGCATCTAAGATTGTTAATATTGAGGGAGCTAGAGAGAAGGTATGCCGCTTGAAAAGCAAGTTTAAAGGCCCAATTTTTCCACTCCCGGCAAAATTAATGGCAATTTCATCAAGAGGGCATCTGCGGAATACTGCATATTCCTGTGAAGAAAACCTGCACGACATACTACAACAATTCAGCAACCAACAACTATACATAAATCTTTTTGTAAAATTTAAAGACGGTGCAATAATACAGGATATCTTTGAAATTTACCAACATTCAACCCAATACCTTAACGGTTCATGGTCACCACAGAAATACTAAGAGATAAAATGCAAAATCTAAAATTATCATTATTCTCATAAGCTGGTCTAATAATTATGCCAATAAATGCAATTATTCAACTGCAAGCAGCATCATTCTAAAATAAGCAGACACGTTAATCTAGCTAGACTAGAAACCTGTAGAATATAAAGCAATATGGATCTGTCCCCGCTACTCATGCAATCTAAAAGGATGAGTACTACAATTACAAATCTTGGAAGCTTTTTCTCATAAACTCTAGATATGCATTGGGTATAGGTAACAAAGGATGGGTCCTACAATTACAATCTTGTAAACTTTTACTCATAAAGTCTAAATTGCTAATATGCATAGGCTGTAGGTTGACAAGAACACTTGCAACTAAATGTGTACTAAGGCATAATATGAATTTCTTCTCCATTATATTTTGGCCATGTTACCCACCAAAAGTGGGTGACACCATAGGAGAAATTTTCTCCTAGTTATCTCTTCACCTGACAGCCAGTAGCCCATGACAGCCACTAGTGTAGCCAATACATTGTGCCATTTGATCTCCTCCCCCTATTAATTTGGCAGTTCAGGGACAAATTCCATCCTTTGGACAGCCTTCCACATCCAGAGAAGACCCTCTTTGCCCTTGGAAGAATTTAATTTGGTCAAGGGAAAATAAATTTTTACTATGAAAACCCACATGTGCACAAAAAGAACAGGTCAGCTTTAAAGTCAAATTAGGTCTAAGAAGCATATAAATACAACTCAATGGCACTTCATTTGGACATCAGTGATGTTAACAAACCTCCTAGGATAAAATATGAAAATTTCTGCATACAGAAACTCTACTGCAGTATCTTGATTTACTTCTCCTACTTGTTTGATTTAATTAACAAGTTATTTAACTAAAGTATTCAGAAAAACATCAAAGTAAACACAACTGCAGCCTAAACATACATACAGATCATTTACTGAAACATTTTTATTGGATTCCTCTTTCGCAGAGGTGCAAGATCGATCTAAAGATCATCTTGATCGGATGAGCAGAACATGTATTTTGAATTTATTCCACATGTGCAAGGTCGGCCTGATTTATCCCATAGATGCCTATATATTGGAGAGACTTGGAGTTCATTTTACACATGCATTTGGTGGAGGCATTTTCTTCTCTCTTGGATGGCAATGGAGTAGCGTTCTTGGTTCTGCGTTTAGGGCTTCTTGTTGCAGTGTCTTTGTGGAGTATTCTTGATGAGATGTCTTGGGGTTGTGTGACACATTGGGTTGGCTGACCTTACGAAGACTTTGCTGGTTGAAGCATCCTACTGACCGCCGTAACATCACCATTATTTATCTCTGTTTTTGGCTTGTCTTCCATCGATCTATTGGTATGTTCTATCTGCACCCTACTTTCATTAAGCCCTAGAAGTTTAAAGTATATTTGCATCTAGCATAGAACATCTTCAGAATTTAACACACACTCCGTGTTAAGAGGGAGTGTTGAGATTTTGTATAGTTGGTGTAGCATCGAGTATGCTCTAGTCCTGAAATTTTGTGGAGGGGTTAAGACACACTTGATCTCCAGAACCCAGAAAGTGTTTTGAGAAATTTCAATTGTTGTTCAAGTCATTCAAATAATTAATTATTTTGATGGATTTCCTAAGTCTAAACTAAGGAAAATTAAATAATTAAAGTGAATTAATTAACACATGTGATGAAATTGTCATAAGTCACATGGATCAAGCAGTCTTTTAATCTTAGCCGTTGATGAATGATTTAATCTCGATAGTTGATGAAATGAATGAAAAAGTATAAGAGAAAGGCTTAGGGTCAGTTGGAAGAGAAACAGTTGCAGAGCTAAGGAATAGATCTAGGATTCTAGGGCGGGTTTGCTAAGAATTTCCAAAGGAATTTCCTGCAGCGAGGGGTAGTATTGGCTAAGGGGATGATTTGATCCTGGAGTCAAGAGTCAGTAAGAGGAAGAGGAGCAGCAACAAGGACAACGCAAAGAAGCAGAGCAGCAGCTATGCGGGTGTTGCACAGCCGCTACGCAGGTGCTACGCAAGACATCGCAGAGGCTCCAGGGGGCTACAGAAGTTACGCAAAGGGTCTCCAAGGCTAGCGTAAGGCTTGCGTAACCCTTCCAGGGGTTACGCAGTCCTTCATACTTTGCACAGTTTATAACTTAACATAACAGTTCCACCCTAACCTATGCAATCTGCGGTCACATCGCATCGCAGTAAAAATAACTTACTGTTACGATGTCTTAATGCTAAACACGAAAACCTCAGATTTGGGAAATCATTTTAGGTGCGATTTAATCTCCGTCGTTGGTCTTTGTTAGATCTGACGGTCCACACTTGGCTTTGCTTGTTTGCTCCGCCAATTGTTTAGATTTTGTGTATTTGGGGTAGCATCAGTTGTGCTCTAGCTCCCAAACTTTGTGGAGGGACTAGAGTACACTTGATCTACAAGACTCGAAAATGGATTTCGGAAATTTCATCTAGTTTAAGAGACATTAAATTTATTAATTATTTTAATGTATTTCCTAAGTTAAAACTTAGGGAACTTAAATAATTAAAGTGGATTTAATTAAACATGTGATGAAATTGTCTTAACTCACACGGATCAAGATTTCTTTTAATCTTAGCCATTGATTTAAGATCTAATCATGGCCATTGATTTGTCAATGAGAAAGGTATAAAGGAAAGGCTTGGGGTCATTTGTAAAGACACAAAGAGGCAGGTCACTGAAGCTAAGCTGAGATTCTAGGGCAGGGTTTGCTAAGAATACTCAGAATTGTTTCAGCTGCAAAGGGGAATTTAGGCCAAGGGGATGATCTGATCCCGGGGTCTAGAATACACAAGAGGAAGAGATCAGCTCAAGAACAGCGCAGAAGAGGAGAGCAACAGCAGCAGCAAGGACAGCGTAGTCCCTCCAAAGACACTGTGATTTTCAGCAGGAAACCCTCAGGGGTTATGCAGAGACCCTTCAGGGGCAGCGTAGTGATTGCGTCACCCAGTCTGTTCCGGAGCAGCGCTGAGGGTTGGAGGTGCTTCAGAGGCTGACGCAGAGGCTTTCAGGGGAAACGTTGGGGTTTCTAGGCCCTAATCTTGGTTGAGTTCTGTAAATCCCGTTTGAGAGTGTGGATCAGTGATTATTTTGGCCCTAGATCAGCCAGTGAGTTGTAGATCTAGTGTTTTCTCAGTCGGGTTTTCCAGAACTAGAACCCAAATTTGTGTATTCAAAAATATTCTTAATAATAAGACCCTCCAACAGCCAGAGACCGGTTTTACCGCATTGGGTTTTTTCGGGGACTATTTGTCCAAAAATAACTATGTCACTTTGTCAATGTGTGCATGTGCTTATTCTAGGTCTGGATTGGTAGAGATTTGTTATGTGTTTTGCTTCGATTTTAACTTGAATTTATTCAATTAATAACTTGTCTAAGTAGGAGGAGCATAAATGGATTAACAGTAATAATTTTTGCATAAAGTGTAAGATTCAGAAATTTCTACATGGTATGAGAGCAATTGCAAATCTAGGAGGGACACCAACAGAAGAGAGACTGAAGGTTCTAGCTGCAAGAAGCAACTAGAAAAGTAGCAAAAACGCATATCTGAAGGGACAACGCAGTTTTTAGAGGCAGATTCATGCAGAGGGAAGGGTGACACTGTCCAGCATTGTGTCCTAGCAAGCCCATGCAATTACTGCGCAGAGGAAACTCAGAAACAATGCTAGTTTTGTCTGAAGCCAGCCAGTATGATTCAGATCTAAATCTGTCAGATCCAGAAAAGACTGTAGAAAAGCTGTAGAAATTCAGAAGAGCTAGTGGGGTTAAAATTTTGAAGTTTTCATATTTTTAGCCTTAGCACAAGTGACAAAGGGCGGGAGGAGATCAGCTTCTCAAAGAGTTTCTAGCCAAAAAAACTTGCAATTTGATGAGAGGATCAAAGAGAGCTAACTCATTGTTGATTTGGCAGATTTCCAAGAAGGGAAATCAATTTTCAGAGGGAGCAGAGGGTGCCCAGTTCGTAAAGTACCCTAGATCCAGATCTCTAGTATAGAGAGGAGGAGCTCCGAAACATTTGCTGAGCAAATGGCTGAAGATGATGCAACCATGAGTGCTCATGAACCATGGAGGTGGGGTGACATGGACATGTAGAGGAGCTACATGAAAGGGGGGCGGGATCCTTGAGCAACTCATTTCTTGGATCACATGCGAGCTATGGCAGTTTTAAGACAGTAGCAGGACAAGTGGAGCAGTGGGTGCATAGATCACAGATAAGGCAAAGGCAGAGGCAGATCTGAAGACTGGGAAAAGCAGCGCAGAGCAAAGCAGCAACGTAGAAGCAGTAGCAGCGCAGCGGCTGATGTGACTTCAGCAGCGCAAAACAGTGCTGCTTACATAGTGCAGAGTTGCAACAGTGCAGAGAGCTTCAAAGGGACAGCACAATGCAGCACCAGTGTGATAGATTTTAGCACAAGGAACTGATGTGACTTCAGTAGTGCAGAGGGAGTCTGGTTACGCAGGCAGAGTTGTAGTTGTGCATCGTTCTTTAGATCCCAGCACAAATCTGTAGCCTACGGAGCTTCGACGATGTGGATGCAACCCATCAGACTTGTTTGTCAAAGATTGGGCAGGAGATTCAGTTGTTTCTCTCAACAACTGAAGTTGCAGTGCAGCAGATCAGAAGTGGCAGTGCTATGAGCAGCACAGATGCAGCAAATTGAGAGGGAGTTGCAGTAGAGAAGTTGCAGTGGCAGTGGCAGAGTCATGGGCAGCAGTACAGAATGGCAGCAGCAGTGCAAAGTTGAGGGGCAGCAGGCCAAGCTTCAGCAACACAGAACCAGTACTCAAAGTCATGTAATGCATAGTGTGATGTATTGCTAGAGCACAACCTTGATGTTAAGAGGGAGTGTTGAGATTTTGTGTATTTGGGGTAGCATTAGTTGTGCTCTAGCTCCCAAACTTTGTGGAGGGACTAGAGTACACTTGATCTACAAGGCCCAGAAATGGATTTGGGAAATTTCATTTAGTTTAGGAGATATTAAATTAATTAATTATTTTAATGTATTTCGTAAGTTAAAACTTAGGGAACTTAAATAATTAAAGTGACTTTAATTAAACATGTGATGAAATTGTCTTAAGTCACACGGATCAAGCTTTCTTTTAATCCTAGCCATTGATTCAAGATCTGATCATGGTCGTTGATTTGTCAATGAGAAAGGTATAAAGGAAGGGCTTGGGGTCATTTGTAAAGACACATAGAAGCAGAGCACTGAAGCTAAGCTGAGATTCTAGGGCAGGGTTTGCTAAGAATAATCAGAAGTGTTTCAACTACAGAGAGGGGAATTTAGGCCAAGGGGATGATCTGATCCCGGGGTCTAGAATACACAAGAGGCAGAGATCAGCTCAAGGACAACGCAGAAGAGGAGAGCAGCAGCAGTAAGGACAACGTGATTTTCAGCAAGAAACCCTTAGGGGTTACGCAGAGACCCTTCAGGGGCAGCGTAGTGACTGCGTCACCCAGTCTGGGGTAACGCAGTCTCTTTCGAAGTAGCATTGAGGGTTGGAGGTGCTTCAGAGGTTGACGCAAGTCTTTCAAGGGTAGCGTTGGGGCTTCTAGGTCCTAATATTGGCTGAGTTCTGTAAATCTCATTTGAGGGTGTGGATCAATCATTATTTTGGCCCTAGATCAGCCAGTGAGTTGTAGATCTAGTGTTTTCTCTGTCGGGTTTTCTAGATCTGGAACCCAAATTTGTGTATTCAGAAACATTCTTAATAATAATACCCTCCAGTAGCCAGAGACCGGTTTTCCCGCATTGGGTTTTTCCGGGGACTATTTGTCTAGAAACAATTGTGTCACTTTGTCAATGTGTGCATGTGCTTATTCTAGATCTGGATTGGTAGAGATCTGTTATGTGTTTTGCTTCGATTTTAACTTGAATTTATTCAGTTAATAACTTGTCTAAGTAGGAGGAGCATAACCGGATTAACAGTAATAATTTTTGCATAAAGTGTAAGATTCAGAAATTTCTTCACCAATCACCTTTCCCCGGATGCAATGTGCTATCAAAGCAAAACAGTTATGAATATTGGATCTGCAGCTTTGCGAATTTGAGTCTAACTTCACCTAAATTTATTGAATGAAAACCTTGTTGTGCGCGATGCGAATTCCGACTCAACGGAGGAATACAAGAATGACAGTTTAACACAGACAGACAAATAAAACTACAAATATACTTGGAATTAAAATAAGAAAAATATACAGAGTCAAGCCCTTTAATGGTTGAATTTTACATTTCTGTTTCTCTCTGTCCACTCGTTTGTCACACCTCTCTCACTCTTCTCTTGCACCTATTCCACACACTTTTTCTCACACCTATTCATGCATATATATATCTATCTGAAAGCAGTTCGCTTTGTCTTTTATTAACTTCCTGCTGAGCTGAACCAATCTAACAAATAATTTATATCCTATCTAAATGCTCTAACTTACTTGACTTAATCTCCTCATAGGGAGAACCAATTGCTATTTTATTCCTATTTAAGTTAGGAAATCAAAACAAACTAACTTCTCACAATTAAAACTAAATAAAATATCAATAATCAATGTTTCTCCACCTCTTGTTAGCCACAACATGTGAACACGCAATCACATTGTTGGCTAAATCCGGATGCTCCTGCATCTGACTCCCGGGGAAGAAAAGATTGATCCATCAATGTTTCCGGATCTGCATTAAACTTCTGTAACTCTACTGCTGTCATCCAACTGGCATCTTCCACTGGGTGTCCTTTCCATTTGACTAGATACTGATAATAGGTCTGTCCTCTGGTCTTCTTTGTTGTTCTTTTCTCCAGAATGGTTTCCACTTCTTTCTTTGTTGTCTTTGGCATCTGTTCCTTCCAATTCGAAGTCTGGTCCTCCTCTTATGTAGATTCTTCTTGTAGTTCTTCCTCTGTTCCTTTGTATGGGTACAAATCTGCACCATTAAAGATGGGTGATATCCCAATTCCTGTTGATAACTCAATCTCATATACATTTGAGGAAAACTTCTTCAAGATTCTACATGGCCCTATCTTTTTCATTTTCAGTTTGTTATAAGTCCTTCCTTAGATAAACCATGACTAAATCATCTACTTGAAACTCCCTTTCAATCCTCTTCATATCAGCTCTTTGTTTATACTTTTGGATATTTTTCTATAAGCTCTGCTTGACATCCTCCTACAACTTCTGTATATGTTCTACAAATTCTTCAGCTTTTGCACTCCTTGTCTCTTGTTTGCTCAAATCTCTAAGTTCATACACCCCTCTTGGATGCATTCCAAAAACAATCTGAAACAGACTCATCCCAGTACTCCGGTTAGGAGTATCATTATAGGCAAATTCAGCTTGAGCAAGTGCTAAGTCCCATTACTTTGGATTCTTGTAAACCAAACTCCTTAATATGTTTCCCAGGCTCCGGTTTACCACTTCAGTTTGTCCATCCGTTTGAGGATGATAGGCTGAACTGAAACTAAGGTTTGTACCTAGCTTCTTCCATAGAGTCCTCCAGAAGTGTCCTACGAACTTTGCATCCTTGTCTGAAACAATACTCACAGGCAGTCCATGCAATCTTATAACTTCAAAGAAAAACAAATTAGCAATGTGAGTTGCATCACTAGTTTTCTTACAAGCAATAAAATGAGCTATTTTATAAAACCTATCTACAACAACATAGATAGAACCATGTCCTCTTTGAGTCTTTGGCAAACCTAAAACAAAATCCATACTGACAGCATCCCAAGGTCTATTGGGTATTGGCAATGTTGATATAACCCAGTGTTTTGGCTTCTTCCTTTGGCATGTTGACAAATCCTGCACTTCTCAACAAACATCTTGATATCAGTTTGCAATTTTGGCCAATAATAAAAAGCACTCACTTGCACAAATGTTTTATCTTGTCCAAAGTGTCCAGACAGTCCTCCACTGTGTTTTTCCTTAATCAGATTTTCCCTCATGGAGCACTTAGGTATACACAGTTTATTATTCTTGAACAACAATCCTCCTTGAATCAGGTAGTCCAACCACTGACTTCTATTATGAATTATTGGATTCTTAACAGCTGCATATATTTCTTTGAAATTTGTGTCTTCTTCAAACATATCAATCATTTCTTCAAAACCCAAAATGCTAATCTTCAATTCCTGCATAACCAGATTTACTCTACTCAGAGCATCAACAACTTTGTTTGACTTACTACTTGTGTGTTTGATTACAAAGGTAAAAATCTGCAAAAACTCCACCCACTTAGCATGCTTTTGGTTCAACTTTGACTGATTATTTATGAATTGCAGTGCATGGTTATCTGAATACAACACAAATTCTTTGGGCAACAAATAATGTCTCCATTTCTTCAAAGCCTGTACAATAGCATAGAACTCCTTATCATAGGATGAGTACTTCCTCTTGGCCTTGTTGTCGCACAGATTGTCTAGGCACCGCGACAATGGCTCAGATCGGGGGTTGACACCCTGATCCCCAATCTCTCTATTTAAGCTGTCTCCTTGCAAGCTAAGGGAGGTAGACCCTATTAGAAATGAAAAGGAAGAATCTAGGAGACACAGCTAAAACACCAAATACTTGATAAAATTAACGAGATTTCACAGATTGATTATGTTAGAACCAGTGCCTTATGGAGTCAAACAAGATCCCGTTATGTAATTAAAGATAAGTATTGGATGTATAACTGCTGCTAAATGACCACAATGATATTCAATAGAAAATGCCACGATCATTCACTAAGATACTTGAGTCAATCAACAAAGCTATCATGAAAAGATGCCAAATGCTTGAAATATTTCCGAAATTAAGATATTCCAATATAACCCAGTTCGAAAATTAAAATGATCCACAGTCAAACTTTAGATAGAAAAAAATTTAGCGCATTTGACTATAGAAAATTTGAATTTTTTTTTTTAAATATGTTTTTGTATTTCCTAGATTTTTTTAGATATTTTGAAATTTTTATTTTTTTATTATTTTTTATTTATTTAAGACAAATTAAACAAAATTAATTCTAAATTAAACTCCAAAATTTAAAAGTTAGATCTCTAAACTAAACTAAAATCTAAGTTAGATCTATAAATCAAACTAAATTAAATCTAAAAGATTAAATCTAAAACTAAAGCTAAGACTGATTTAAATCTAAAAAATCAAATGGTAAAACTAAAATTAGAACCTAACTAAAAATGAAATCTAACTAAACTAAAATAAAATTAAACTAAATTACAACTGAAACCAAACACTAAACTATAACAAAAATCGAATTAAATCCTAACTAAAATAAATCTAAAACTATCAAGATTGAATTAAACTAACGCTACCAATATTAAATCAAAATCGACTTTATACAAAATGAGACCGATCGTTTAAAATTTACGTGTGCGTTTTGTGTTTACTTATGCAGGTCGATGATGAATGGAGTCTGGACGGCGTGAAGGAAGATTTGGACGGTTCTGCAGGTTGGACAGCAGACCTGGAAATCGAATGGTAAGGGTCAACGGATTGGCACAACAGCGAAGATTGATGCAGTGGCTAAGGATTGGGTTGCAGGACGACAAAGAAAAGGCTGTATGGTGGAGAAATAAGGGACGTCAACAGAGATGGAAGGCAGAACAGTTTTGAAGGAAAAGCACAAGCGAGGGCAGAGGATTGATAGAACAAAGAATGAATGAAACGGTGGGTTCGAGGGGAAAGAAAAGTGATGGAAAGGAAGATAGTGGCGTGAGAAATGAGGACGAGGGCACGATGGGATCGATTGCAGAGATAAAAGGTCGATGGGAGAGCGTATTTCGTTGGATGGTGAGAGCAGATCAAATGGCAAAGAGCTGGGTTGGACACTGGACAAAGACAGCGTTCTATTTTGCAGTGAGGACAGAAAGATTTTGATGCATCCAGTGCACATAAACTTTACCCACCAAACTTAGAATTTAAAAAATTTCCGTCAAACTCTGATTTGATACACTTCCTCAATCAACAGAAGCTCAGATCCTTATGCTCTTTTAAATCAAATAATGCCAAATCTTGCCCACAGTAGCAGTTTGAGGCCAGATCTGGCCTTTGGAGGCTAGATCTGCCTCAGATCTTTAAAAAAAAAAATCTGAGTAAACCTGTAACCTGCAAAACCAGTCAGATCCCGAAATATATATACACCAAAAAAATTTATTAAACCCTTACAGCCCTAATAAAAATACAAATTTACAAGCTAATTTACAGATCTGAGGCACTCATGGCCAAATTTGAATCCCTGTTAGCACATTTTTTTTAGAGATTTAAAATTTTAGGGAGAGGCACAAGCCTTAGAACCTTGTAAAAACGCAAATTTCGTAAGATAGACTTGGAATTTAACAAATAATGAGCTTTTCAGATTTATGTTTATTGAGAGTTGGCTGGTCCAACCAAAGACTTCCCCAGACGCTCAATCTTAAAAAAAAAATTCCCTGCACACTTAGATCTGAACCTTAGATCGATAGAGATTTAAGAAAACAACATGAGATCTTTTAGAAAAATCAAAATGTCATTTTATGAATCCAGAAAACTGCACAAAATACTTGTATGCAGATTAATCCATGAAGGCCATCAACCATAAAATGCAAAAACAAAGTAGCACAGTTTAGAGACAATTCACCACATAGATCCAAGAAGGAACATCAAAATTTGTAACTCCAAAGTCTTTATGCTTTATTCCTCAAAAATTTACATGAGCTTCTAAGAACAAGTGCACGATCCTGAGATCGGATGACTCAAGACTGACAAAGACCTCTAAATTTATAGAACAAAATCTCCAACGGCTAGTTCAGTTGATCCACGTCAAAATAATCTCGACCGTCGATAAGATTTGATCATCTTTTAATCTGGACAGTCGAAATTATAATTTTGAGGAAAAAATGAATTTATGATTTAAATCCATTTTAATTAACTCAAAAATATTATTTTTGAGTTAATTACCCCAAAATTTTGACTTTGACTTAACCACCAAGGCCCAAAGGTCCAAAATTTCTTAAAATTCTCAATATTCCTTTGGCCTGGGGCTTTAAAAAATCACTTTTTAAGGACCAACGAATTTTGCCTTTAAAGAATTTTATCCTAACTTAGGATCCTAAATTAATTAATTTTCTGGCTTTTGATTTTTTAATTAATTGACTAGAAAATTTAATTAATTGACTGAGAGGGGATTTTAATTATTTTTCCAACCCTCTTTTACATGAGATAATACATTTACATACATAAAGGGGGAATACCCATTTGTATAGACCCTCAAATAGATACCCAATTATGCGACTCAAAACATGATCTACTAGACCAAGTAGCTCAAACTACTTTTACAAGGACTTTATAGAAAACACTAGGACTCACTTAGCATGTTGATGACAAAATCCACCCTAGCTTTGGGGTGAGGCTGGAGGGAAAAACTCTGCTGATCACTTTCGTAAATCAGTGAGACAAAAAACCTCCTAAGATGGAAATCATCAACAACATACTAGGCTTACCTAGGTTGTTACATACACTGACGGTCTTACTTAGATCCTTTACATCATAACATGCAGAATGGGTTTACATCATTTATAAAAACTGTCGTTTTTCAATGACATCTGGATGACATGAACCTCGAACATGATAAGTCTCATTTGAAAAAATGGGGGTGTACTGCTATGGGGTCGTTGACAAAGTGTGGTCAACATCTGGCTCTACTTGGGGACACGTTGCTTCATTGAAGGAATGTGAGAATCTAGAATCTGCATCCAAGCAACACACAAGATTACATAAGTAGCGTCCATCCAAATATCATCATATAACATTAAGCTCATGAAAAATAGAAGCTCTTCTTTTATTTATTATTCTACTTAACATGAAAAGTAAATCTACTTTAATTGCAAAATGAAAAGCTGAAATAACAAGATGTAAGGTTAGAGATACAATACAAAGGATGCCCTGTGGCATCAGATGTGCTCAATATAGTGCATGCTGAGCATTTGCCTGCTTTCAGGCAAGTCTGTGGGCTGCTTTTCAGATGTGCCATGTCCAATCTTGCTAATTGTAGGACTCTGTTTTATCCAAATGTCAAGCTGCTCTCGACCATCAGACGAATCAAACCACTTACTTCTTTTCTGCTTCTTTTTTTTCTCTTGAGTGGGTTGTGATGTCAGCAATGAGACCACTGTAGATTTCTTGTCCTCATCTTGAAGATGTTTGTACAAAATATCTGAAGAACCTGGAGCGTGACCAATATTATCCTGAATATACTCTATTAAAGGTGACACATAAGCTTGGTCTTTCTCAACATCCTTTGAAACCATAGTTAAATCCTCCGTGTGATGAGATGGGAATGGCTTTAGCAGACAAGAAGTCTTATGATCTGTTGATGAATCTTCATAATCAAATTTCGACTGAAACTTTTGTATATGTAATTTTTCCATTTTTTCCAACCTTTTCTGTATGGAACTCATCTCCCTAGCATGCCTTACTATTAATTTCGTCTGATTTGCCTCCATATTTTTATTTCCAACAAGTGATTTTCCTTCATGGCAGTCATTTCCTGGGTGTGTCTTGCTTCCATTGCAATCATATGATTCTATATAATGGACATCTGATTAGAATGATTAACTTCCATTATCTTTAACCTGTTTTCCATGACATTTATTTCTTGTGCATGACTTGCTTCCATGGAATTTATCCTATTTTGAAGATTGATTTGGTTAGCTTCCATGTTTTGAATCATTTGCGTATGATTGGGTTGCACATCCTTAATCATCTGAGCTGGTTCCTTAACATGACTTTCATGATCTTCTATATGTCTGTGATAGTCCTTACCAACAACATTAATTTGATGACTCGACCTTGCCATTCTACTATCTATGATTCTTTTGACAACATGGCAAGTAACCTCTTCATGAAGAGCATTACAGGCTCTACAATAAGGCAGAGCTTCATCCACAAGATTTGCAAACTCAAGTTGATTTGTCGGTCTCTGCTCATTAGATAGGCCTCTTTCCTGCAAAGCATTATTATTTCTAGGTTGGGAATTCTGTGTTTTGAGCCCTTTCCATTTGAACCAACCTAGCCTGTAAGACAATTATTTCCTTGGCATGTTCAGAGATCAATTTCGCTTGATTAAGCTCCATGCTTTCAAGCTTTTGCATTAACCTTTTCATAGGGTCATCATCATCTTTTTCAATTTCTTTTCCCTTAGAATCTGTCAAAGACCTATCAAAATCTGGAGTTTTGGACATTCCAGATGCTTTCTTATACTTTTCAATCTCCTCAGCTAAAGATCGACAAGCCTTGTAATTTGCAGTTTTAGCCCGCCTTAACTCATATGAAGTATCAGAACTAAAAGCATCAATGTAAAAATTCAAAAGAGATCCATCAGGAGGTTTATGAGTTTGAGATATTTCTCTAAGGATACCATTAAATCTCCTGTTAAATTCTTCAATCGTTTCATTTTCTTTCTTTTTTATGGTACTGATCTCCCTTACCAAATGCCTATCTTCCCTTTTATCACCATACTTTTCCTTAAAGGCAGCTACAATTGATTCAAAAGTATCAAATGAATTATCAGGTTTTTCCATAAACCATTTAGCAACATCCTCGTCAAAAGTAAGAACAAAAGTTCTCATCTTTACATCCTCGAAATTATTATTTGCAACTACAAATCTATTCCACCAGTTAGTGAAAGCAAACAAATGAGATTTGACACTAACTGCATCATTTCCTTGAAAAGAAGATAATTTATCCATTTGAGGGACATCATGGGGATAACCCTGAATATTAGCAAAATTACACGGGGTAAAAACATCCATGATATCGTTTTTAGGATTTTGGAAATAGATCCGTGTTCAAGAATAGTCAAAAGGTCCTCAAGAAGCGAACTTCTTAGCAGGAACTCTTGCAAGAAATGAAAGAATTGGAGTCACCACTTGAACATGAAACTAAATCTAAAACGAAAGAAATAATCGAGAGATAGCAGACGGATATCAGAGGGGGATTCTTGTCTGGGAGTAAAAAGATGAATAAGTGGAGTCGCCATCCAAACAAGAAGCCAACCGAAATGTCCAAGTGCTAAAGATGAAATAATTACTGATATGACGAAAGATAAGGTGATGAAAATATGAAGAGATGAAAAGACGCCAGAAAATGTGATCCACTGCGATAGGCTAATGAATGGCGAAAGAAGATTTGAAGATCATAAAATGTCGTTAAGACCAAGGACAGAAAAAACTCTATCCCCGGCAACGGCGCCAAAAAATGTTGTCGCACAGAGTGTCTAAGCACCGCGACAACGACTCAGATCGAGGGCTATCACCCTGATCTCCAATCTCTCTATTTAAGTTGTCTCCTTGCAAGCTAAGGGAGATAGACCCTATTAGAAATGAAAAGGAAGAATCTAGGAGACGTAGCTAAAACACCAAACACTTGATAAAATTAACGAGATTTCACAGATTGATTATGTTAGAACCAGTGCCTTATGGAGTCAAACAAGATCCCGTTATGTAATTAAAGATAAGTATTGGATGTATAACTGCTGCTAAATGACCACAATGATATTCAATAGAAAATGCCACGATCATTCACTAAGATACTTGAGCCAATCAACAAAGCTATCATGAAAAGATGCCAAATGCTTGAAATATTTCCGAAATTAAGATATTCCAATATAACCCAGTTCGAAAATTAAAATGATCCACAGTCAAACTTTAGATAGAAAAAAATTTAGCGCATTTGACTATAGCTTCTTTTTTTTTTTTTCTAGATTTTTTTAGAAATTTTGGAATTTTTATTTTTTTATTATTTTTTATTTATTTAAGACAAATTAAACAAAATTAATTCTAAATTAAACTCCAAAATTTAAAAGTTAGATCTCTAAACTAAACTAAAATCTAAGTTAGATCTATAAATCAAACTAAATTAAATCTAAAAGATTAAATCTAAAACTAAAGCTAAGACTGATTTAAATCTAAAAAATCAAATGGTAAAACTAAAATTAGAACCTAACTAAAAAATGAAATCTAACTAAACTAAAATAAAATTAAACTAAATTACAACTGAAACTAAACACTAAACTATAACTAAAATCAAATTAAATCCTAACTAAAATAAATCTAAACCTATCAAGATTGAATTAAACTAACGCTACCGATATTAAATCAAAATCGACTTTATACAAAATGAGACCGATCGTTTAAAATTTATGTGTGCGTTTTGTGTTTACTTATGCAGGTCGACGATGAATGGAGTCTGGACGGCGTGAAGGAAGATTTGGACGGTTCTGCAGGTTGGACGGCAGACCTGGAAATCGAATGGTAAGGGTCAATGGATTGGCACAGCAGTGAAGATTGATGCAGCGGCTAAGGATTGGGTTGCAGGACGACAAAGAAAAGGATGTACGGTGGAGAAATAAGGGACGTCAACAGAGATGGAGGGCAGAACAGTTTTGAAGGAAAAGCACAAGCGAGGGCAGAGGATCAATAGAACAGAGAATGAATGAGACGGTGGGTTCGAGGGGAAAGAAAAGCAATGGAAAGGAAGATAGTGGCGTGAGAAATGAGGACGAGGGCACGATGGGATCGATTGCAGAGATAAAAGGTCGATGGGAGAGCGTATTTCGTTGGACGGTGAGAGTAGATCAAATGGAAAAGAGCTGCGTTGGACGCTGGACAAAGACAGTGTTTTATTTTGTAGTGAGGACAGAAATATTTTTATATACCCAGTATGCATAAACTTTACCCAGCAAACTTAGAATTTAAAAAATTTCCGTCAAACTCTGATTTGATACACTTCCTCAATCAACTAAAGCTCAGATCCTTATGCTCTTTAAAATCAAATACTGCCAAATCTTGCCCACAGTAGCAGTTTGAGGCCAGATTTGGCCTTTGGAGGCTAGATCTGCCTCAGATCTTTAAAAAAAAAAAATCTGAGTAAACCTGTAACCTGCAAAACCAGTCAAATCCCGAAATATATATACACCAAAAAAATTTATTAAACCCTTACAGCCCTAATAAAAATACAAATTTACAAGCTAATTTACAGATCTGAGGCCCTCATGGCCAAATTTGAATCCCTGCTAGCACAATTTTTTTAGAGATTTAAAATTTTAGGGAGAGGCACAAGCCTTAGAACCTTTTAAAAACACAAATTTCGTAAGATAGACTTGGAATTTAACAAATAATGAGCTTTTCAAATTTATGTTTATTGAGAGTCGGTTGGTCCAACCGAAGACTTCCCCAGACACTCAATCTTAAAAAAAAAATTCCTTGCACACTTAGATCTGAACCTTAGATCGATAGAGATTTAAGAAAACAACATGAGATCCTTTAGAAAAATCAAAATGTCATTTTATGAATCCAGAAAACTGCACAAGATACCTGTATGTAGATTAATCCATGAAAGCCATCAACCATAAAATGCAAAAACAAAGTAGCAGAGTTTAGAGAAAATTCACCACATAGATCCGAGAAGGAACATCAAAATTTGTAACCCCAAAGTCTTTATGCTTTATTCCTCAAAAATTTACACGAGCTTCTAAGAACAAGTGCACGATCCTGAGATCAGATGACTAAACACTGACAAAGACCTCTAAATTTATAGGACAAAATCTCCAACGGCTAGTTCAGTTGATCCACGTCAAAATAATCTCGATCGTCGATAAGATTTGATCATCTTTTAATCTGGACGGTCGAAATTATAATCTTGAGGAAAAAACGAATTTATGATTTAAATCCATTTTAATTAACTCAAAAATACTATTTTTGAGTTAATTACCCCAAAATTTTGACTTTGACTTAACCACCAAGGCCCAAAGGTCCAAAATTTCTTAAAATTCTCAATATTCCCTTGGCCTGGGGCTTTTAAAAAATCACTTTTTAAGAACCAATGAATTTTGCCTTTAAATAATTTTATCCTAACTTAGGATCCTAAATTAATTAATTTTCTGGCTTTTGATTTTTTAATTAATTGACCAGAAAATTTAATTAATTGACTGAGTAATTGACTGAGAGGGGATTTTAATTATTTTTCCAACCCTCTTTTACATGAGATAATACATTTACATACATGAAGGGGGAATACCCATTCGTATAGACCCTCAAATAGATACCCAATTCTGCGACTCAAAACATGATCTAGTAGATCAAGTAGCTCAAACTACTTTTCCAAGGACTCGATAAAAAACACTAGGACTCACTTAGCATGTTGATGACAAAATCCACCCTGGCTTTGGGGTGAGGATGGAGGGAAAAACTCTGCCAATCACTTTCGTGAATCAGTGAGACAAAAAAACTCCTAGGATGGAAATCATCAACAACATACTAGGCTTACCTAGGTTGTTACATACATTGACGGTCTTACTTAGATCATTTACATCATAACATGCAGAATGGGTTTACATCATTTATAAAAACTGTCGTTTGTCGATGATATCTGGATGACATGAACCTCGAACATGATAAGTCCCATTTGAAAAAATGGGGGTGTACTGCTATGGGGTCGTTGACAAAGTGTTGGCAACAGGCCTCATTTAACTTTTCACTAAAATAAGCTATCGGTCTCTGCTCTTGACTCAAGACAGCTCCAATTGCTATCCCACTAGCATCAGTCTCAACTTGGAATATTTTATCAAAATTTGGCAAAGCTAAAACAGGGCTTTCAGTGATCTTCCTTTTCAACAACTTGAAATTCCGATCGGTTGCTTCTGTCCACTTCAATGGTCGGTTTCTCTCATTTATTATTTCAATTATTGGTGCACAGATCTGACTAAAACCTCTTATAAACTTTCTGTAAAAACTTGCAAGACCATGAAAACTCCTTACCTCAAATACACTTCTCGGAGTTGGCCAATCCAGTATTATCTGAATCTTTTCTAGGTCCATCTTCCAGCCTTCTTCTGAAACTATAAAGCCCAAGTAAATGAGTTCCTTCTTCATGAAACTACACTTCTTCAAATTTATAAGCAGCTTCTCCTTTTGCAAAGTACTTAACACCAGTTTGACATGCTCCAAATGTTCTTGCTTACTCTAACTGAAAATTAGAATGCCATCATGATAGAATATCACAAATTTACCTGCATACTCGTTGAAGAGCTTGTTCATTAGTCTCATAAATGTGCTTGGTGCATTAGAGAGCCCAAAAGGCATCACTAACCACTCATACAATCCATTGTTGGTCTTAAATGCAATCTTCCATTCATTTCCTTCTCTAATCCTTATTTGATGGTATCCACTCTTTAGATCTATTTTAGTAAAATACTTTGACCTACTTAAACAATCCATCAAATGATCTATGCGTGGAAATGGAAATCTATACCTGATAGTGGTCTTGTTTATGGCTCTGGAATCAATACACATGTGCCACTCACCTCCTTTCTTTGGACTAAGCACAGTTGGTACTGCACATGGACTAAGACTTTCTTTGATCAATCCTTTATCTAACAACTCCTGTACTTGTCTTCCAACTTCTTCATTCTCCCGAGGGGTCATTCTATATGTTTCTTTGTTTGGTAAACTTGCACCAGGTATTAAATCTATGTGATGACTAATACTTCTGATTGGTGGCAATTTACTTGGTAATTCATCAACAACTATATCAGCATAATCATCTTACAGATTTTTAATTTCCACATGCAGATTGTCTAAATTAGTTGAAGTCAGAATTACCTTGGGTTTACCCACAACAACAAAATGCATTTCTTTCTCCTTCTTGACTTCTTGCAGCAATTCCTTTCCACTAATCAACATAACATTATTCCTAGCTGCTCCTTTATCTGCTTCATCCTTCAAAGGTAGCAATGTGTGCTTCTCTCCATCCTTCTCTGTAGTGTAGGTATTCCTTTTGCCATCATGAATGGCTTTTCTGTCAAATTGCCAAGGCCTTCCCAGCAATACATGGCACACGTCCATTAGCATTACATCGCACAGTATGACATCCTTATATGTATCGATTTGTATCTCTACTTTGCATTGTTCTGTCACCAAAATTTGATGTCCCTTCTGTAGCCACGACACTCTGTAGGGAGTAGGGTGTACTATTTTAATCAACCCCAATTTCTCAACCATCTCTGTGGAAACAAGATTATCAGTGCTTCCACTGTCAATCACGACCTTGCAGCACTTTTCTTTACATTTGCATACAGTCCTAAATAAACTTTTCCTTTACATGGGCTCATTTGCTTCCTTCTTTGCCTTAAGTAATATTCTTTTGAGCAACAAAGACTCTCTTACTTCAAGTAGTTCTTTTCCTGTGACCTGAGGATTTTCTTCCTTTGCCTCAGCTACATTCACATTCCGCTGATTTGATGGTTTGTTATGAGGACAGTCTTATGATTCGTGTCCCCATTCTCCACATATGTAACACCAAATTTCTCTTCCTCGGCCTCTACCTTTGGGTGCAAATCTCCCTCTACCAAAGTCTCCTCTCTGCGGCGGTCTGCTACTCGAACCTCCTGCTTCATTCTGAGAGTGCTAAAATCTTGATCTGAAAGTTCCTCTTCCTCTTGTTGGACTTTTACCTCTATTCCTCTGACTTTGTTTCCTCAACATTTTCTCCTTTGCCTTCAAAGTTGCTTGGTAGGCATCCTCAATTGTCTTCAGACTCAACAAACTGATTTCATCCTGTATGTCATACCTTAAACCATTGATGTATCTGGCTACTTTCTCCATATTATCTTCAGCATGTCCTGCTCTACTGCTCAGCTTGTAAAACTCCTTTGTATACTCCTTGACAGTATTCCTTTCTGCCTCAAATTCTGCAACTGTTTGAAAAGATTCAATTGATAGTCCTTTGGCATAAACTTATTCTTCAACTTTCTTATCATTTTATCCCATTGCTTGATCTTAGGCTTTCCCTTTCTAACTCTAGATGTTTATAGTTCATCCAATCAGATAGATGCATGGCCCTTCAACTTGGTAGCTGCATACTTTACCTTCTTCTTATCTTCGACCTCTTCCAAGTCGAAATATTTATCCACTGAACTGATCCAATCCATCAGTTCGTCCACATTAAGGTTCCCCTCATATGAAGGAATCTCTATTCTTGGTTTCCCATAGACCTTTGCTAATATCTTGAAAACTTTAGTTTCCTCGTCTTCTTCCGCTTCTTCTTCAGAAGTTTCCTCTGTTGCACTCACCTCTCCTTTGTCAGGTGCTCTCCTCTGAGCAATCTCCACTGTCTCCATCCTTGTACGAAGGTGTCGAATCTCTTCTAGCAAAACTGCATTGGCTTCTGGTCTTCCTCGACCTATGTCGGCTCCTCTCCTGGGTGGCATATTTGCTACAATATTTGAGAACATAACTCAATGTTTGCTCTGATACCAAATGATGCAGATAGGCTGTAAAAATTATTAGAATACACGCAGAACTGTGGTTCTAGAGTCCCACAACACGGTGACCAATCGAAAGCGAATCGCACTTCGCAACTTTATCAATTTAATAATTTCGCAATACTTGCGAATCTGCGATTTTGCACTTCGCACAGTTTATAACTTAACATAACGGTTCCACCCTAACCTATGCGATCTGCGGTCACATCGCATCGCAGAAAAAATAACTTACCGTTACGATGTCTTAATGCTAAACACGAAAACCTCTGATTTGCGAAATCGCTTTAGGTGCGATTTAATCTTCGTCGTTGGTCTTTGTTAGATCTGACGGTCCACACTTGTCTTTGCTTGTTCGCTCCGCCAATCACCTTTCCCCGGATGCACTATGCTATCAAAGCAAAACAGTTATGAATATTGGATTTGCAACTTCACAAATTTGAGTCTAACTTCACCTAAACTTATTGAATGAAAACCTCACTGTGCGCGATGCGAATTCCGACTCAACAGAGGAATACAAGAATGACAGTTTAACACGGACAGTCGAATAAAACTACAAATATACTTGGAATTAAAATAAGGCAAATATACAGAGTCGAGCCCTTTAATGGCTAAATTTTACATTTCTTTTTCTCTCTGTCCACTCGTCTGTCACACCTCTCTCACACTTCTCTCGCACCTATTCCACACTTTTTCTCACACCTATTCATGCATATATATCTATCTGAAAGCAGTTCGCTTTGTCTTTTATTAGCTTCCTGCTGAACCACTCTAACAAATAATTTCTATCCTATCTAAATGCTCTAACTTACTTGGCTTAATCTCCTCGCAGGGAGAACCAATTGCTATTTTATTCCTATTTAAATTAGGAAATCAAAACAAACTAACTTCTCACAATTAAAACTAAATAAAATATTAATAATCAATGTTTCTCCACCTCTTGTTAGCCACAACATGTGAACACACAATCACATTGTTGGCTAAATCCGGATGCTCCTGCATCAAAATGTGGCGTTGACAGGATAATGAATTGATTAGAAGATTAGGAAGAATGTCGTTGAAGTGCCAAGAACAAGATAAATTTGTCCCCGGTAATGGTGTCAGAAAATGTTGTTTCTCAGATTGTACAAGCACTAGGACAACAACTCAAGGCGGGGTTTGTCACTTTGATCCCCACCAACTCCATTCTAGTTGTCTCCCAACAACAGGCTATGGGGGGAAGTCCCTATGGAAATATAAAGGTGGAAGGCAAGTTGGCAACCAACAAGCCCTGGAGACACGATTGAGTGGCCTAACTACTTGGTTAAATTTAACAAGGCTCAAAGATTAGATTCAATTCATATATGAGACCAATGCCTTATGGAGTCAAATTCTTGCTTATTATTAATTTGAGACCACGTAACCAAATGGAAAACCGTTGCTTGAATGATCAAATAACCTAAATGCTATGCAAATCCTAGGATCTAGGTGTAATGCAAGGATCTTGGTTAATTTTAAGTTATATGCCTATTCTAAGTAAAACCTTACTCTTAATTGTTTTGGAACTAGTCTTTAGAGTAGGTTGTGGGATGGAAGCAAATAGAGGCTTGATTAACGATACCTCCCCTTGTGTTCCAACCACCTGGTCCCTTCGACGCTGCAGAGACTATAGCTCTAATGACTGCAAGGCCATCGTGTTAACCACTAGAAAGGTGTTAAATCTCTCAAGCTAGGTCAAAAGGTTGAGAAATCAAGGGCATTAGCATTAGGTGATTTCTGTTCATTAGTGATTGTTTGAGAATGTTTTTTATTTCTTTAGATTATGATCTTCTTCTTCTTAGTTTATTAGTGTTCTTCATCAAACAGTAACCAATGCATAAACATAAATAGACAAGAGACACATGATGTATGCTATGATCTAGGGCCAAAACCTCTCACTCTTTGAGAGGAAAACCCGCACAATTCTTCTTATAGAGATTCTAGTTGACGAATACCAAGACCAAGACCCTTGACCTATTAGCCACTCCAAGATCAAGACACTAGTTCTCTTGACTGACTTCTGCCCTTTTCTTCTTCTTGACTCCTCTTCCTCTTTGACTTTATGGCATCGAGACATGATTATGACCTCCTAGCACTGTGATGGTATTGTACCAAACTGAGGTCTTCATTATATCATCAAATTGTAGCTTGTATCTGCCCTTGTCCGAACTATGTTTCTACTTTAGCACTGAGATATTTTTCCACCAAGACAGGGATATCACTAAACATTTAATAGCACCAAACTTGTGATATCAACGAGTTGTGATGACACCGAATTACATTGAGATACTTTATTGTGATATATTGCCGAGACAGTGAGCAGATGTCATTGTGGTGTCACCAAAAATTTGCCCAAGTTCTGTGATCCAATCTGCATTATGACCTCTGTGATTCCACTGAGATTGTGTGTACCCTTGACCGAGCTTCTTCCTGAGATAATATCTAAACTGTTGACTGTGATTATCCTTTCGAATCTTAAAGTGATCCGAACTAAATTGTCTTGCTGCCATCTTAGACTTGATGCCACTATGATCCGAGTTTTTAGAGGGATCTGATTCCCTTTAACATTTTTGTCACCCATACTGTCTGAAATACAGAGAGACCTTTTTGTGGAGAACTGAAATTGTCTCTCTGTCTTATCCTCCGAAAGAAAAATCTCAGAGGTATGCGAAATCTGAACTATGGAGATATGTAGTATGTACACTCCTATATATAGTAGTTTGTCCCATATATTAATCCGACATGACATCTTGAATAGATGTGTCTCCATATATGTTGAGCCGACATGAGTTTCATATGCATCTTGAGGCCGACATCAAGAGGAGAATTAGTGCTTGTCATCGGAGGGCTTTCTAGACATTTTATAGACTCATATATATTGGCATATGCTTATTTAGAGCTCTTCATACATAACATTGACTCTTTGACTTTAAATGACAAATCCTAAGGCTCTTAATGGGAGCCATCTAAAACAAAATCACTTGCTCATGAAACCCATGAAGAAAGCTCACAATAATAATTATATTTTCTTCATTACATCATTTACAAAAGCCACAATTACATGTCATTAAGAAAACCGAACCTAGTTACACTTTCCAACACTCCCTCTTAACTAGGGAGGTATTCATAATGGTACTTGGTCATTTCAATACGAAGAATTTCTCATAAGAAGAATCGGATTGGTAACCCATTTGTATAGAATCATATCAACCAGCATTGTCACATAGCAAGGCCTTGACTAACAACTCTACCTCTCCACAAGATCTAAGCTCAATGCCGGCAAGACCAATGATTTATAGACACCCTAACCATTGTCTCTCTTGGAACATACCCTACCCGGGTTCTCAGGGTGTTTTCCACCGAGACTACTCTTATCTTGGATTCCCAGTCCTCAAAGAATATTGATCCTCTACAACTACTCTTATCTTGGATGCCCTATCTCATCCTCAAAGGGTATCGGATGCCAGATGATTACCCACACCTCCATTATGTCTCCCCAGATGAAGACAAGAATGACGTGTCTATCTCTCCCTCGCAATTAGGGAGGACATATTCCAATAAAGGAATGTACTTATTCTTAGACAAGGAATGTACCTAAGCTCCCTCTTGGCTTAGGAATTTCCAAGTTTCTTCCAAGTAAGAAACTTGTTTCCAGGCTCCCTCTTAATCAGTGACCTACAACAGCTCCTCAGGTGGAGATAATGTGACAACCAACTGCTTTGAAGTACTCCTTCCTTCAATGTCATGAATTTCTTCTCCGTTATGGAGTCTTCATCTTTTGGAACTTCTCCATAAGGCACAGACCATCCATC